>JAUMIR010000003.1:379490755-380023255 GCA_030847615.1 Gambelia wislizenii
TACCTTGGGGAGAAGACATTCCATAGACAGGGGTGTGCGTAGAGGGGTGGAAGGGAGCACCCCCCACAGCCCTTTCCCGCCATGCACCTCCCAGCCAGTGGAGCCCAGTGGGGTAACTGTGGCCATTTCAGTCTCAAAATCAGCCCAGACGTCAGGTGGAAATGGACCGAGAGGCCCTGTGGTCATCCAGGCACATTGGCCACCTTTGCTGTAAGAACCAGTTTTATCTCTTTGCAAGTCCATTGCAAAAAAAAAAAAAAGCAATAAAAAATAAAAACAAGAAATAATCTTTCAGCGCAGGATAGAATTTTTAAATTCAGAGTTTTCCCTCCCAAAAGACCCATGATAAAGAAGGTACTGAGAAAAGGAAGCAAAATGTTTGATGTAATCTTTAGAGTTCAGATACTGAAGTGTAAGATTTAAAATTCTAACAAATGGTATAAACAATAGAGTTATAATAGATAAAGGAGAAAGAAGAGAGAAAGAATTTTAAAACAACTCATACAGGAGGTGAGACGTGGGGAGCCAGAAGGTTGGATGAGTGTTTAAGAGGAAAAAGTACCTGAGAGCGTAAGAGTATGTGAAGGTGGGAATTGTAAGTGAAGTAGAGTGTGGAGGGAAGAAAAGAAAAGAAATTCCTCACAGAACACGGCCTCACAGCCCGGAAAAAAACCAAGGAAAATCTATTATCAATTATCTTTGTGAATGAGGAATCTGAATTAATAAAAAAATATATTTTAAAAAAAGACCCATCCTCCAAACTTATTTTTAAAAATAAATAAAATCAATGTTGTTTATAATAAGGCCTAAATCCAGTTGTTGGTCCCAACCAGATTAGACCCACTGAATCAATGGGAACTCAATAAATCACCACGTATGTAACTCCCATTTGATCCAATGGGCCTACTCTAGTAGGGATGAATGCTTTGGGTCTTAATTTCGCTCTTGGCTCCCATTTGAAAATAGCAATTAATACAACATCTTATTTTAAACAAGCTCGCTCTAAACTGATTCTTGCGGTCTCATAAAAGTGAATTAATGGCTCCGTAATACTCACTCGCAGACTGATGGCCCACAGTCAAACGTGGGCCTTCCCTTAAGCTTTTAATCCCATGAAAACAGTCTCCATCGGTGCACTGAAATTGCCAGACCACCTTGCTTCATGTTCTGTGTTTTCAGTTTCTGGTTCTCAGCAGATTAAATAAAGAAGCTTGGTTGGTAAGCACACAGGAGAAGGGCCTCCTCAGTAGTAGCACCCAGTTATGGAACTCATTCCCAAAGGAAGCTGGGCTGGCTCCAATTTCTCTTGAGCCCCTGGCCAGGGGAATAGACGATTAAGACTTTATTGTTTCATATTGCCTTCAGTACTTGAAACAGGGTTGGCTGCCCTCAGAGCCCATCAAGTCTAACCTCCTGCTTAATGCAGGATCTCCAGCTAGAACATCCCTAACAGCAGGCAGCTGCCCAGCCTCTTTCTGAAGACGTCCAGAGGAGGACACCCCACCAGCTCCTGGGTAATTGGTTCTGTTGCTGAACTACTTTTACTATTAAGAATCCTAGCGTTCAAAGGGACCCCAAGGGCCATCCAGTCCAACCCCATTCTGCCCTGCAGGAATACCCAACCAAAGCACTCCTGACAGATGGCCATCCAGCCTCTGTTCAAAAACCTCCAAAGGAGGAGACCACCACACCTCCAAACAGCAGCAGATTCCCTTGATCTAGACACTATGCTCCTATTGATATGCAGCCTAGAATTACATTGGCCTTTTTAGCTGCTGCATCACACTGGTGACTCATGCTCAGCTTGTGGTCCACTAAGACTCCTAGATCCCTTTCACACATACTGCCATCAAGGCAGGTGTCACCCATCCAGTATCTGTGCATTTCATTTTTACTGCCCAAGTGTCATATCCTACATTTCTCCATGTTGAAATTAATTTTGCTAGTTTTGGCCCAGTTTTGATCCTTCTAATGTTCAATTGCAATCTACTTTCCTGTAACTTCAAACCTTTAGACCGGGTCCTTGTTGGAAGTGAAGAAGCATCACCGCTTGTTTACAGCTCTGTTTCTGATTTGTTTTTGCTTCCTGCTTGCATGCAGAGGCCATTTCCCCTGCTTTTGCTCCAAGAAGTTTTCCCATTTTACAACCCTTTGTCTCAGAAGTTAAAGGCAGCTTTTTCCTCCAGATGCCTTACCTGCACTCATGAGTCAGCCTTAGGGACTCTTTTACCCAAAGTCAGACAACTCTCTCCTATCTGTTCTTCCTGTCTACAATGTATTCATAGAATCATAGAATTGTAGAGTTGGAAGAGACCACGAGGGGCATCCAGTCCAACCCCCTGCCATGCAGGAAATCTTGATCAAAGCATCCCCGACAGATGGCAATCCAGCCTCTGTTTAAAGACCTCCAAGGAAGGAGACCCTACCACGCTCTGAGGGAGTGCGTCAGTGTAAGAGGGGTGCTCCAAAAAAGCGATACAAAGACTCCCTGAAACAACATCTTAGGCTCAGCCAAATTGATCACCAACAATGGTTCGCCCTGGCCTCACATCGGGAGGCATGGAGACGCACTATCCACAATGCTGCAGCCTTATGTGAGAACTCACGACGAACAAGTCTTGAAGAGAAACGACAACGCAGAAAGAATCACAACCCAAAAACATCACCCAAGGAGACCTTCTGCTGTGCTTTCTGCAACCGGACTTGTTTATCTCGGATTGGCCTTTTTAGTCATCAGCGCGCTTGCAGAAAGCGCGGGATGAGTCCTTCCTGAATCTTCGTTTGCGAAGAAAAGCCAGAGAGAGAGAGGAGCATCCTGCATGTTTTATGTGCTGTATTGGACCAGAAGCTCATGAAGCACTGGGGGCTCTGCTGGCATCTGCTCAGGATAAATGATGGCAAAAATACCCTACCGTCCTCCCCTCCGGGGCAGCAGGGATCAGGCCTTCCCCCTCCTCCGTGGGGTATCCCTTGAGGTATTTAAAGAGGGCCATCCTGCCTCCCCTCAGTCTCCTCTTCCAGGCCCAGCTCCCCATAGGTTTTGTTCTCCATCCCTCTTCCTCCCTTCAGAGTGTTTCCCCCCCCCCATATACCCACACAAATGGAGTCCCAAAAAGGCCCATGTGGGGCAGCCAGTCACTGCCAAAGGTATTGTAGCATGACCCGTCCTCCCCTCACCACCGGGTATTATCACTTCAGCCGCCTTATACACTGAATAAAGGGGCGGATGGAGGGGCAGGTGGTTTTATTACTGGTCTTATTATTTTATTTCGTTGCTCTGGAGTCCCCAAGGGTGGGAATTTGGGGGCCTTCATGTTTATTTTTCCCGCCTACAACTCCCATCAGCCTTCGCTAGCGCAGCCGCTGGTGAGGGACGACGGGAGACGCAGTTCCAAAGCACCCGGGTGGACACCGTCTCTCCACCCCGGCGGAAAGGGGGCCTCGGGAAGGCCTCGCGCGCCTCCATGAAACAAGCGGGGTGCCTACTACCGCACCCATCATCCCCAGCAGGTTCCCCCTCACACACTATTTCAGAAGCCCCCCCTCCCGCTCTGAGGCGAGTCAGATTGAGCGCCATTTTGTTTCTGGGCGGGGAGGAGGAGAGGTGGGGCATCTCCGAGGCCTTTCGTCATCCCCGCCGTTGCTGTCGTCATCTCTCGTTGGGACCAATGGCGCTGCTGTTGCTAAGGTCAAGCGGGAGGGGGAAGCGTCTGCTGTGCCACGTGATCGCCTTCCTCCTCACCCACCTTGCGTCCCTTCCCGTTTTAGGCGGGCTGAGAAGTGGGCGGGGAGAACCGGTGCGGAATGAATGGCAGGGCCGCCAGCTAATCACATGCCCCTCCACTTGGCCGAGGCGAGCTGGTCCCACCCCTCTTGCTGAAGGAATGCTCCTCTCCTTCTTCCCTCTGCCGCCTGGCAGCCGCTCTGCCCAATGAGAGCCGCCGTTGGAGCCCACTCTCCCTCGCCATTGGCTGGGGGTACTCCGAGGCGGGGCGTCGCCCAGCCGGCCCCTCCCCTCCCCAGGCGCTGCCTCTGGGCATGTGCAGAGCGCCCGCTGCCCATTTTTTTGGGGGGGGGTCTCCTGGCCGAGGCTGAAGGCGCCCCCGTCTCGCCCATTTCTGTGGGGCCTTTTTAGTGCGGGCTTTGCGGCTCCCTGGAGGCCTGATGAGGAAAAATGAACAGGCTTAAAGCATGGCGGAAGGGACTGGTTGGGCCTTTCCTGAAATGTCTCAGTGGGGGCGGGTGTGGGTGTGCCAGCCCCACAGAGAGGGCCACCCGCTCCCTGCAAGGGCTGCGCCCTGATTCTGCAGCCAGGGGCCCAGGCCTACCCGCGGCCAAGCCGCCCTGACCAGCACAGAAAGGGGGCTTTCGTGGCCTCCCTATTGCCGGGTTTTCTTGGCAAGATTTGTTCAGAGGGGGTTTGCCTCTGCCTCCCTCTGAGGCTGAGAGAGTGTGACTCATGCAAGGTCACCGAGTGGGTTTCCAGGGCCAAACCGAGGCGGGGCGGGATTCGAACGCTGGTCTCCAGAGCCCCACTCCAGTGCTCAGACCGCTACACCACAGCTGCAAAGGCGCATTTATTTCATGGAGGGAGGAGGAAGGAAAGGCGGTCGACCCCGGTGGTGGAGCTTCCTTCTGTGTGGCTGAAAGAGGGGGTCTTGGGTACAGTGGATGGGGCAGTCAAAGCGTTTCAGAGGCCCTCTTCTCCCATAACAGGAGGACCCAGAGGCAGTGAAGCCCAATGGTGGAAGATCCCAGAGGGTGGGTGTGCTTCTTCACACAACAGCGGCCACAGTCGCAGCCCAAAGGTGTGCAGTGTGGAATCCACCATGGCAAGGTACCCTGAGGACATTCAGCCTTGAGGGCTTCGTGGAGGAGGCTGGACGTGGCTGCTACCCCAAAACGGCTCCCTGCCCCTTCCAAGACCAGCAGGGGAGCCCTGCCTCTCCATGCCAGCTGTTCGGGGTCCTACGCTGCTTCCAGACTTCGTGCCAAGAGACGCCTTGGCTGATCGGGGCTTTTCTGGCGTACTTTGGATATTTTATTTATTAGTTATTTATACCCACTCTTCAGCCACAAGGCTATCAGAACGGCTTACAAACTGTTAAGCAATAGCAATTTACACATCTACACTGCATTAAGCAGTTTCCAATGTGTGTTAGCTAATTGCCCCCACAAGCTGGATCCTGGGTATTTGAGGCTGTGAGGAGCAGTGAGAAGGGTCAGCCACACCTGGCCTTTCCCCCAAAGCCAGGTCCAAGGATCCTGTCTACAGCATCTGTCAACACCCACCTTAGCAGCCTAAAGGCAGCTGATTAGAGAGGCAGGCTTTTCCAGCACCACATTAATTCCATTTGTCTTTCTGGCCTCACAAGGCATCTTGGCGGCTTTAAAAAAAAGAACCCACAACAAAACAACTGGCAGATTTTACCCCATTCGTTCGTGCAGCACAGCTGCAGCCCTCGCCCCAACCCAGCACTGCCTCCTGCAGAAAGAAGAAACAAGAAATATTTTCAGAATACTTTATTTTTACATACATTTTTGTTAGCACATGGCTGCCTCAGTTCAGCCCAACCAAACAGGAGTGTGTGCAGAAGGCCTAGGGAGCGGAGGGGAATGGCGCCACTAGTTCCTTGGCAGTCCGGCCTATTTCAGGCTGCAGAGAAGGCTGCTATTTGCCATGAGCTGATGAATGGCTTATTTGGGTGACGAGGAGGAAGACAGGCAGACAAGACCCACGGACATGCGCCCGCAGGAGGGACAGGAGGCTGCAGAAGAGAAGCGTCTCCAGGGTGGCAGAAAGCACGTAAAAGCTGTGCCCTCTCCCGCCACTCACTGCCTGGCTTATTCTCAAGAGCAGATGGGACTCCATCATCACAGGACAGGATGCTTGGAGACCAGCCACAGCAGTAGCAGGCCTGGCCTTGGCTCTCCTGAACCTGCTCTTTGGGTGGGTGGGTGGGTGGGAGGCAAGTTGAGAGTAGGAGAGCAAAAGCACCTTTGGTGGAAAATAGCAGCCCTGTCTAGTAGGAATTGCAACAATCACACCCTGTATCGCCAGAGGCCACGGCAGGGAGAAACAGGCCAGGCTGAGATAAAAAGTGGCCCGAGACATGGTGGGCACTGGACCCCTCAGCAAAGGCAGCGTGAAACAGGGTCCCCTCCCTGCACCGCCCCAAATGCACCTGACTGTGCAGCTCCTAGTGGAAGACTGCACCTCCTCTCCTGGTGAAGCTGGTTTGCCACGCAAGGGATGCACCACTCCCTCCGCCCCTGAAGCGCAACTCTCCCCGTACGTCCCCAGGCCTCTGTCGACTGAAGCTTGTGCTTCTGACACCCAGCTGCCCAGGAATTACAGAGACAGGCAAGGGAGCAGGAGGGGTGTCGCCTCAGCCCCTTCCCTGGAGAGAGATAAAGTGCAGAGAGAACAACACAGGGAAGCAACGAGAAAGAGGGTGGGCAGATGGGCAAAACAAGGGCCCGGTTCCTAGGGTCCCAGGCACCCACAGTGGCTGGGCAGTGATGACAAGAGCTTCGTAGCAGGCAACAAGCGGGAGCTGCTGCAATGCCCACGCGAGAGCCGGCTCCCCCCCCCCCACGGAAGAGGCCAGAAAGTTATGATGGCCGTCTTGGAGAAGCTGAGCAGACAACACTCCTTCACACACTCCAGGAAAGATCCTGAACTCAGACACATAGCTGCCTTGGTTGTAATTGGCACCATCACACACAGCGGCCAGAGCCCCACCACCCAGTGCAGGGAGGGGGCCCCACCGGAGGGCCAGCCCTCCCCCAAGCGCATCATCACCTTCCGGGCCAGCAGATGGCCGAAATAAATTTCAGGAACATCCCAGCCCCCCCTCCACCCAGCCTGCCTCCCCAGGGTTACTGCAGGTATCGGTAGGCCTTGAAACAGTGGTTGCCGGAATCCGCCACCACCACATGTCCGTCAGAGGTGAGAGCCAAGCCCTGCGGCCCGTACAACGGATCTGCCGTGGTGTTGATGTAGGACAGGAAAGAGCCCGAGCTGTCAAAGACCTGGAACGAGAAGAACGACAGCCGTGAATAAGAACAACAGCAAAACCAGTATCAGTTAAAATCCATTGACCATTAAAACACATAATATCAGTTTAAAAACAAATAAAACCAATCCGCATTAAAATGATTTTAAACCCACCATTTAAAAATCATCTGGATAGGCCTGCTGGAAGCCTATGATGAAGCAGCAGGGGAGGGCAGAAGCCAGATCCAGGAGCAACTTGCAGCTGGTCAGCAAGGACTGCCAGCTCCCAGTTTTTTTGGCAACAGCAGAAAGAGATTTACTCCCCCACCTCATCCTAAATTATACTGGTGAACTGAAGGAAACTGAGCATCACTAGCAATGGGTGGCTGTTGGCTGTGGATGACTGTGAACAGTCCAGTTCTGGATATGGCCCTTCACACAGGCTTCTTTTGCACCTGGGTCCAGGTATTGGATTGCTGGATGCTTTGGCTAAAGGGGGTCACAGCATGTGCTGCGCACCATGCTCCCAGGATTACAGCCATCGTCATTAAGACAGACAGGGTCTCCAGCAAGAAAGATGGAAATGTCTCTGTGCACATCTAAGGTGCAGCCACACTTGGGAATCCCTTTTTCTTGCCCCATTGCTAAAAGCTTCTGTAGAGCCTGAAAGGGGGGTGGAAGAAAAGCAACCAAGATGAACAACAGAACTCCAGTAGGAAGTTCTGCCCAGGAACAAGTGGCCTGCAGGAGGGTGGCAGCCCTGTTCCATGCCTGGGAGTGACAGCTGCCCACCAGAACGCATCATGGAGGAGAGAGAGGGGGTCTTCTTGTCCTAATGCATCTCTCCAAGGAAGCCCACCTATGATTAGGGGCACTGGTAAGCCTCCCACACTCCTGGCTCCTTTCCCCTCTTCCTCCCTTGCCAAGCATAAATGAGCCGGACTTCCCCAATCTGTACAAGCGAGCGGATCCCCAAATACCTGGATCCGGCTGTTGCCCCAGTCTGCCACAATGATATTCCCATTGGAGTCTACAGCCACTCCAGTTGGGGCGTTGAACTGCCCGTTACCCTCACCGTGGGATCCAAACTTGAAGAGGAACTCTCCATCAGCACTGTACACCTAGGGAAGAAGGCACACACACGGCTGTCTGAGCTGCTGCAGAACCAGAGTTTCTGTCACACATGTTTAAATATTTGAAGGGATGTCATACTGGGGATGGAGGAAGCTTGTTTTCTGCTCCTCCAGAGACTAGGACATGGAGCAATGGGTTCAAACTACAGCAAAAGAGATTCCACCTAAACATTAGGAAGAATTTCCCGAGTGTAAGAGGTGTTTGCCAGTGGAATCTCCTGCTTCCTGGGAGTGTGGTGGAGTCTCCTTCTTCTTTGGAGGTTTTTAAATAGAGGCTGGATGGCCATCTGTTAGGAATGCTTTGATTGTGTATTCCTGCAAGGCAGAACGGGGTTAGACTGGGTGGCCCTTGTGGTCTCTTCCAACTCTATGAGTCTATGACCTTTGCTCTTGGACTGGGTGGGAGGCCAGAGCAGAGCCTGAATGGCTTGGGGGTCTGCCACTGGCCCAAGACAGGGGCTTGTCATCCTTTTCCCTGCAGTTCCTGCAAGGGATTCCTAGCCTGCGTCTTCATGTGCGAAAGACTGGCACCAGGTGCCAACAGGAGGGTCCCCAACCTTACAGATGGGGGCCCCAGTCCCAGAAGGTGAAAAGGGAGGCACGCAGCCACCTCGGGAGGCCCAGGAAAGGAGCTTAATTCCACCCCATGAGGTTTTGTTCTGCACATGCTCCTGTGCGCTTTAAGCACACCAAAGCTCTGCTGGCTCTGCATTGCCTGGCTTCTCTGGGACTTAGCACTTTGCCTTCTCTCTCCACTCAACCACTTCTCCTTGTTGCCTTTAGCTGCCTCCCTAATATTGAGCCATCACTCTGGCCCTGTCCAAAGGCTTCTTTGTGCACCGTCATCAGCCTCCTGCATCAGCTCTGGCACTTGGTTTACTATCTCAAGGCCCCTCAATCATTTATTTTCCCTGCGCACATCTCCCCATTGCTTTGTGACAAACGAACACTCTTCTCATTGTCACTCATTTGCATGGGCCCCTCAAATGACCACGTGTTTGTGTTTCATGCAGATGCCACAGTGTCTCCGAAGAAAGGCAATGCTTAACCCTGAAGCACCCATATCAGTTCCAAGGAGACAGATGCAGGCGACACAGTTTGGGGTTCTGTGATGCTTGCCTAGCCACAGGGTGAAGAAGTCATGCTGCCGGCCTTACACCGGCCCATCTATCCAGAGTGGCACTGGTTCTCCAGCGGTGCTTGGAGGAAACCCGTCAGCTGGACTGCTGCTGGGAAGGACCCTGAGCCTTTACAGACCAGGGAAAAGCCCTGCTCTGCCACAGAGCTGTGGTGCTTTTGAGAGGGAGGGAGAGAGACAGAGGCAGCGGAGCGAAGTGTGCTTCATGCTGGTGTGCTTCATGCTGGTGTGCTTGTCGCTAACCCACATATGCAATGCAGCAGTGGGACTGCCGGGGCACAGCTGAGCCTCTTCGTGAGCCCCTTCCTCAACAGGCCTTGAAAAATACAGCTGCCCTGAGCAACTGCTTGGCTGGTCGGCACTGCTGTGGTTTTATGGGTCTGACAGACATGGGGCTACGTGGGGCTTTGATCCTGGAGGTCTCACATCCAGACCCTCCCCTTGCTCCCGAATGGGCCCTGGATGCTGGATTCCAGTCCACAGGGTAAGACTGGTGTGTAAGAGTTTTGTCTACTCTGTGCCATCCTGCCATGGGGGCAACATCATCCACCAGCCCTCTGCTGTTTCAGACCTAAAGTGGTTGTTCCTCAGGCAGGTGGGAAGAACTGTGTGATGGGTACCGTATGGGCAGGCAGACATGCAGAGCAGCCCTTTGAGGGTTGCTGTGAATACCTCCCTCCTTCCTTCTCTCACAACTGGGCCCCAAAATGAGAGCCAGAGCGCCACGTCCTCTCAATCCCCAGGCCAGGGGAGTGGCCTTCACAGCTACGGTACCCCAACCAGAGTAAATCTTCCCCCAGCCTCAGCCGTGAAGGGAACGCTGACCCAGTTCTTTGGGGGTGGAGGGGAGAGCAGGGGGGCTCAGTCCTCACCTTCACGGAATGGTTGTGGAAGTCAGTCACCACAATCTCATTCTTGTTGTTGACAGCAACAAAGTGTGGTCCTGAGAACAGAAAAGCAGGAAGAGTTATGGAGCCTTTGCCTGCGACACTGGAAGGTGGTGGACGTGAGGAGCAAGCCACAGGCAGCTGGAAAAGACTCAGCCCTTGACGGAGAGCTCGGCAAAACAAGATGGTACGTGGGGAGAAACCACCACTAACTGGAAGGGCAGGGGGAGGGTGGTCTCTCTGTTACCCCCCCCCCACCGTGCACCTGTGGGACAGAAGACCTCAAAGACCCCAGCAAAGCTACAGTAACTTTACACCGAAGGTCAGCAGTGGGAGCTCTTGCTTGGGGGACTGTCTGAGCAGAATGAGCAGAGTGGTGCTGGCCTCTCTGGGCTGAGGCTGGGGGTCATGGTTTGTCCCCCAGCTCCTCAACCACGTCAAGATACCACATAAACCAAAAATGGTAATGCAGGGCTAAACAGTGTGACCCAGAGGTACCTTCCCTTCCCATACATGCCTCTTCCCCAAATTCCTCTGTTTTGAGAGGGCTTGAGGATTTAGCCTTTCATCAAGAGCACCGGCCCTTAATGGTTTCTCTTCATTTTTGTGCCACCAGAAAAGTTTAGTTTTTCTACAACTAAGATTTGTTTTTTAAAAATTGTAGTTTAAAAGACAAAATTCCCTGTGGGAAACTGCCTGGCTTCCAACCCAAAGCAAACAAACCTTCTTTGGAAGTTTTTGAACAAAGGCTGGATGGCCACCTGTTGGGAGTGCTTTGCTTGTTTATTCCTGCATGGCAGAAGGGGGTTGGACTAGATGGCCCTTGGGGACCCCTTCCAACTCTAAGATTCTATGAAAGGTGTGAGCACATGGGGGGACAGGAGTTTGGGTCTCAGTCATCCCAACTCCCTTTGCAAAGACCATTGAGGGAATCTGATGGTTCTACAATGTTCAAGAGGTCAGTTTGACCTTAAGCTGGGGGAAAAACTCTACTGTTAATTTTTCACACTTTTACACTCTCTTTCATCAACCTAGGAAAGAAGCCGATCAGTGAGCAGTACATACGTCACACAATCATCCCTCTAGGTTTGCTTTTCTGAAATTTCAAAATAGTCGTCACAAGGGATGGGATCCAGATTGGGACCACGGCATCTGGCAGAAGGGTTGACCCTTTTCCCCACTCTGCTTTCTTGCTGAAACTAGACCCTCTCCCCCGATGGAAGCTGCTGTTCACCCACCCCCACCCCACCTCAAGGTATCAATTGCTGGCCAGGTACGTGTGAGTGTAAGTGGGAGATTTTCAACAGCTGTGTCTCCACCACATGAGGGGTCTTTGTTTACATGAAGCAGAAACCCACATAAGAATTAATTACAGAAGTCTGGCAGCAGTCTTCAGTCAGGAATGGGTGTGTAAGACTCAGCCAAGAGCAATCCTGACTGTAGAAGAGAGAAGGGCAGTGAAAGGCCAACGTTAGTAACCACACCAGCTCCAGAATGTTAGTGGAGAAGTGGGAGAAACAGTGCTTCTGGCAGCAGCCCAGGCAACAAAGCAGAAAGCAAGGCTCCAGATGCCCCCAACGTCCTGGGTTGTGCCCAGGAGCTCTGCTTTTGCAGTGGGGGTAGCCCCAGAGAGGGTACTCACCAGCCCAGGCCTGGCAAAGCCAAAGGCATGCAGTAACAAGAGGAAACCTGTCCGTCTATTACCATCAAGGCTACCTGCAAACTGGCGCTCCGATGTGCCACGGCTGCCAAACTTGGTCACAAGCTTCCCGTTGGACTGGAAGATGAAGACGCAGCAGGCTTTGTTGTCCACCACTATGATGTGCCCATTGCGGTCCACGGCCACACCCTTGGGGCCCATCAAGCGGCCAGCCCCAATCTTGGTCTGGGAGACAAAGCATCAGAGAAGAACCCCATGGACCCAGCCATTTAGGAAGGAAGGTCAGAGAGGAGGCAAACTGGTACACATACATGCCCTCTGCAGTCGCTCCTCTTAGCACAGATGAGTCCAAGGGAGGAGGAACCCTAGCTTGGTGGCAGAACATGCAGGATTTGAACACAGAAGGATCCGGGAGTCACTCCTGGCACCTCTAGAAGCAGCGAGTGCAAAGACTCTTCTCTATCCAAACCTTTGACTCCACTGCTAACTGTCAGAGGGGGCAATTCTAGCCTTTTCTACCCTGGTGCCCTCCAGATGGGTTGGACAGCCACCTCTGCCAACTAGGGGATTATGGGCACAGTATTCTAATCCATCTAGAGAAAACAAGGTTGGAAAAGGCTGGCATAAACCATTTTAAGCCAGATGGACCAGTTTAGACGGACTGTCTGCGTATCATGCATGCTTCCAGGAGTGACCTACAAGTAAGCAAAAGGACAGCCCACAGCTTGGGTTTGGAGCCATCTCTGGACCTTCTCCCAGTAAACAGCCATTTTGTTCCATCCACATCTCACTACAGCTCCTCAAAGACTTCCTTCTCTCCTTTCTCCTATGTGCCATGCAAGTAAGATAAAAACACCTCTCTCGTAGAATTAGGATACAGTTTTGACAGTACTCTCATGGGAGGGGTGTCACCTAGTTAAACCAACCGTCAGGCCACAAAGAGGGCACCCCCCCTCCTAAATACTCCAGAATGCCACACCCATTGGGCATATCTTGCACTTGGCCTGTTGCAGTTCATGAGGGCAGGCTGGCTGGCATCTCCAGGGGCAGACTGGGAAGGGGGGTCCTTTCGCCCGTTGCAGACTGGCTAGAGGCCAGCCCAGTCCTGCCCACCAGTGATCCTGTAGCACCCCGCCTTTGGAACCACCCCTAGATGGCGGCAGCATGGGCGTTCGCTCCTGCCCCCTTGGAGCCCTTACCTTGAACTTGCCTTCAGGGGAGAAGATGCTGACCCAGCGATTGTCATAGTCGGCAATGATGATGTCCCCATTGAGGTCCACGGTGACCCCGGTGGGGCGCTGCAGTTGCCCTGGGGAACGGCCCCGCACACCAAAGCGCAGGCGGAACTGCCCCTCGTTGGAGAAGATCTGGCATAGAAAGACAGCGCGTCAGAACGTGGACCAGGCAGCTGCAACACACAGCTGAAGGCACACAGATGGACGGACGGACGGACAAGCACTCCCTACCTGCACGCACTGGTTGTTGCTGTCAGCCACCACAATGCGGCCACTGCTGGAGGTGGAAATGCCCTGGAGGTTAGTGAATTCGCCCTTTTCCCGACCCCGGCTTCCTGTGAGGAGAGGGTGCACTTCAGCTGAAAGTGGTACAAGGATTCTCGCAGCCACTCCCACTGCCAGCCCCCCAACATATTTGCCGTAGGTCCCTGAGCTCTGTCTCGCCGGTGCACCCTGGCCTCCGGACTTGCAACCATCTACTGGAGATGGCTCTGTGCGCTGTCGGACGCCTAGGGGGAAAGCTGCAGCCTCAAGGGCATCCTAAGCCCCCCCCCCCCGGCCCAGCAACACAGCCCCCTCCCCGCCTCCTGCTGCTCACTCGCACCCTCCCCAGACTGACCCACTCGGAAGATCAGCTCATCCTCAATGGGGTTCTCTTTCTTTTTGCCGCTGCTGTACATGCTGGAGGGGCGGCGCACAGCCTTTTGGCGGATGTGGCCACTGCTGGGCGACTTGACACGGCGCTTGACGTCATCTGGGGAGGGCGGCACATCAGAGGCCTTGACAGCCTTGACACGGAAGGGGCTGCCTCGGATTGGTTGCCCGTAGAGGTGGATGGAAAGGAGGTGATCGCCCTCGTGGCGCGGTGTATAGAGCAGTTCATACGTGCCGTTCTTGTTGTCTAGCACTTCGTGGTCCATGGCGGAGCCGTCGGGTGCCACCAGTTCTGCCTGCATGCAGGCGCTCCCACTGCGCACCAGCTCGCCATCCTTATCCTTAGTGGTGATGGTGAGCGAGGCAGCCTGGCCCACCACCGCATGGCGGAGCCCCTCCCCCGTGGCCACCGTCTTGTGAGCAATGGCACTGGTGGTGAGCAGCACGCCCAGGTTGAGGATGGACTTGCGCACGCCCTCCGTCTCTACCACATAGTCCACTTGAGCATTCTCGTGGGGCTGCTCAGGGAACTCACGGCTGGCCAGCTCACTCAGCCGCTCGCTCATCTGCTTCTTCACCAGCAGCACCTCTGTCTCTGAGCCGTGGTCCAGCGCCTGCTCCGTGAAGCTGCAGCTGCTGAGGATGTTCTCCTGGCCTTGGCGCAGGGTGTCCAGCTGGGCTTGCAGCACCTGTAGGTGAGAGAAGGGCCCGCCTAGTAGAGCAACAGGCCGCTGGCCAGCTGGGGCAGCCGTGGCAGAGTGGGTCAGCCACCGCGCGAGAGACGCCAGGACCAGCCCTGAGGCTCTTTCAGTCCAGGCCATGCAGGCCAGAAAGGCAGCGCAAGCACCACACAAGGTCCGTCTGCCCACTCAGGAAGCCTATCAGCCTTGCCAGCTTGGGAGGATCCCTGAGGGCTCCAGGCCTGCTCTCTTGCAGCTGCCTGCTGAGTTGGAAGGGACCCCAAGGGCCATCCAGCCCAACCCCCTTCGGCCATGCAGGGATACACCATCAAAGCCCTCCCAATGGCAGGTGGCCATCTGGCATCTGCTTAACAGGCTCCAAAGAAGGTCCATATGGGCATACTCTCTGCAGCCGCTCCTCCGCCCCCACCTGCAGGTCTCAAGCCGCCTGACTCTGCTAAGGGTCAGCACCCCACATTTTACCATGTCCTGCTGCCTTGTCTTGGTGAAAGAAAGGGAAGGCTCAGCCAGAGGCTGCGGGAAGAGGAGAGACATGCCATGAACACAAATGCCATCAGCCTTCCGGAGTAGAAGGGGCGAGTCTTGATGCACAGCTGTCAAAGTCCAGCAAGGAGTTGGCCACTGACCAGCTGGGAGCACTTCCTCGAACTTGAAAATTTCTGGTGATGATCTCATAGCCACAAATGTACGGTATTTCTCCTAAGGCTGAAATCTCACTGTGGCCCAGTTGTGATCAGCTTGAGCCACAAGGGGACCAGAGTGGGATTTCAGCCAGGACTGGCCGCAGTAATGTTTGGGACACCAGGTCTCTGGAATGTGGCTCCTCCCCAGGAGCAGCTAGGTGGAGAGGATGGGCAGAATAGGAGTCTAGTGTCCAGATCAAGGGGAGTCATAGTGCCACTCTATTCTGCTTTGGTCAGACCTTGCCTGGAATACTGTGTCCGGTTCTGGGCACCACAATTAAGGAAGGATATGGACAAGCTGGAACGTGTCTGGAGGAGGGTGACCAAAATGGTGGGAGGTCCGGAAGCCATGATGCCCTCTGAGGAGCGGCTGAGGGAGCTGGGCATGTTTAGCCTGGAGAAGAGAAGGTTGAAAGGGGACATGATAGCCATGTTTAAATATTTGAAGGGATGTCATACTGAGGATGGGGCAAGCTTGTTTTCTGCTGCTCCAGAGACTAGGACACGGAGCAATGGGTTCAAACTATAGGAAAAGAGATTCCACCTAAACATTATTAGGGAGAACTTCCTGACAGTAAGAACTCTTTGGAAGTGGAAAGCGCTGCTGTTGCCTGGGAATGTGGCACTGGAGTCTCTTCCTTCTTTGGAGGCCCTTAAACAGAGGCCAATGGCCATTTGTCAGGTAATGCTTTTATTATTTATTCCTGCAGGGCAGAATGGGGTTGGACTGGATGGCCTTTGTGGTCTCTTCCATCTCTATGATTCTATGAGAACAAGGTAGCCGGTCCCCCTCCCTCTGGAGCACAGCTTCCAGGCAGCCATTATGCATCCCATGATCTGAACCAGATGGAGGTGACGTGGAACCTCGGTTGGAACGAACCAATCCGGCAGTTAGCCGTCAGTGAGGCTGGAGAGCAGCCAGCTGTGAGTTCTTAAGGAAACCATCTGTGGAACGGATAAACTCTTAAAACGACGCTATAGAAATTATGCTAGAGAGAACCTCCTTATTTTGGCTACCTTCCAGGAACACCATTTTTACAAGAGTCCCCAGGATGGCAGGGGATCAGGCGGTGAATGTTGCTGGAGGCCAGCCTCCCTCCCGCTCATCCTGTCTACCTCTTCTTCAAGGGAATCGTTAGGAAAGCAATTTTTAAAACTGAGGAAATAAAAATGCATTATACAAATCTGGGTTGTGGCCAAATCTGGAGTACTGGATACAGTATTATCTCCTAACACAACTCAGAGAAGTGTTCAGCTGAGCTAAATGGTGGGAGACCGAAGACAGACAAAAGGAAGGGCTTCTTCACACAACACCCAATTAAACTACAAATCCCTTCCTTAAGATGTACGGCCAGCAGGACAGAGAGTTTTAAGAGGAGACTGGACACACTGATGCAGCAGAAGGCCACCAGTGGCTGTTAGTAGTCATTATGGCTATTTGCTAGTTTGCCTCCAAATCCCAGTTGGTGGGCAACACGAGCATACCATTGCCCTCCAGGCCTTCTTGTGGACTGGATCCCAGAGGCATCTGATTGGCCTTTGGCCCAATCCAGGACAGACCTTGTCAGGGTCGTTTCGGTGTCTGAAGAGAGGGAAGTGATCTGCCCTGTTGGAGGAAAAGGAGCAGCACTTGAAGCCCGTGGATCTGCACCTTGACTTATCAGGGAGGGTGAAGCTTTTTTGGAAAGAGTGGTGCAGACTCTTCTGGAAGGCCAGAAGTGCGGGGTGCCTCTAGGAAGGGCGATGTTTGGAGGAATATGACACACAGAAGCAGAACTATCAAGAACCATGCTTCAAGCTTGGAGCTACACAACTGATTCCGTGCTCTCCCCTTATTTGTTATTTTATTGTTCCTTCCTATTGAAGGATGTGGCCCAGGAGGACGGAGAAAAATAGTAGAAGTGAACAACTGGCTCTGCAGATGGTGCCATCAAGAAAGATTTGGCTTCTTGGACCATGGTCTGCATTTTCATGAAGAAGGGCCTCTGGCAAGAGACGGGTTGCACCTCACAGCAGTTGGAAAGAACCAATTTGCTAGCAGTCTTGCAAATCTGATTAGGGGGTGCTTTAAATTAAGTTACATGGGAAGGGAGACAGCATTCCACAGGGCAAGGGGACACCAAGTACTGGAGACAATAGCCTAAGCGATACAGGCGGATTTGGGCCAATAGCACAAGAACCCAAGACTGGGCAGAAAAAAACAAGAGGGACTCAGCTGGAGAGAATGACCCATGGTATTAAATGTCTCTACACTAATGCGCAGAGCACAGGAAATAAGCAAGATGAACTTGAAGTCTTAACACAGGGAGGCAAATGATGATTTAATAGGCATCACTGAAACCTGGTGCAACGAGTCTCATGATTGTAAATTAAGTAAAGGAAGGGTATAACATATTCCAAAGAAATATACCAAACAGGAAAGGAGAAGTAGTAGCATTATATGTCAAGGAAGTGTACATCAGTGAGATCCATGATTTAGAGCATCTGAAACAGGTTGAGAGTCTTTGGGTAAAAATTAAAGATGGGGGAGAAACGAGTGACCTCATTGTAAGTGTCTACTACAGACCCCACCCCTCTGCCAGACAGAAGATTTGGATAATGTCTTCCTGAAACAAATGACCAAATAGTCAAAACAGAGATAAAGTAGTGATGGGAGCTTTCAACCACCCTATTTGTTGGAAGTCTCACTCTGCCAAGACTGTAATGTCCAACAAATTCCTCACTAGCCTTGCAGACAGTTTCATTGTACCAAAGGTACAGAAAGCAACAAGGGGATCAACTATTTTGGATCTGATCCTAAGAAGCAGAAATGAACTTGTCAGTAGGGTGGAAATAGTTGCATCCTTCAGGGGGAATGGCCATGTTCTCTGAATTTGTTATACAGCGGAAAGGGGAAGCCAAACATTTGAGTGAGCGTAAGGAAATACTGGATGAGATCCCATGGTCAGAAATGCTGAAAGGGACGGGAGTTCAGGGTACATGGGAATTTCTTATTGAAGGCACAGTTGCACACAATTCTAACAAGGAAGAAATGTTGGAAGTGTCTAAAGAAACCAGGGTGGATGTACAAAGAACTTCAGATGGGCTGTGATTTAAAAGAGATCTGTATTAGAAATCAAAGAAGCGGGAAACCACCAAAGAGGAATACAAATGAATAGCTAGTACTTGTGGGGGGAAGTCCGAAAAGCTAAAGCTCAGAGTGGGCTCAGGCTCACTAGAGAGGTTTTAAAAAAAAGTGGGGGGGATTATCTATGTTTGGAGCAAGAGAAAGAACAAGGAAATAACATAGCCACTGTATAAAGAAGAAGGTGAAACGCTAGCTAACACGAAGAGAGAAGATTTCATTGTTGAATACGTCCTTTGACTCAGTCTTCTACCAAAAGGAAAACAGTGTTTTAATGGCAAAAAAGAATAAATTATGCAGCAAGGATAATTACAACTCAGAATAGGTGAAGAGGTAGTAAAGGAATACCTAGCTGCTCTTAATGAATTCAAGTCTCCAGGACCAAATGAGCTGCATCCAAGAGTACTTAAAGGAACTTGCAAATGCAATCACAGAGCTATTGTCTTTGAGAATTGTTGGAGGACAGGAGAGGTCCCAGCAGAATGGAGAAGAGCAAATGTCCCCATCTTCAAAGTGTGTGTGGGGGGAGAGGATGTAAGGAACCACGACCAGTCAGTTTGACATTGATAGCAGGAAAGGGTCTAGGACAGATCATTAAACAGAGGTCAGTCTGTGCACACTTAGAAAGGAAGGCTGTGATTACTAAGACCCAAACAAATCTTATCTGGATTTCTGATAAACTTTCAAGGTTGGTATATCAGGGGAATGCTGTGGATGTAGTATACCTTGATTTCATTAATGCTTTTGACAAGGTGCCTCATCATACCTTTGCAAACAAGCTGGTTTTTTGCAAGGTGGGCTAGACAGGGTTACAGTTAGATCTGTAACTGGCTGAGAGACTGAACACAAGAGAGTACTCGCAAATAGCTGCTCTTCATCCTGGAGAGAAGTGACTAGTGGGGAGCCTCGTGGTTCACTCCTGACTCCAGCGTTGTTTTAACATTTTTATAAATTTAGGTTGCTGACACACTGCAGAAATAATGCAGTTTGACACCACTTTGCCTATCATGGGCCCATCCTATGTAACTTCTAACTACAAATCCCAGAATTCCATAGCATTGGGCCATGGCAGTTAAAGTGTCAAGCTGCATTATTTCTGCAGTGTATCAGCAGACTTAGATGACAGAACAGAAGGGATGCATATAAATTTTTCAGATGACCCCAAATGGGGAGGGATAGCTAGAGAGAACAAGATCAGAATTCAAAATGACCTTGAAAGATTGAAGAAATGGGCTGAAACTAAAAAAAAAAAAAAATCAACAGGAAGTAATGCAAGATAATACATCTAGACAGGAAAAACGAAATACACAAGTGGGTGACACCTGTCTTTAAAGCAGTGCATGAGAAAAGGACTGAGGAGTCTGAATAGACCACAAACTAAATATGAGTCAACAGTGTGATGCAGCAGCCAAAAAAGCCAATGCAATTCTACAGTGTCCACATCAAGAGAAGTAATAATGCCACTCTATTCTGCTTTGGCCAGACCTCGCTCGGAATAGTGTGTCTAGTTCTGGGCACCACAATTCAAGAAGGGTACGGACAAGCTGGAACATCTCCTAAGAAGAACAACCAAAATGATCAAAGTCTGGAAACCAAATCTTAGGAGGAACAACAACTGAGGAGCTGGGTCTGTTTAGCTTGGAGAAGAGAAGGCTGACATGATAGGTATTTTTAAATAACTGAAGGGATGTCATATGGAAAAGGGAATGAGTTTGTTTTCTGCTGTTCCAGAGACTAGAAAGCAAACCAATAGGTTCAAATTACAAGAAATAATATTCATTCTAAATATTCGGGAGAACTTATTGACCTTAAGGGATGTTTTGAAAATGAAATGGACTGCCTCATAGGGTGGTGGACTCTCCCATCTTTGGAGGTCTTCAAACTAAGATTGGATGATCATCATTCAGGAGAGCTTCAGCTGCGTATCTCTGCATGACAGAATGGGGGTGGACTAGAAGGCTCTTGTGGTCCCTTCAGACTCTATGATTCTGTGATTTCCTGTTTAATCTTAATTGCTCTGACAGCTCAGTTGGCAAAATAAGTTACAATAAAAACAAAAATCCAGAGGTTCATAGTACTTTTCTTCCAAAGCAGAAACAGACTCCGACTTCAAACCACAGTTTCCAAGTGGTAAGGAATGCTTTGCCTTGGCCTTGCTTTCTACGCCACGGCAAACTGCAGTTAGTACAAAACAGGAAATGGGGGAGGGAAGGAGGGCGCATGAAGGGGAGGGAGCAGACCGACAGCACATTTTTCATCCCCAGAGAAATGGACTGGAGGATTGTCTGAATGGTGGATGTTCCTGAAAGCTTGACATCTCAAAAAGGATGTGTCACAGCACAGAAAATTCAAATAAGGAGCAACAGAGATAGATGTTGGACTGTATGGCCCTTGTGGTCTCTTCCAACTCTACAATTCTATGATTCTATGTGTGCCCCCCCCCGCCCAATTCCTTTGCAAAGCAAGAAGAAAGAAGCTGGAATTGTTTGGCTGAGGAAGAAAACAGGAGATGGGGTCAGGGAAGTGCAACACACAACAGAAGATTATAAAAGGGTATTTGCAATATTGCCCCAAGATGTGGTAGATGGTGGCCAAGGTGACTTTCCAGGCCTTAAAATGGTGGTGATGGGCCTATGTTCAGAAAACCATTCATGTTCAGCCCTGATTCTCAAGTGGAGCCTCCATATTCCAAAAGCAGTCTACCCCTGAATAAAAAGTTGATGGACAGGTACAGGAAGACCCCAATGTCATGTTTTTCTGTTTCCCCAAAGAACCATGTGCTGAACCCTAGCCCTGTCCAGTGTGGCGAGTCTTATGTTCTCAGGCATTTTAAGCTGACAGCAAGAGGTTTTGGAAGCATCAGGCAGATGGGGATGAAGGCCAGAGGCTTCCCACCCCATGCAGACAAGAGGAAATTTCTCTGTGGGGTACCGGAAGGGGAAGTGGGGGGCTTCTCCCAGCAGCACCCAAGGACTGACCTTCTGCTTGGCCCCACAGAGAGCCTCCAGGTCCCGGACGAGTAGCCCTTTCCGCTGGTGGAGAGCCTTCTCCAGTTCAGCAAAGGTGCTTCCGATTTCAGCCACAGCATCATTTTTGCGCTCCACCAGCTGCTGGCTGATGTCAGACACCAGACCAATGGCTGCGGCCAGCTGGGGCAGCCTGGAAGAGCAGAGGAGAGCTGTGGCAGGGTCACCCTGTCCCCATCTCTGGGCTCCAGCACAGCCACCGGCCTCCCCGGGATCGGGCCCTACCACCTCCTTGGTGCCGCAGCATCACCCACCCACCTCACCCTCCCGCCACTAGGCCAGGCCCATACCGGCTCTTGATGGCGTCCAGCTGCTGCCGCAGAGAGGCCTTGTGCTGCTCCACCACATCCCGCAAGGGCACGGTCATGTGCTCTCGGTGCTCAGCGGCTGTGCATTCATGGCACATGGCTGTCTCACAGGACTCACAGTAGTACTCCATCATCTTGGGGAGAGAAGCAGCAAGGAGATGGCTCCCACACGTAGGCTTTGGACAGGCCAGGGGCCAGGAGAGAGCCCACCCTCCCCATCACAGTGCCCAGGCTGCCACTTGGGGCCACGCAGCCGTGTGGGATCCAGAGGCCTAGGGTCATCAGTGGCAGCATCTCCAGGCCCAGAGGAATGGCCGGCAGGAAAAGGAGGGGTCTCAAGCCCCACCCACAGGTCCCCCAACATCCATCTAGCCTGATGTTTCCAGCAGCTCTCCTCATCCCTCTGTACCCGCTGGGATTGGGCAGGGGCCAGAGGGCTCAGCATCATCAAAGGCCCAAACCCAAGTGCCCCTGTCTGGGCGCTGCCGCGGCATCTCCTGCCCTGCCAGTCCCATCACCCCTGAGCTGAGCATCTTCCCCACTCCTCCTCAGCACCAGTGGAGCACCCACCTTGCCTTCATGGTTGGGGCAGGAGAGCGGCTTGCCGGGCACAGCGCTGACTGAGTCCAGCATGGCGGCGGCGGCATCCTCGTGGCTGGCACTGTCAGGCTGGCGCTGAAGCACCTCCATGAGGTTGGTGATGAAGAAGTTGTTCTGGAGGGCAGCCACGCCCTTCTCCGGGAGGATGGAGGTCTGGCGGCATACGGGGCAGGAGAGGGTCAGGCTCTGGGGCGGGATATAATTCTGGAGACACCTGGGAGGCAGAGCAGGCAAGACGAGATGGGAGGGTCAGGTGGCCTAGTGCCCACTGCAGGGGGAGGGGCGTGGAGGACTGGGGGGGAGGCTGGGGGGAGACGAAGCCAGGGTGTGGCGGGGCAGGCAGGGGGAGGAAGTGGAGGCAGCCTTAGACCGGATGGGAAAGAGGAGACAGGGATGGAAGGGGAGACAGACAAGGAGGTGAGAAGGCCCCAGAGCTAGTGAGGGGCAGCTGGGCCCCTGCTCTGCCCCCCCACAGAATCAATCACACTGGGGGGCCAGGCACCCAGAACAGCCCTGCCTGGCATCTCCCCCCGTCCCGCAGCACCATCCAGCCATCCTTCCCCAGATGCCTCTGAAGCAGTGGGCGCCTCCCTTTCCCTGGGCTCACGGCCATAGACCCCCGGTTGCAGAGGGAGGGTGGCAGGGAACCTGCTCCAGCCCCCCGGAGCCAGAGAAGGCCGGTTCCACCCTCTGTCCTGACGCCAGCCTTGCCCAGCTCTCCTTTGGCCCTCACGCTGTAGGCGTTGCTCCAGAGCAAGGTGACCCCCCCCCAAATGTACCCCTCGCGAAGCCAGGCAGCCTCCATAGGCCCTGAATGTTGCAAGTGGGCCCAGGCGGCCACAGTACCTGCAGCAGCCGAGTCGGGTGCAGCCAGCTCCTCTTGCAGGTGAGAAGCCCGTGAGAGGCAGGCGCCAACGCCTCCTCCTCAGCACCCGCCGTCCTCCCTCCTCAGCCCTTAGTCATTCTGCGCAGCTGCCACAGCCTCCGGTGAGGTCACTGCCTTGGCTGCCGAGGCAGGGGGTTCTCTGGGAGGCGGCTCCGTCTGCAAGGGCACGTTGGTGCCTGAGAGCGGAACAGAGCATCCGGCACCAGCCAAACGTCTGCGCAAGCAGCCAGTGCTCAGGAGACTGCCAGCCCGGCCACCACCCCCGTGCCAAGGCAGCCAGCCCCCCAGCCTCACCAGCTGCCCCTTGCCCTCATTCTCACACTTGGAATGAGTGGGTGGGTGGGTAGGACCGTGGCAGGGAAGAGTCCTAAAAACTTGGATACCCAGCCTCCTGTAAAACCTTCCTCCCAGCCATCAAACCCAGGGAATCCGGATCCTCAAGAGCCACTGGCTTGGTCAGTGGGGAAGGGATGGGGTGGGGGGCCACACCTCCCTCACAGACATTCCCCTGCAGGGCCTGGCCATCAAGCCAAGAGGGCTGCCAGGCCCTGGTCCCTCCCCAAAACACACCACAGGGCAGGACGCAGCTGGGGTTCTTTGGTACTGCGCTGTGAAGGGCCACGCCTCTGTCATCCTGGAGCGTACTGGGATTTGCAGTTTATGGAGGGGTACTAGCGCCTCACCAGAATGCCAGTCCCAGGGGCCCATAGGATGATAAAGCCACAGCAATTAAAGTAGAGTTGTAGGGCTCTATTTGTGTACGGGTACATCTCAGCTAACGAAGTAAATGCATTCCTGGGCATTACTTGGTACCCGAGGCAAAAATAGCATGGAAAGAACAAGGATGAGTTCCTGCACCACAAAAAAGGAGTAGGTCAACACTGCAAAGCAAACCTTTTATCTAAAACTGACAGTACGCACATGAGAAATGAAACCACCGGGTCATGTAAGGAAACAAAAACAGTTTGAACCTTCCAGCGGCCACCTGAAGGCTTCTTCCAAAACGCACCCAGATATGATTTTTTGCTTTCACCAACTCTGGTGATTTCCATTTTGATGAACAAACGTACAGATTTATGCTCTTTTTTTTAGGGTAGCTGGTGAGGCAGGCTTATTATCTGTTGTCCCTCTTCCTCTCTGTTTTGGTGTTCACACAAGCTCAGTGAGGGATTCTGGAGGCAGCTGCTGTTGACCTTGCCTTCTACGGGCAGGCGGACATGGCTACAGTAGGACTGGCTAGAGGAGAAAGCCATTCTTGCCTAGCTCAACTTTTATTGCATTTTTTACTATAAGCAAGCTGCTGCAACCCAGCACTGAAAGCCTGTTTCTCCTCCCTCTTTCACCATCTTCCCAGTGTTGCTTAAAAAACTTCCAGCTAGACAGAGGACGAGAAGGAAAAGGGGTGTGGGCAGACATAAAAAGGCCATTAAAGGGCCCCAGGTGGTTGTTGACTCTTAAGGAGCCACTGTGTGTGTGTGGAATACAGAACCCTCCAGCAGTTCTAGGCCGGGGCAGCACGTAGCGCATTACTCCTCCCCACACAAAGTCCCTGGAGAGCCGCAGTGATGGACTACGCCAAGAACTGATTTGGTTCAGCCCCTTTTGTCTTCCCACATGGCCGACCAGATTCCATACAAGGAAGCATGGGTCTCGGCTTCTGTTCCAGCCAAACAAAACCAGAAGGACTGAACCCCTGAACCTCCTTCATCTGCTGGGGGCTCCAAAACCCCCTCCCCAAATGTTCAGGTGTCCCTCTGACACAAGGGTGCACTGACCTTGGGCCAGGCATTCCCTCTCTCCCATAGGGCTGCAACAGGGGCTTTTTACAGCTGGGGAGGGCCACATGCCCCCCTTGTGCTCCCGGTCAGAGTGGTGGGATAGAAATTTAATAAGCAAGCCAAATGATAAACCCCCATCAAGGCTCCACCCTCCACCATCCTGGAGGAAGACCCACCACTGGGAGGGAGAGAGAGAGAAAGGCTTGAGATTCACATTGACTTGCGCATTCAGGGAATTAACTTTAGCCACACACACAACACAAAGACCCCCTTTCCTGGAAGCCTGTCCTGGTCACCCACATGCCACACGCTCCTGCTTCCACCATCCCATGTGGTTTGGCCCCCTGGCTTCTTTTCAAGCTGTGAAAGGCCCCGTTGCCTTCACAGGGGATGGATGTGTTCTTTGCATGCTTTGCCAACCACTCCAGGAAGGTAGACCGTGGACAGGCTTCAAATGCACCAAGAAGGCAAGAGCAGTAGACGGTCCTGGCCGATGTGAGACCCCCTTCTCTCCCCGCCCACTAATAACAACCAAGTGCAGGACTAGACCTCCAGCTCTAGAAAGACAGGCGCAGCGGCCTGGGTTGCCTGCCGCCTGGGCATAAGGCAGATGCCCACTTGGCACATCCATGGCAGAAGAGAAAGAAGGCAGTTGGAGGCCTGGCCACAGGAGGCGCTAGGTTAGCTCCAGCCCAGCTGCTCCACTGTTTTCTGGGCCATGTGCCTGCAGATGACCCAAGGTTCTTTGTAAGGAGGTGTGGCCGCAACTGCTGATGACGGAGCCCCCCTCCTGCCACATTCAGCCAGTCCTGGGGAGCATCCCTGCCAAACCACAGAGCTCTCATTCACTGACCAGGGTGGGGAGGAGACCCCACAGGAGCCATGTTTGGCCTCTGTACCAGCCAGCATTCTTACTGAGGACTAGGCAAAGGGGATGGAGACATTTTAAGTTACTTATCCCCAGAAATCCTCAGGAAGAATTCAGAGTCCAAGTGAGGAGGAACTGGGCTAGATTTGAGCTTTGGCATGAGGAGGCAGCAAACAGGATGAACACCACCACTCAGCTGCACTCAGGAGCAAACCAGGCAGAGCGCTGTGGAGTTTCCAGCACTTTCCTCTCCAGGCAAACTTGAGAGGAAGCAGAATCTAGAATCATAGAGTTGGAAGAAATCCCAAGGGCCATCCAGTCCAACCCCATTCTGCCATGCAGGAATACACACTCAAAGTATCCCTGACCGATAGCCATCCAGCCTCTGTTTAAAAACCTCCAAAGAAGGAGACTCCACCATACTATGAGGCAGCGTATTGTAGCATTGGAAGGAACCCCAAGGGCCATCCAGTCCAACCCATTCTGCCATGCAGGAAGACACGCGTAATGCAGGCCTGAAGGATGTCCATCCAAACTCTTCTTAAAGACCTCCAAAGAAGGAGACTCCACCACACTCCCAGGAGGCAGCAGTGGATTCCACTTCTGAACAGCTCTTCCTGTCAGGAAGTTCTTCCTAATAATGTTGAGGTGGAATCTCGTTTCCTGTAGTCTGAACCCATGGCTCTGTGTCCTAGTCTCTGGAGCAGCAGAAAACAAGCTTGCTCCATCCTCAGTATGACATCCCTCCAAATATTTAAACACGGCCACCATGACCCCTCTCAACCTTCTCTTCTCCAGGCTAAACATGCCCAACTCTCTTAAGCCGCTCCTCATAGAGCATAGAAGAAGTAAAAGAACCAGGATCCAGAGGCCGGAAGAAAGGAGACGCCCAGGCTTTGCAGCTGTCTCCAGGCAAGACCCGAAGGGTGACCCCAGGCTGTGACAGCAGCGTCTGGGATGATGTAGGGAGGAGGTGTCACAAGGTCACATGGCTTGTCGTGGCTTCGGCTATGACCTAGCCGATGAAAGCTAAGAGGGAGGCCAGGGTGGCACAGTGCCTTGAACAGTGGACTAGGACTCTGGAGACCAGGGTTCAAATCCCCGCTCAGACATGGAAACCAGCTGGGTGGCTTCAGGCAAGCCTCCCTCTGAACAAATCTTGCCAAGAAAACCCTGTGATAGGTTCTCCTTAGTGTTGCCCTACGTCGGAAATGACTTAAACGCATACGGCAACAACATGGTCTCCTGGTGGCCATAACCCAGCCTATGAACGCTAAAACCCAACCTACGAAAGGGAACCCCTATAAGATGCTGGTGGCAAGACAGGGGGCTGGGGGCGGGGGCTGTGTTCTCCACTTTCCCCTGCATGGGAGCTTCCTGGGAGAGGCAGAAGGAGAGACTGCAGCCCGAAAAACCGGGGTGTGCATTTGGCCTAGAGGGGCATCTCTTTGGGGTAGGGCTGGTCTGGAGGGAAGGGTTCAGCCAGTGGCAGGCGGCACTGCTCTTCCAAAAAGCCAAGCACCCACCGCGAAGGTCCCCTCCTGGGCTCAGCCCTCTCTGGGAAAGACGGTGGGGTGACGAAGAGAGTCTTTTACCTGCTCAGGTGGATTCCCAGCCGTGACCCTGTCAGGATGCAGCAGAACGTGTCTCGGCTCCTCGTGCCAGGTTGCCTCTGGACTAGATTGCTGCAAGATGCGCTGCGTGCGGCTGTCTCGGATAACAGCTCAGAGGCTTCAGCCAGCGCAAAGTGCAGATGCCAGGATGCTTGTGGGGGACGAGTGTTCAGAGCTCATGACGCGACTTCCGCCCGCATCAGCTGCACCAGATTCCTCCTTGCTTCTCAGCCCAATTCAAAGTGTGGGCATTGACCTTGAACGCTCTGGAGAGTCCAGGATCAGGTTGCTTGAAGGACCAGTGAATCTGCCTGGGCGCCAAGGTCCGCTTCGGAGCCCGCCCACCCACCCCCTCGCCACCGCAGGCCAGGCACCAAGATTGTTCAGACTGGCCAACATGAAAGACAGGGCCTTCTTCACGGTGGCCTGGCTCTCTTCTTTTTTCCCCTTTTAGACAAGCCTTAAAAATGTTGATTGCAATCTGCCTTTAGTTTAAAATAGCAAGCTGGCTTCTCAATTAGCTTTATACACGTTAAATCATTTCCAGCTTTTGGTGCTGGAATTTTCTAGCTTGGAGGGTTTTATGCTGCCTCCTCAATTTTAATACAGTATTTCAGCTATTTTAAAATCTGTCAGGGATGCTTTGATCAAGATTTCCTGCGTGGCAAGGGGTTGGACTGGATGTCCCTTGTGGTCTCTTCCAACTCTACAATTCTATGAAAATATTCCTGTACCATGTGAAGTCGAAGGCTTTCACAGCCGGCATCCATAGATTTTCCTTGGTATTTTTCCGGGCTGTGAGGCTAGAACGCAGCCTCACAGAACACGGCCTCACAGCCCAGAAAAAAACCCAAGGAAAATCTATTCCTGTACCGCTGCACCTCAGGCTCGGCCAAATTGATCCCCAACAATGGTCCGCCCTGGCCTCACATTGGGAGGCATGGAGACACACGATCCACAATGCTGCAGCCTTATTTGAGAACTCACGTGAACAAGTCTTGAAGAGAAACGACAACGCAGAAAGAATCACAACCCAAAAACATCACCCAAGGAGACCTTCTGCTGTGCTTTCTGCAACCGGACTTGTCAATCTCGGATTGGCCTTTTTAGTCACCAGCGCGCTTGCAGAAAGTGCGTGATGAGTCCTTCCTGAATCTGCGTTTGCGAAGAAAAGCCAGAGAGAGAGGGGGGGGGAGGTATAGAAACCTTTGAACCAAACCAGCCAATCAATAAAATTTGGTTGTATTCTTGTATTGTGTTTCTGCCCCTCCAACTCCCAAGACTTACTAGTAATTTAAAATCCATTCAACTAGATTTCCAAAGTGTATGCACAGGCCTTCCATAAGTCAAGCTGGCAGAACTCAGACACAGCTGTATGCAGTATGCAGTATACCAGTATGCCACGGGATCGTGTAGCACCCTTGAGACTAACTGAGAGAAAGGAGTCGGTAGCAGAAGCTTTCGTAGACTTAAGTCGACCTCCTCGGATGCACGGAGTCACAAGTCAAGCTATTTTTCTGAATAATGGAAGGCCTCCAGGTGACAACTCTTAAGGCAGAGCGGCACAGCTTCTGAGGACTCCTCGAAATCTCAGGGCCCATCCTCCAGCCCTCACAGACCCATAAGAGTTGGAAGGGGGCTCAAGGGTGGTCTAGTCCCACCCCTGCCAGGCCGAATACACACTTAAAGCGCGAGTGGCGGAAGTGGGAGGAAGAGGCTGAGACCCCAAGTTGCTTCAGAATAGCGTAAACACCTGCTGGCAGAGTTACTTTACACTTGCCTTGCACACTCCCATCCTGAATGTAGTGCAACGTACATGGGTCCAGCCAACTGCACTCCCCCCACCAGAAAACCACCCTTACACACCCATCCCACCAGGCCTTCTAGCCACGAGCCACTTGACACCCACCCTGCGCGCAGCAGAGGCCAAGACGACACACTCCCGCCCCTGCTCTACTCACACGCTACTCTGTGTAGTAGTGTAACGCACTACAGCTCTCTCAGGTTCTGCCGCCACCAATGGGGGGATGCTGCTGTTGTGCACGTGGCCCCCGAGCTGTCCAGAGCCTGCCGCCCTTGGGGGGAGGGGAGGTCCACAGAGCAATGACCCCCAAGACACCAATTAGATGCTCTCCAGCCCGACCCTCTATACTTTGCTGCCTGAGGCTGAGCTGCAAACGCCACAGGTACGCACCCCATCCCGCCACCAACAAAGCCAGGTCCCCCCCAGAGGTCCCCCCAGGCGGTGGGGGGCCTTTGAGCCCAGCCAGCCCAGACCCCTCCTGCCAGGAGACTGCTGGGCCTTGGGGGGGGGCTCTCACCTCTCGCAGAAGGTGTGGAGGCAGGGCAGCACCTTCGGGTTGTGGTAGCGGTCCAGGCAGATGCTGCACACCAGGAACTGCTTGTCGATCTGCCGCACCACCGGGCTGGAGCTGGACTCCCGCTTGGCCATGGCGCTGGCTGGCCGGCTGGCCGGATGGTGGGGGCCCCCTTGGCCCTGCTGCCCAGGAGAAAGGGGGAGGGAGGGAGGGAGGGGTCAGCCAGGCTGGGGGTCCTCTGGCCATGGGTCCAGCCAAGCCCTCTTCCCCCAGAACCCCCCCGCCCGCATCCACTCCATCAGCCTTCTAGCCAGGGGCCACTCGGCACCCACCCACCCGGGCACCCACCCACCCGGGCACTCTCCGCCGGCGGAACCTCCTCTTTCGCCAGCCGCCCAGCCCCTTCGCCCGCCCGCCCGCCCGGGAAGGCCAGGGAAGGGTCGTGCCCGGGGCGGCCGGGAGGGCGAAGGGGCGGTCAGCCTCCCCGGCCTGGCCGGAGCCCAGCTCAGCCGCCCCGCCCGCTCTCCCGGGGCCGCAGCCAAGGGGGGGGGGCGGCCGCTCACCGTCCGGCTCAGGACCCCCCCTCCGCCGCCGCCGCCGCTTGTTCTGGGGCCGGGCGGGCCGGGTGTTGCTGCCGCGGCGGCTCTTCCGGGTCTGCGGGCCGGGCCGGGCCGGGGGAGGGAGGCGGCGGGGGCGGCGGCGGCGGGCAGGGACTCCTCCCCTCCGCCAGCAGGGAGCGCCGGGCGGGCGGCGGGACCGAGAGCCCTCCGGCCACGGGCGATGCTGCCGCCGCTGCCCCTGCCGCCCCCCCCGGGTTGCGCATCCCGAGCACCGGGCACGGCCTTCGGGGGGGGGTCGGGCCAGGCCGGGCGGGGCTGCAGCTGCTGCAGAGAAAGAGGCGGCGCCCTCCCCTCCCTCCCTCCCCCCCCCCGGCGGGCCCCGGTGCAGCCCCTCCCTCCCTCCCCCTCCCTCTCACCGGGCGGGGCTCAGCGGGGGCTGCTCCGGGCGGCGGGCGGCGCGGGGGTCCGCATCCCCTGGGCAGGCCCGCCTCGGGATGCGGGGCTGGGACCGGGCTCACCGCATCCCCGCCTCCTCCGTGTCGCCGCCGCCGCCGCCGCTGCTGCTGCTGGTGGGGCCGGGGCGTACCACTGCGGGCGCGGGGGCCGCGGATCCGGGGCCGACGCCGCCCCCCGCCCCCGCCCGCCCGCCCCCCGGTCTGCCGGCGCCCCCTCCCGGCGCCCCCGCCACGCCCCCCGCCCCCCCCCGCGGCAGCCGGCGATCCCGAGGCGCCTCCCGCCCCCCCCCCGGCGCCGGAATGGTCTCGCCCGCGCAGGAAACGCCGCCGCCGGAGCCGCTGGCGGTGCTTGTGCTGCAGCGGCGGAAGGGACGGGCGGCGGGTCCGCAGTGCCCGCGGGGGGGGGAGGCAGGGAGGGGTGGCGGGGAGGGGAGGGCTGCCGTGGGAACTGCCTCCACCACCCGGGAGGGTTGCCCAGCGGAACTCACCGCCACCGGGGGCTCCGGGAGGGGGGGCTCGGAGCAGCCGCCGCCGTTCCCCAGCGGGTGCTCCCCTCGGCAGGAGCATCGCCAAAGGCGAGGAGGGATGCTGGGAGCTGCAGTCCCGCCGCGTCTGGCTCCCGACCCTTGCCCGCGTGGAGGCTCCGTCGTTCCGGCGTCTTAAGAGACATCGAAGTCGGCCATTGGCGGCCCCGCGGCCTCGCTGCTTGGCGGCGGATGGGACCTGCAGTCCGGGCACATCGGCCGGGGGCGGGCGTGGGGCTGGGGGCTGCACCCTCCCCACTCCTCAGCCGGGCCAGCGTTTGGGGGGCCGCCGCCCGCTCCTCTCCACAGACCCGGGGGGGGCAGCCCCTCCTCCCCTGCCGCGCCCCCGGGAAGGCCGCCCCATCATCCATCCTCCGGGGCGCGGGGGCGCGTGTGCGGGAGGGGCGGCTGGGCGGCCTACCCTTTGTGGGGGCGGCCCCCCTAAATGGCCCCGATCGCCCCCCCAGGAGTCAGTCCGCCCTGCGCCCAAGGCGGGGGCTCCCAGGATGGGGAGGGTGATGGGGGGTGGCGTGGACCCGCTCCCCTCCTGCCCCGGGAAGAGGGGCTGGGGGCTCCTCGCTGCCGGGCCATGGCAGGGCCGCCTCCCCGCCGCTCCCCGGGGGTCCTCGGCGCCCCCTCCTCCCGCGGGACGCCTGAAGGACAGCGAGGGGGAGGAAGGGGGCCGCGGGGGGCCGGGCAGGAGCCCCCGGAGCATTCGCCAAAGCCCTCCCCTGCCGCCCCCTGGCCCCTGGGGGTCTCCCCCTCCCTTCCGCCCGTCTCCGTGGGGCGGCAAGACGAGGCGGGGGCCAAGGACCCCCGGGGGGCTCCGTCCCTCCCTTCCTGTGCCTGTGCCCCCCCGGGACACACAGACTCACAGCCCAGGTGGAAAGGGGGCTCTGACTCTCCCCTCCCCCCTCCATCTGGGAGAAGGTTCCCTTGACACCCCCGCCCACCAAAGAGCCCCCCAAAAGGGCCCCGCACCCCCCGCCCTGGTGGCCCCTCACCCCTGCTGAGCCTCTCCCCGGGAAGAGCTTCCTCCAGGTTTGGGAGGCGGGGGTGGGGGGTGGGGAGGGGCTGGAGGTGTCCCCCCCCGCTTTGCTCTTCCGGGGGGTGGACAGACTGAGCGCACACGAGGTGCGGGGGCGCCGGGGGGGGCCTTCCGGGGGAGAATGCGGCCCAGCCTGTGAGCTGGAAGGGGCTCCGAGGGCATCTAGTCCACCCCAGCCAGCCCCTGCCTCAAGACCTCCGCCCGCCGCCCCCCCCCGCCCCCTTTCCCCGTGACGGGAGCCCTTCAGAGACGCGAGGACTCCGGCCGTTGGGGGGGGGGTCTGCCCCTTTCCGGAGAACGCCCCCCCCCGGCACCGGGGGTCGAGCTGCCCCTTTGGCCGCCCCCCCACGCGCGGTGGACTCGTGCCCTTGGCCAAGGGACCCCCCGACCCCCCCCGGAGGGCAGAGAAGGGACGTTCGGCCTCGCCTGCCGGGGGTCCCGCCTTCCCTTCTGCCCCCCCCCTGTGTGCCGGGCGGGGGGGCAGATGGTGGACCGGAGGAGAGGACTGCCCACCAGGGGGCGCCCCTCTGCTCCCGGGGAGGGGCCGGCGGAGGCAGGGCAAGGGGGCCTCTGAGCATGGCGAGATGGCCTCCCCCCCCGCTCAGTGGCCAGAGGGGCCCCCGCCCCCCCACCAATGATAGGCAGCCTAGCCGCCCCTCCCTCGGGGGCAGAAGGAAGGGGGGCCCACAGCCACGTTAGGAGTGGGCAGCGGAGCCGGACAGCAGGAGACCCTGGCCAGGGTGGGGGGGAGAACCCCGACCCAAATTGGGCTGAAGGGCAGTTGTCCAAGACCCCCCCCCGCGCTCCATTTTGCACAAGCCCCGGGTCACCTTAAGGCAGAAATGGCTTTAAGGCAGCCCCCCCCCAAGGGCTCCAAAGTGGGGGGGGGGTTGTGACCTGGGTGGACCCCCTTCCCTGTCCTCAGGAGGGGGTCTTGAGGCTGTTTTGCCTAGGGAGGGGGCCAAGAGGGGGAAGGGTCCGGCGTGGAAGCACAAGCCCCCCCCCCCGACGACATGGGGGGGCTCTGCCCCCGTGTGGGACCACCGGCTCCTCTCTCCTCGCCTCCTGGGGCGACATTTGCACTCTTTGGATTTCATGGCTTTCAAAGCCCGGTTCTTGGCGGGGGTGTGTGTGTGTGTGTAGCTAGGTGGCCACATTGTGGCCCTGCCTGCACCCACCGGCCCTCTGCCCTGGGAACTCCCTGCCACTGGAACAGGGCACAAACCTCTCCCCACCGCCCCAGCCAGAGCCGCCCCCGGGCTGGCAAACGGGCCCCTCGCACACACGAGTCCCCAAGCCAAGGCCCGAGGGACAGGGTGGGGCCCCAAAAGCCAACTTCAGCCAGCCCCTCCCCTGCCACCACCGCCGCCCACCTCTTGCCTGCTTTCTGGTTGAGGAAGGGGCGAGGTGCCATTGTTTTCCTCACAACAACCCTGCAGAGTGGGCAGGCAGCTCTGGAGCTTACCAGAGGACAAGGTTATTGCTGTTAGGACGAGGGTCTTCAGATTACGTAAGAAAACTGACTTCATATTACGTAAGAAAGCTACCTTGAGGAAATTTTAGGAGCTTATTGAACACCTGGTAGTTGCTTGTCAGGTTGTTGCAGCAGGAAGGGCCTATTGCATCGGCTCTGTGAGGCAACTGGTGGCATTTCTAGGCCCCATCATCTGATCCCTGTCTCTGGGAAGATTAGATGGGATTTACAGGTTTGGTTGGAATTTCTGAAGGATTTTAATGGTTTTCCTTGGTTTTTCCTCGGTGAGGCCGTGTTCTGGAAGCGTGTATTCCTGATGTTTCGCCAGCATCTGTGGCTGGCATCCTCAGAGAATGGTGGGGTAGGAGTGTGTGTGGAGTTTATATATTGTGAGTCCCTATTGGGGAGGATATGTAAATTTGTGTATTTGAATGGTTAGTTTCTGGGTACAGAAATGCAAGGCTCATTACTGTCTGTTTGGCTAATGGTTGGTTGATGGGCCATTATCTGCTGGGAATCCTCCTGTCCCTGGGTGGAATTCCTTTGTAAGTGTTGAGTTTTGATTCTATTGTATTTCGAAACTGGGAGCCAGATTTTGTTTACTTTGAGGGTTTCTTCTTTCCTGTTGAAGTTGTCCAGGTGTTTGTGGATTTCAATAGCTCCTCTGTGCATTCTGACATGATAGTTGTTGAGCTGGTCCAGAATTTCTGTGTTTTTAAAGAACATTTTGTGTCCAGGTTGGTTTATAACATGTTCTTCTACTGTTGATTTTTCTGGCTGGATTCCCAGTAGATAATAGCCCATCAACCAACCATTAGCTGAACAGACACTAATGAGCCTTCCATTTCTATTTCTTGGAAGCACAATAGAAACATTGGTAGACCACGCAAAAAGGATCTGCAAACCCCACTACCTGGAGGACAAACTGCAGCACCTAAACTGGGCCCTACAGGCTAATGGTTACTCCAGATCAGACATCACAAGAGCAGCCAGACCCAGAAAAAAAAACACACAGGAATGTAGAAGAAAAACAGCCACCCAAAGGGAAGGTATTTTTACTATACATCAAAGGAGTCACGGACAGAATAGGGAAACTGATGAGGAAACACAACCTCCAAACAATCTACAGACCAACCAAGAAAATTCAAGAAATGCTACGCTCAGCAAAGGACAAAAGAGACCCTCTCACAGGTGCAGGAGTTTACCGCATCCCATGCAGCTGTGGACAAGTTTACATAGGGACCACGAAATGCAGTGTGCAAACACGAATCAAGGAGCATGAGAGACACTGCAGACTGGGCCAGCCAGAAAAATCAGCAGTAGTCGAACATGTTATAAACCAACCTGGACACAAAATGTTATTTAAAAACACCAAAATTCTGGACCAGGCCAACAACTATCATGTCAGAATGCACAGAGGAGCTATTGAAATCCACAAACACCTGGACAACTTCAACAGGAAAGAAGAAACCCTAAAAGTAAACAAAATCTGGCTCCCAGTTTTGAAAAACAATACAATCGAAACTCAACACTTGCAAAGCAATTCCACCCAGGGACAGGGGGATTCCCAGCAGTTAATGGCCCATCCACCACCCATTAGCCAAACAGACACTAACGAGCCTTGCCTTTCCGTACCCAGAAACTAACCATTCAATTACACAAATTTACATATACTCCCCAACAGCATATAAACTCCACACATACTCCTACCCAACCATTCCCTGAAGATGCCAGCCACAGATGCAGGTGAAACGTCAGGAAGAAACTCTTCCACAACACGGCCTCACAGCCCGGTAAAAAAACAAGGAAAATCATGCTACAATTTCTTTCCCTCTTAGTCTGAGGTGCTACAAGACCCCCTTGTTTATCCATTTATCTGTCATTTTCAGAAATGGTTTCATGGAGTGGCAAAAATAATTTTTAATCTCGAAGGGGACGATTTCCTGATTCTGGCAATACGCAATATGGGGTGCTTAGAAGACGCTTTTAGGATCCAGGGACATTGTTTGCTTGTTCACATCTCTTCTTTTCCTGGCCAGGGATGGGGGCACTTTGGCTCTCTGGGGTCCTTAGCATACCTGTCTATCTGCTCCCTCTTTGCATGAAGCATGCAGGCTTGAGGGAACTTTCTGGATAAGAAGCTTCTGATTTCTTAGTAGACTTTTTCTTCCTTCTACCTATCTGAAAATGCGGAACCTGTGTATTGAATTATGCATGTATTACTTTATAAGTAAACTACCTTTTTTATAGACTTTTAAAGCCGACACATGTTTTATTTCTCAGCTAGATGTTGTGTGGGGTGGGGAGGTGGCTGGTTTATCTGTTCTAGCTTCTGCTGAGCTCAGTTTTAACTGCTACTGAGATCACCAAATCTCAAATGTTTTAAAAATCCAACCGGTTGCAAGTTCTTCAGGGTCAGCTTTCCCTTGGTCCCTCCACTGTCAGAGGCATGGAGGGCCTTCTCGGTGGTTGCTCCCACATTGGGGAACTCTCTCCCATGCACCATCCCCGGGGGCTCGGAAGGGCACTTGGATGTCAGGGGTCCGCGGCTGTTTAGCACTCAGGGACACTAGGGTCACTCAGGGACACTAGGGTCTCCCCAGGAGAGAGGGCCAGTGGCACCTCAGAAGCCACAAAGCAAAAGGAGGTGGCCCCAACCTCTGGCACTCCTCCTCACCATCACCACCACACACACACTCTGGCCTTGCAGTCACTGAGGGCTGGGTGTCCCGGGGCAGGCGGGAAGGCAGAGTGACTCCTCCTGGCTGACCCTCCGTGTTCCCAGCTTTGGAGTGGGTGGGTGGGTGGCTGCACTGGCCAGGCCAAGCCAAGCAGAGAAGCAAAGGGGGTGAGGGAATGGCATGCAGCGGCTGCCACCTCTAGCCCTGGGCCTCATGGGGGGGGGTCCCACAATTCCCCCCACCTTCCAGCAAACATCAGAGCTCCATCCAGGTTACTCTGCAAAAACCCCAGACGAGCAAGAAGTGTCTCTAGAAAGGTTTATTAAGAGTGAACAACAACACTTTTAAAAACAGGGAAAGAATTGAAGGAGGGTGGAGGAGGCTAAAAATGGACCCCCAGAGCCAGAACGTAAAGAGAAAGGGGGCTGCCTAATGGGGGCAGCTGGGGTCATCCAAATCTCCCCCCCCACCCCTGACTAAGAGCAGAACTAGGGGGAGGGAGGGAGGGAGGCTGAGCGAGTGGGGCCATTTGGCCTAAAACTTCCAGCCCCCATTTGGAGGCTCAGGGCTGGGAGGAGCGGCGGAGGGGCTTTTCGCCAAGGCTGCGGTGGCGGGAAAAGCCCACCAGGGCTCAGACACCCTTGGGGGAGGCCTGGGGGGAGGTGGGGTGCTCCGTCCCCCCCAGAAGGGGCTTCTTGGAGGAGAAGAGGCTGGGGAAGCGGAATCCACTGGGGGGCTTGGGGCCCCCAGGCGGAGGGGAGGGGGTGGGGACAGTGACGACTGGGGCCATGGCTGGGGAATACCCCAGGAAGGCCTTAATGCGCCCGTCCCCAGAGAGCCTGGCTGTCTTGCCCCCGTGCCTGGGGGTGTCCAGAGAGACAAGCCTGGAGGCAGCGCCCTCCTGGATCAGAAGGTTGGGAGCCACCTCAGTTGGGACCTGGGCTCTGGGGGCAGCCTCTGCCTGGAGTGGGGGGAGGCTGGTTTCGGCTTCTGGCTCTGGAGCGGGCAGGACAGCGAGCGTGTGGCGCCGGCTGAGGGGCTGCGGCAGGGACAACTCTCTAGCTGGGGGAATCTTTCTGGGGTGAGGGCCCTGTAAGGTCCGTCCACGCCGTCCAGAGCGAAGGGGAACCTGGTGAAAGAGCGTGTCCAGCTCCACATCCTCCAAGCCGGGGTCGCAAGAAGAGCAGGTGGCGATGGAACGCCGCTTGTGTTTCTCCTGGCGCTGCTGCTGCCGGCATATGGCCGCCTCCCGGGCCCTGTTCTCCTGGGGAGGAAGGCAGTGAGCTGGAGCCAAGGACAGGGGGTGGTAGCCCAAGGCCAGAGCCAGCCGTGGCATTTGTGCGACCCTGCTAAGATGGAGCTGGGCATGGCGCTTGTGCGCAGTTGGCTGTGAGGCTCGCAAACCCCTCTGGGAATTCTGCCCCCCCTTTAACCACTGGACCTCTGGCCACAAAAGACACAAGCCCAGTCCTGCCGCTGAGCCCCAAATACAGAAAAGCCCCCTGATCCACCACATTCAGTGGCGTGTTGACCCCCCTCCAGTTCCATGGTGGATTGGGGGGCGCTCTGCTTGGGGTGGACCCACAGGACTCCAGCCGCACACTTCAGTGGGCTTGGGCATGGGAGGGGGCGGCCAAAACCCCTCCCCTGTGGCCACACATCCCGGCCATGCTTCCAGGGCCCGGTTACCTGGACGGCCACAAGGAAACGCTCCGCGAAGGCCTGGAAGATGCTGCAGGAGTCAGGCAAGCTGAAGCTTTCAGGCTCCTCACAGAGGAAGTCAGCCAGGGTGGCCGTGGCCTGGCACAGCCTCTCCCAGGAGGCCCTCGTGGCCGCCAGCTCCACCTCGGCCACCTCCAGGAAGGGCCCCATGTGGCCCTCCCAGCCCAGGTCCTGGAGCTGCCCCCGGGCCCCCTCCAAGCGCTCCTGCAGGCTCCGCAGCTCCTCCACCAGCTCCTGGTCCACGATTCTGAGGGGAGAGAAGCCAGGGGCTCCGGTGGATGAGGTGGCCCTCAAGAACTCACCGGCCCACCCGGGAGGCTGTCCAAGGCATGCACGCACGCACACACGCACACACGTCCCCTGCTATGGCCAGGCAGGGAGCCTGGTCCATGAGAACAAACAGGAAGCCACCAGGCCAGGGGGGCACTGAAGGCAAAGAGGGCGGAGCGGCATGGGGGCAGTGGCTGAAAACTGCAAGGGAGAGCGCCGGGGGGGGGCCTCTCTGGGTCGTGGGCCACCTCACTTACCGAGACGCTGGCCCAACGTGCTGGAGCTTGCTGGTAAAGCAGAGGAGAGACGGGTCCTTTCTCTCGGCCTCCTGTGGGCAGGGGGGGGAAGGGGAAGTCTGGGGGTCACCCAGGGCGCCCTTTAACCCCACCCTGTCATGCTTACACAGCATGGGTGGAGGGACGCAGGTCGGAGGCCACAAGCCCCTGGTCCTAGGCTTTGGCAGAGAAGCACCAGGACTCCTGACTGGCCAGGCGGGCTACAGGGTCCAGGCTCCCTGGGACCATGAGAAGAACCCACCGCCCTGCCCGGGATTAAGGAAGGCCAACCACCCCTCCCTGCACACAGGCCCCCGCTGAGCAAAGGGGCCACGGCAGCTGAGCGCCTGAGGGCAGTCGCTGGTTCAAGGCCCAGCGCCGCTTGGGTGCTGCTAGGTGGCCCCCCACTCACTTTTCCATGGGAGGGACCAAGACAAGGATGGGGGGAGGCAGACAGAGACAGGCAGGCAGCAGCAGGAAGGCCAGCGCCAGCAGAGGCACCTCAAGAGCAGGAGGCGGCCACCGCCAAGGCGTTCTTTGGGGGAGGCTGACGGCGCCTGTACCTGTGAGAGGAGGCGGGTTCCCTTTGAAGCCCCCAAAGTCACAGGGGGCTCCCACCACACAGGCATCCAGCCACCAGGGAGCAAAGGGATACTGTGGTGGTACCTCGGTGAGGTTCAGTGGAGGAACATGTGCTGAATGCAATCATACTCCCAATAGGTTATGGGCCCAGTCATTAATGATTCCAAGCTGTATACTTTTGAGTTTTCGAATTTTGAGGTTTTTGATTTTTGTTTTGCTAAGACAACCAATTTTTGAGGGTTTGTTGTTTTCAAAGTAAGCGTTTGTTCTTCCACCCCGCCAGAAAAGCTAAGCTGTTTTAAAAGGGAATTTTTTTCCTTTCTGGATCGGCTCAGAACAATAAAGCAGAGCAGTTAATAATAATAATAATAATAATAATTAAAAAAAATTATTTGTATCCCACCCCTCTACCGAACATGGCAATTGAGCATCAGCAGCAGGAGAGGCTTGTCAGCCTCAGTAAGGGAACTTTTCCCCAGTGGAGAGAAATGATTGAAAGAAAGTTTAAATCAAACAAAGTGATAAATTGCTTGGAGAGTTTGCTGCCAGCGGACCCTATTGAAAAACAGGAATGTGAAGCATCAGATGCTTCAGCACAATTAATGCTGTTTGAGAATTTGGAACCAGGAGCCCTGGTGGCGCAGTGGTGAAATGCCAGGACTGCAAGTCACCACCTTGCAAGTTGCAAGTTCGATTCCAGCGGGCTCCAAGGTTCACTCAGCCTTCCATCCTTCCGTAGGTCAGTAAAATGAGGACCCAGTTTGTGGGGGCAATTAGCTAACACACATTTGAAACTGTTTAATGCAGTGTAGATGTGTAAATAGCTATTGCTGAAAACAATTTGTAAGCCACTCTGATAGCCTTGTGGCTGAAGAGCGGGGTATAAATAACTAAATAAAATTTAAAAAATAAATATGAGCAGCTAAGTGAGATTCTTGACTGTGATTGAACTCAGCAGATGTTACAGAAATTAGAACAGATCTATGGATCAAATGGTGCTGAGGAAGTATCAGGCAGAAAGGCTGACAGACCTTCTGGGTCAAATTTCATGGCACAAAGGAAGGGAGGAAAATTCCTCCCACTAACCAATCAGAGAACCACTGTTTTAAATGCAACAGAAAGGGCCACATGGCAAGGATGTGCAGATCAGAGGCAGGTTCTGTTAAGAGGGGGCAGCAGTTTTCCCAAACTGGAAATAAAGGAAAGAAGAAAAGCCTGGTTGCACTGAAAACTGTTTCCAAAACTGTTTGCAAAGTAAATAAAGAGACTGAGATTAAACATAGTGTATGGATAATCGATTCTGGGTGCACAGCGCACTGCACATACATTGAAAGGAATTTCATAGAGTTGAACAATAATAAAAATGGAAATATAGAACTTGCAGATGGTTCAAGGATCCCAATAGAGAGAGTAGGGAAAAGCATTTTAAACTGCAAGTTAAATAATGGGACTGTGCCACACATGGCAGAAAATGTTGACTACATTCCTCAATTAAATTCCAGTTTATTGAGTGTCTCTGCCCTAGATGAGAAAGGTTACTCAGTATTATTTCAAAAAGGCACCTGAAAAGTATATGACGACAAAACAGGAATTGTCTATGTTAAGGCAAACAAAAACGCTAATTGTCTTTATGAAATGATTTTTTCAGATTTCAGAAGCTGTGTTGCTAAAGCAGTTGACAACCAATCCAATGTGAAAGAGGAGAGTGTGGATTTATGGCACAGATGCTTTGGACATTGTGACTGCAAAGGAATCCTGCAACTTCAGGATGAGGGTTTGACTACTGGAATCAAGGTAAAGTGACAAAGTAGTAACAATGTAGACAGATGCATAGTGTGTGTTGAACAAAAGGCAACAAGGCTTTCATTTCCTGTGAGAACTGAGAAAAGGTCCAGCAGTGTTCTGGATCTCATTCATAACGACATTTTAGGACCCATGAGAATTTCATCCCTAGCAGGGAATACATATATCTTAATATTTCTAGATGATTTCTCAAAATACACTGTCATCTACCTGCTCAAGGAGAAGAGCCAGATGTGTGATGCATTGCGCAAGTATGTTGCCATGGTGAGAAATATGTTGGAAGGAACCTCAGAGCCTTGAACACTGACCAAGGTGGTGAGTACACGGCAAGCAATACACAAACATTTCTAGAAGAGAATGGCATACAATATATTAAGACTGTTCCTTACACCCCAGAACTGAACTCTACTGCACAATGGAAATTTAGATCTTTAATTGAGATGACAAGATGTCTTTTGGCTGATGCTGGCCTACCTAACAGGATGTGGGGTGATGCAATTGCCACAGTTAATTATTTACAGAACCGTTTACCTACAAAGGGGACAGAGAAGACTCCTTTTGAAATGTGGCATGGGAGACCCCCATCGATTAAACACATCAGAACATTTGGATGTATAGCTTATGCATACATACCTAAGCAGCTGTGTGGGAAACTTGATCCCGCTCCAGAGGAAACCATTCTAGTTGGTTATGAGAGTGCCACAAGGAACTACAGAGTGATGAACTCAAAGACTGGCAGAGTAGCCAGTAGACATGTGTACTCTGATGAAAGCAGAAAAGTTGACTTAACAGGAACTGTGATTGATTTCCCAGAAGAGGATAACATTGATTTTGATGTTCAGGATGAGCACGTGGATAACATGTCTGTGATTTCAGAAACAGAGAGTGACTCTCCTATGCAGTTTCATGTTACAGACGATCACATGGGAAGCAATCTGGGTCTGGACGGTGATGAAGCAGATGAGGAACAGCGTCACCAGGATCTGGAACAGGAACTTCCCAGGTATGAACTGAGATCAAACAGAGGAGTCCCTCCAGAGAGACTCGGCTACCTCGCAGGGTCGGCGTTACCCAAGGAATCAACAGAAGAAGGAGATGGTGAGCAAATGCCTACAGATGAGGCAACACAACATGTGAAAGTTATTTCTGAGACTGTTTCTAAGGCTGGCTGCATTTAAACAGATGGATGTCAAAAATATTACTGTGAAAAGTGAGAACTTGCACACAACATTGGAGAATTTAGGTTTCAAACATGGAAAAACAGATAAAAGTCTGTATACCAGAGTCAAATGTGAACTGTTTACATATGTCCTGATTAATGATGATGATTTGTTTATTGCTATCCAGAGAGATGCAGACTACAAAGAGATTGTGAAAAACCTGAACAGAGATACTGAATTGAAAGAACATGGAGATGCAACAGAATTCATGGACATTGAAATTCAAAGAGAAGAAGATGGAACTTTCTTACTGAGTGAAAAACAAAGGATTGTTAATATATAAGAGCTTTTTGGGCTACAAGATGCACATTGTGTAGCCACCCCAATGACAACAGACTTTTAACAAAAACAATGAGTACAGTGAGCCTTTGCCAAGCAATAACATGTACAAGACAGCTACGGGAGAGCTGCAGTGTTTAGCCAGAGACACGAGGCCTGATATAGCCTATGCTGTTGGAGTTCTTAAAGAAAGAGTTAAAGCACCAACCAAGAAGGACTGGCATGGGATGAAGAGAATTCTGAGATATTTAAAGGGCACGTTAGATTTACAATTAAAGTTGTCCGCTAATGCTAATCCAAATCTTGTTTGTTTTACAGATGCAGACTGGGCTGGATCCAGGGGTGGTTCAGTGTCAACAAGTGCTTACCTGTCCATGTATGGGGATGGACCAGTCTGCTGGGCTGGTGCTAGACAGAATGCGGTCGCTTATTCTTCTACAGAGGCAGAATATGTTGCTGCGGCACATGTGTGTGATGTGCTAAAATTGCTTGATGACCTGTTTGTTGGCTTTCGCATTGCAGGGCAGAAGCCCACCACAGTCTTTGAGGACAATCAGAGTCGTATTAAATTGTCTGAGAGTGGGAAGAAAGTGACCCCACCAAACAAGCATATAAAGACTGAATTTCATGTTGTTAGGAAGCTGGTGACTGATGGTATGATTAAAATGAGATATTATCCAACAGATGAGATGACAGCGGATATCCTGACAAAGCCCCTGGCCAGAGACGCGTTCCAGAGACTGCGTGTCAAGTTTGGACTTGTGGGACACTTATAGGATTGAGAGGGGATGTTGGGATATGTAGTTTGCAATCCAATAAATGGAGATGTTTTTCCTGATAAAGGGTTAACTGACAGAAGCCAACAGAATGTCTGATGCAACTTCCTATTGAATTCTGATTGGGCATCTAGGGAAAGAGGAGTGTCCAAGTGCCATCCTTTGTCCTAGAAGCTAGTCATGTGGCGCACTCGCCATGATACCTCCTTTGAGAGTGGACCTACCACACAGCAGGGCCAGCATATTCTATTTGTAACCATGTAGTTTTTAGTTGTTTTGGTAGTTTAGACTAGAGGTTTTCAATTTTGCTGCTGTTCTTCTGTATGAGATGCTCTGACTATGTGAGTAAAAGAAGTTTTTGTACTTTTAACTATAAGAGTTTCTGAGTCCTTATTATGCTAGAAAAGTAACTTGGGGTAACAGGGTGTGTTTATCTTAGTGTTTGCATGCTGGAATCATATACGCTAACACTGCTGCGTGTGTGTGTTTAAACAGTTAAACTCTGCTAACTTGCTGTACTTCCAAAGGGAGTCAAATTGTTATTTGTTTTATAGCAGCCTATTTTATAAGGTGCTCTCAGTGAGGTACAGTGGAGGGACATTTGCGGCATGTTCTCATATTCCAAAACGCCCCTTCCCCTCCCTTGGAGCTCACCAGGGCCACGAAGTGGAGGAGGTCCATGCCGGGCCTGTTGGCTTTGGTGTCCGCCAGTCTGAGCAGGGAGGGCGCCCGGAAGCCCAGTGCAGAGCCTGCGTAGCCCCCCTGGGAAAGAGGAGGAGGAGGAGGAAGCATTGCTGAGGGAAGGGCATGCCCACCTGCCAGGCTGGTCCTGCCTGCCCAGCTGCTCCAAAACCTGGGCCTGTGGGAGAAGCAGCTGCCCCTGGCCCCATGGCTAGCCCTTGGGACCCCAGGCAGGGGCAGCAACCCCACCCCTGCCACCTGTTCGGAGCCTGTGCCCAGCTGCAGGGAGGGGCGAGGCAGAGGGAGGCCACCAAGCACAGGACCGTGGCCACTTCCCCAACGAAGGAGAGGCCAAAGTGGCCACACAAGGAGGCGGAGGGGGCCTTGCCCTGCAGGGCAGCCAAGCCAAGAGGTCCTCCCCCCCCCCGTCTTCCCAGACCAGAGTGGGAGGGAAGGCTGGCCGGAGTGATGGCCCCCCCTGCCACTGCTGCCACCCCACATCCCACACCAAGGGTGGACCGTTTACCTCGTTCATGTAGTTTCCTGCCGTCAGGACCAGCCGGATGAGATCATGAAGTTCCTCACAGTCCAGAAGCTCTGTGGGATTTGGGGGGGGGGGGCAGAAGGGCCAGAGGCACCACCCAAGTTGCACAGGCAGAGACTGGCACCCCTTGCAGCTGATCCCAGGCTGCGAACATTGGGGGGGCGGCATAGAGGTGAATGCAGACCGGCAGCTGAGTGAGTTGGCCTCTCTTCTGGGAGAAGGTACCCCACTGCTCAGCTGCTGAGTGGGGGCAGGCACCCCCCAAGAGACTCCTGGCAAAGGAGCCCCCCAACACATGCTCACGTACCCAGTGCCGCCTCCGTCAGGGTCCGGATGGCCGACCGGAGGCTGTGGAGCTTCGGGAAGAATTCCTCCTTGAGGACCAGCAGCTCCAGGCGACGGGAGTAGCTGAGAGCGGGAGGGAAGAAAAGGGGCCACACTGGTGGGCCGGATCCAGCTCTGACACAAGGGGAGCAGGGAGAAGGGGGCTACCTGGACCCCCGCTTTCCTCCCACCTCCCCGCTCACCTGGGCACTTGGATGAGGAGAAGGGCAAAGAGCTCAGGGTCCGAGAGGCAGCTCTGGTCGCCCCGAAAAGCCTCCAGCCGCTCGACCTTCCCAAGGAGAGAGGCAGAAGTCATGGACTGGGAGGGGTCCCAGGGGCCATCTAGCCCACCCTCTGCTGGAGGGAGGGCTGTGAGGTCAAGGGGAGAGGTCCCCCCTCCCTGCGGCTGCTCTTCCCCTTAGGCAGCACTTCCTCCGGTGGAGGTGGGCAGGTGGAGCAAGAAAGCCCCCCCGTCCCACACCAAGTACCCCCCAAACTCACCTCCCCCGTGTCCGGCAGCATCTTCCTCAGCTCCAGCAGTTTCTCTGCCCCGTAAGGGGTGCCTTCGCCAGCCCGGAGGTCCGCCACAATCTGGCCGGCCGGCCTGGGGAAGCGGGGAGACTCCTGAGCCAGCCGGTGGGCTTTTGCCCAGCCCCACAGACAGCGAGAGCAGCAGCCCCCCGCCCCACCTCAGCCCCCCCCCAATACCTCTTCAATTGCTTCAAGAAGATCTCCAGGTTCAGTACTTTCTTGGCTTCCAGGAGGCAGACCTAAGCCCGGGGGGGGGGCAATACTGAAGCCGGACCATCAGCCACACTCACCCCACCCGGTCCCCACGCGCGTGGGGGGCGCTGACCCCTGGCCCCCGCGACCACCTCGGCCGATGCTGCCAGTCAGAGCTGGAGTGGACTGGACTAGACTGGGTGGAAAGCCCCCCCCCGAGTCGCGCGGGGTCCGACTCGTTTGCTGGGCCACCCGTTTTGGTCCAACGGGCCCACCTTACGGGGCTGTTGTGAGAATAAGATCAGCTTCGACGGCCCTCCGCAGCTCCCGCTCCGTTCTCTTCCCCCGTCCTAAATGAAACCCGGCTCCTCTTTTTTTTGGGGGGGGTAGCCCCCACCCCACAAAGCCCTCCGAGCGAGGGGCCAGGGCAGCCGCCAAGGGGTCCGGCAGGCCCGGCGGCCGCAGCCCGAAACCGACACCCCGCCCCTGGCCGCAGCCTCGGGGGCCTCGCTCGGGGGCGGGGGGGGCGATGGTGCGCCCGGGCTTTCGTGCGGGAGACCCAGCGGGCCGGGCCGGGCTCGCGTGTGGCTTGCGGCGGCCCGGGCGAGGCTGGTGGGGCGGAGCCTCCTCGCGCCGGACTCCGGCCAGCAGGGCGGGGGGGTGCGCGCGGAGGCAGCCCCTCTCGCCGCCGGGCCCCGCCAGGGAGGACACGGCTTTAGGACCTCGGGGTGCCCCCTCGGCCGCAGAGAGCAAGAGAGGGAGGGGGCGTGGCGGCCCGGCCGCCCCTCCCGCCTCCCGGCCCCGCCGCGCCCCCGCCGGGGCGGCTCACCTGTGGGGCCGGCTGCCCCCGCAGGGCTGTCCGGCCGGGGGTCCGCGGGCGCTGCCCGAAGAGCTCCCGGAGGAGGGCCAGGTCCAGCGGGAGGGCCGCCCCCCGCCCGGCCGTCCAGAGGTTGCGGCGGCCCCGGATCCGCTCGGCCGGGATGGGCTCCCAGTTGAAGTTGCGCAGCCGGCACGCCCCGACCTCCCCGGGCCCCGAGGGCGGCGGCGGCGGCGGCGGGGCGGGCGGGGGCTCCCCGGGCCAGGCGGCGGCGGCGGCGGGGCGGCGGCGGCGAGGGCTCCCCATCGGCGGGGCGGCGGCGGGGCGGCGGGAGGGCGGCGGGCGGAGGAAGACGCCCCGGGCCCCCGCCCCCGCCGGAAGACGCCCCCCGCCCGCGGCCCGCCCCCCCGGAGGCCCGCCGACGCCGACCCCGCTCGGGACGGGGGGCCCGGTTCCCCTGGGGCGGGCGGGGCGCCTCTCCCCAGAACCCTCCCGACTTGATTACTTTTTACCGCCGATGCTGAAGAGCGCAACGTAGGCTACAATCACATGGGGCTTCCTTGGACATTACTTTCCCAACGAGTACTTCTTCATCCGTCTTGCCGGTTTTGGCGAAGTCCGCATTTCTCCAAAGGAATGTCCTTGCCCCGAGTCCACGCGGCGTAGCCGTTGTTTGGCTGGGCCCCCAGGACTCTGGCCGCCGACCAGGGTCCCGATCCCCTCTTGGCCCTGGGTGACCCTGGGCAACACCACCACCCCCCTTGGCCTCCGGGAAGGGCCTGCCTAGCTCCCTCCGAAGTACACACCTGGCCAAAAACAACCTCGGAGAGGGGGGGGGCAAGCACATGGCAGTCGCAATTTCTCTGGAGACTCGCCTGCAATACAGTAGGACCCCCAAAGCAGCACCCCTACCATAGTCTTCCTAGAAAATGTGCCCTCTCTAGCCATTTTCTAGGTCCTCCAAGGCAACCCTATGGTGTTTTAAACCCCAAGTCCCATTATTTGGCCTTTTTAGTCATCAGTGCGCTTGCAGGAAGTGCAGGATGAATCCTTCCTGAATTTTCGTTTGCACAGAAAAGCCAGAGAGAGAGAGCTGTTGTCCACGGTTTTTAGTTTCCATGGGGGGGGGGGCAGAACCAATCCCCAGCAGATATGAGGGTGCAACTGCATACTCACCCTACTTTTCAACTAGATATCCTCCATTAACAAAAACAGATGTACTTGTGGCATTACTACATCTCTAGTAGAAAGTGTTCTCTCTCTGGCTTTTCTTCGCAAACGAAGATTCAGGAAGGACTCATCCCACGCTTTCTGCAAGCGCGCTGATGACTAAAAAGGCCAATCCGAGATAAACAAGTCCGGTTGCAAAAAGTGCAGCAGAAGGTCTCCTTGGGTGATGTTTTTGGGTTGTGATTCTTTCTGCGTTGTCGTTTCTCTTCAAGACTTGTTCGTCGTGAGTTCTCAAATAAGGCTGCAGCATTGTGGATAGTGCGTCTCCATGCCTCCCGATGTGAGGCCAGGGCAGATCACCGTTGGTGATCAATCTGGCCAAGCCTGAGATGTTGTTTCAGGGAGTCCTTGTATCGCTTTTTTGGAGCGCCCCTCCCACGCTGACCCGTGGCGAGTTCACTGTAGAGTAGTATTTTTGGGAGGCGATGGTCCTCCATCCTAGAAACGTGCCCTGCCCAGCGCAGCTGTGTTCTCAATATCATGGCCTCAATGCTGGTGATCCCTGCTTGTTCAAGGACAGCAACATTCGTCACATAGTCAGTCCAGTGTATATTTAGGATTGTGCGTAGACAGCGCTGATGAAAGCGCTCGAGGAGTCGTAGGTGGTGGCGATAGGTAACCCATGTTTCAGATCCATAAAGGAGGATAGACAGTACGATGGCTCTATACACACTGATTTTTGTGCTTTGCCTCAGGTGTTTATTGCTCCAGACTCTTTTGTGAAGTCTTCCAAATGCACTATATGCCTTTGCTAATCTGTGATCGATCTCTTTGTCAATCTTGGCATCTGAGGAGATGATGCTTCCCAGGTAGGTGAACTGCTGAACGGACTTGAGCACTGATTTGCCGACGGCAATGTGGGGATGGTGGTGTTCGTCCTGTGGTGCAGGCTGGTAAAGAACTTCTGTTTTCTTCAGGTTGACTTCTAGCCCAAACAGCTCTGCAGCTGTTGCAAAGCAGGACGTTAGGCGCTGCAGAGCTGCTTCTGTGTGGGCAACAAGGGCAGCATCATCGGCGAAGAGCAGCTCACGGACTAGATAGTTTAGAGTCTTAGTGTGAGCCCTCAGACGGCTTAAGTTAAACAAGCTACCATCAGTACGGTAGCGTATATAGATGCCGTCGTCTTCTTACCAGGAGCAGGAATAGCATGGGGCACTGGGACAGGGTCCTACAACACAAAAAGAGCATTACTCTATGCAGCGCCTTTGAGACTAACTGGGAGAAAGAGGGTGGTAGCATCAGCCAGTCTTATACATCTATGGGGCAGCTGGTGAGGAAGGCTTGTCTGCTTTCCCCCCTTTTCTCTGTTTGGGTGCTCAACACACTCCATTAAGGGCTTCTGGAGGCCGCTGCAATTTACCCTGCCCCGTGTAGCCAGGCAGGGACAGGCGGCTGCAGCGGGATCCCATTATTGCCCAGTTCAATCTTGCATTGCATTGTTTACTGCAGACCCACTGCTGCATCCCAACAGTAAGCCTGCAATTCTCCTGCCTTCCTTCACCACCCTCCCGGTGCTAATGCTACTAAAAACTTCCAGCTAGGCAGAGGACAAGGAAGGAAAAGGGGGGCAGGGAAACACAAGGCTGCTTCGTAAAAAGGAGCTTCTTTGTCGGCGGCTTCGTTAACTATGCCTGTACAGTGTTGATGCCCCCAAGAGACCCCGCTCTTCCTGGACATAAGGGGGCTGGGGGTTCAGGCAGCCCAGTTTCTTTTTGGGACGAACACCCTCAGAACCTCACTTTTCTCTGCCTAGTTGTCCATTTGTGCTTTGCGTCATCACACTGCATGTGCATCTACACCTTTGGGCCAACCACAGCCTTTGGGGGAGTGCCAAGGCCTAGTGTTTGTTCTGTGATCTCGTGTTGCATGATCCCACATGAATGTATGCTGCTTAAAAATGATTACGAGGTCTATTAAATAAGGAGACTGTGTTTCTATCAAACATGTCTGAACCTGCATGACAAACATCAACACTCTCTGCCATTCAGTTAATTGCCAGTCGTCGTGTAAAGCAGTTGTGTTGTCTGCTGTGTGCTGGGAAAATGCTAAGTTTAAAAGTCAAGCAAAGTGTCCATTTGAAATTTTAAGTAAAATTGAACAAAACACCAATGGAATCTTTTCAAATGCTTGCTGAGGTCTACGGGGAAGACTGCATGTCTCGTGAGCGTGTGTTTGAGTGGCACAAAAGATTCAGAGAAGGATGTGAGAATGTGGAAGACAATGAATGCCCTGGATGACCTTCCACTTCAAGAACCGAAGAAATTGTGGAAAAAATCAGCCAGATTGTTTGAGAAGACGGCCGACTCAGTGTCTGAATGATAGCTGAAGCTGTGAACATTGACAAAGACACTGCGTGGAAAATTTTACATGAGGATCTCAACATGAGAAACGTTTGTGCCAAGATGATCCTTAGGGTTCTCACACCAGAGCAAAAAGAGCACCGCAAGGAAATTTGCGCTGACATTCTGCAGGCAACTTGAGGTGGACCCAAACCTTTTTCAAAAAATCATCACTTGTGATGAAACCAAGATCTTTCAGGATGATCCTGAGACAAAACAACAGTCAATGCACTGGGAAACACCATCACCACCAAGAATGCAAAACAAAAACACATCAAAACAAGTTCACATTCAAAGCCATGCTCATTGGGTTGTTTTGGTTTTTTTTACACCAAGGGCGTAATTTGGGCAGAATGGATTCCAGAGGGCAGAACAGTGAACCAGCATTATCATAAGGAAGTTTTGTCAAAGCTGAGGGAGTCAGGGGAAAAAAGGCCAGAACGGTGAGCAAATGGTTTCATTTGTTATCAAGACAATGTGCCCGCTCACACAGCACTTTTTGGGAAGCAGTTTTTGGCCGACAAACCCATTACTACACTTGAACATCCTCCATATTCACCAGATTTGGCACCATGTGACTTTTTTCTTTTGCCTAAAGTGAAATCAGTGCTTAAAGGAACACGTTTTGAGTCAATTGATGCAGTAAAGAAGAAAACAGCAGATGTGTTGGAACAGCTGGCAGAAAATTATCTACTTTGACCAGTGGAAAACAAGACTGTGTTGCTGTGTAAGTGTGAATGGGGAGCATATTGAAGAAGACAAGCATTAGAATTCTAATACGTATAAATAAAGATGGGTTATTGTATCAGTTTCATTACTCAGTGTTGTATCTCCATGGGAAGTGGGGTTTTTTTCTTTCAAAAGCAAGGGTTTCTTGACCATGGTGGTGTGTGGTACCGCAATACTCTCAAAGAGTCATTTGTGGTGCAGGGCGATAGAAACCACATTTCCTAGTCAGCGGAAGAACTGAGCTGTTCTGAAATTTTGCAGAAATGAGGAACTGGGAAGGAAGAGCCAACCTCCCAGGCTCCGTTCCCTCCTCTGCCCCCGCAAGAGGCCCCATGCGCCCTCCCCAGAAACCTTTTCCCACAGCTGGATATGATGCTAAGCCCCCCCCTTCCAATCACAAGGCCCTCCATGTGCAGCCACCAATGAGCCAACTTGCTCATTGGGGGCGGCTGCCTGTTTTAGGGCTGAGCACACATGAGGGCTCTGGGGCGACCCATGGGGGACTGGTCAGCACAGACAGGAAAATGCTGCCCACTCATCCCCCAGCCCTTTGACCATGCCAGGCACCAGGCCGGAGGGACGCGAGGGCCACTCCAGACAACCACTGCCCTTTCTTGCCCCTCCTGTATAGCCCCCCACGACACTCTTGGCACAACCTGTGAGCCAGGGTCAATTCCTGCTTTGCAGAAGAGCCCCCTGCCTCAGTGCAAGGGGGTCAGTCAGTTCCTGCGGGGGGAGGCAGGCAAGGATGAGGGAGCTCTTGAGGGGAGATGCACTAAATGACTGGGTGGACTGGACAAGACACTGCGCCAACACCCCCCTTTTGTCATGCTACCTGAGTGCTCCCCGCCATGGTCTCAGCAACCCAGCAGAGTTCCTGCCAAGGCTGTGGGGGTCCCGATCTCTCTCCGCCATCAGGACACCCCCTGGGCATCTACAGAGAGAGCTACCAATGGGGTGGTGGTGAAATTATACCCATGGGGAGTATACCTTGGGGAGGGCAGGCTGACAGAGAAATCCCAGAGAAGCGATTTACTTCAACACGCCGCATTTTATTTCTTAGCAACCCTTTGATTGTCTCCAACATGATCACTGCCTCGGCTTCCCAGATCACACCATCATTTTCCCGATTCAAAGTCATGCTCTTTTTTACCAAAACAGAACGGACTACAGGGGTGTTGGGGGGGCGGGGAGATGGCAGAGCAGAGAACCACAGCTGGCCAGAGCTGGGAGCACCAGGCAGCCCGGAGTCCAGAAGGCCAAGCAGTACCCCCACAACTCCAATCTGGCATCCGAGAAACTGAGCAGAATGGTGGGGGCCTAAATGGAGCCCCAGGTGGAGAGGCGGGGGGGGGGGGAGACTGGGAACTCCTAAGCGACTCAGGGTCCCAAATAGGTCTGCCCCCCCTGCCCCCCAATATCTCCATACAGCCAAGGGGACCTGGCTCAAGCTTTTAAAACAAGGAGTGTATTTGTGTCTGGGGGGTGCGCAGCCTTTGCGAGGACCCTGCCCCCCCACTTGCTCCTCCTCAGCACCTGTTCCCTTCACTGCCCCACCACCGACAACAGACGCCCCCCGCCATGTCAGCATCAGTACAGAAGAACCCAACGGGTGGAGGAACGGGGGGGGGTGTCCTTGGGCCATGCAACCCCCTGCACCAGCACTGAAGGGGGGACACAAAACACTGAGGCACCCAATGGTGGGTGAGCCTCCATTGTCCATGCCATGGGGGAGACACAGGTGCATGGGGCACAAGGGGGGCAGACAATCCCCCCTACCGGACACCATAAAGCCTCTCTGGGTTGTACCGTTTATTCTGGGATCTGTACAAGGGGGCGGAAGAGGGCTGTGGGGGTCCACAGGCAGCACAAGGAAGCACATGCCTCTGCCAGGAGGGACTGGGGGGCAGACAACCTGAGCCCCCATCACCCCCCGCCCACCCACCCCCCAGAACCCAAAGCAAGGAGACTGGCCACGATATACATATATCTTTCTCTATAGAACCTATCTATCTATGTACAAATGCCCCTCTCTATACGCACCCCGCCCTGGAATCTGGGGCCGGGCTCCTGGTTTGGTCCTTGACCCCCATGGCTCTGGGGGTTGCGGGGGCCACAATCCCAGCTTCCACTCTGCACCTGCAGGAACAGGTGAAAGCTCTGCCCTCCCTAGCTGCCTCTGCAGACACTTGGGGACAGAGCCCTGAAGGGGTCAGAAAAGCCCCCGACAGCATACGTGAGCCTCCGTGAGAAAAACAGAAGGCCAGGGCAGAGCAGCAGTGAGGGGGCAGGGGGGCACCTGAGGACGCTGAGCAGGAGGCTGGACTGAGAGGCTGATGGAAGGGACCCAGAACCAAGACCCTTGCCCCCCCACCTAGAAAGGCCAGAGGCGCTTTAGGGGTGAAGGAGGAGGGATGTGCCCCCCCAGTGTGAAAGCACACAGGCGCTTGTCCACCTTGGCTTTCTGGCCTGGGGGCGGCAGCAGGGGAGGGGCTCAGCTGCCCCCCAGCCCAGGTGGGAAGGGAAGGGAAGGGAAGGGGGAGCTGCCGTCACCTGGGCACCCCTCCCCCATCTCCTGCCCAGTGCCGTAGGAGGGAAAAGAGGAGGGGGAGCTGAGCTGCGCCCCCCCCCCAGGCGCCAGGTTAGAGTCCAGGTCCATAAAGGGGAGAAGAGAGAGAGAGAGAAGGCGGGAGGGGAGGAGGAGGGCCAGACCCACAGACTGACCCCGGCCAGGCCAGCCAGGAGCAGGGCTGGGTCAGCCCCAGCCTCACTGCTCCTCCAGCCAGGAGGGCTTGTCGGCCCCGGGGCTCTTCAGCCGGATGTTGAACTGCTTCAGCGTCTGCTCTAGCTGCGTCTGGTTGCCGGCAAAGTAGGCCGAGATGGCATTGTGGAAGAGCAGCAGCTGTTTGTGCATCACCTTCACCTGGGTGGGACAGACAGGTGGGCAGGGAGGGCGGGAAGCAGGAGATCAGCCTCTCCCACCACCCCATCTCTCCTGCAGCTGGGACCCCTTTTGCGTCCCCCCCAAGCAGGCAGGCAGTCCCGCCTGACCCCCGGCAGGCAGCAGCAGAGGGCCTGGGGCAGGGGCGGGCCCCCTCTTCAGCCAGCTAGCCAGGGGCACGTTCATTCCACCCCCTCCCCTGCATGTAACCATGGGCCTTCTTTAAAAGGAGAGTTGTGCATCTTGGAGGGGCCAACCAAAGCGCGTCTGCCCAGCCCGCCACCGCCCCCCCCGTGCGACCCCCCCCACACCTTGTTCTCCTCCAGGAACTTGAGCTTGACGGCCACATCGGCCCGGAGCTTCTCGTACTTGGCGCGGTGGGCGTGGAAGTTGGCCTGGGCAGCCTCCAGGCGGCAGAGGGTCCCAGCGTCCCGGGGGCCCAGGTTGACCTCCTCCAAGTCCGTGCGATAGGCGTCATACTCCAGCCTGGCCAGGGGAGGGGGGGGCATCAGCAGGCGGGAGAGTAATGACATTGGCACCCGCTCTTCCCCACCACCCACAATCCGCTGCCCTGATAAAGGACTCAGTGAGTGGCCACCCGCCCCAGACCCCGGCTCACTGCAACCCAAAGTGCTGCTGCCACTGCTGCCGGTCTCCCTGGGCTACCCGCCTCCCCCTCCCCGTTCTGGGCGCCCACCTGGCTGTTTCATACTGCTTGACCGTCATGAGAGTGTCTTCCATGGTCTTGTTGACTAGTGTGTTGATGCTGGAGACAAAGAAGTTCACGGCCCCCAGGAGGGTCTCCCCGTTCTTGCAGAGTAGCTTCTGAGTCTCTGCGTTGTACCCAAACTCCTCCTGTGGGCAGCGGGGGCGGGGAGAGAAAGGGTTTGGGGGTGCTCAGGAACTGTGTGGGAAGAGACATCCCCAGCCCCTCATCTCAGTCAAGGGGGGCTGGGCGCAGGAGACCCCCACCACCTGGACACTTGGCGACCTTGCAAACCCCTATTCTATCTAAGGACAGCCCCCCCATGAGCCACATTTTGAAGGGCAGGTGGGGGTCTGATGCTCATGCAAATAAGACAGAGAGGGTCTTCCCAGCCTCACCCGCATTCATCTCATCCGATGTCTCTGGCCTGGGAAGATGGCGATTGGGGATAAAAGGAAGCCCTCTCCCCACACCCCAATGGGCCACAGCCTCTGGCAGACTGGCCGGGCTCTCCCCACTCCATGCATGCTGGGCTTTGTTTTGGTAGCCATGAGAAGAGGGTCCCCTTGAGGTCACAAAGACATGCCAAGTCGGGTGCTGCTGCTGCTGCTGCAGAAAAGCAGCCGGCTGTCAGCCAGGCTCGGGAGCATCCAGCCCTGGCAGGCCTACTTCTGGGGGTCTCCGAATCCATCCACGCTGCCTCCCATTCCTGCACCACCCAACTGGCCAGCAACTGTACCTCCTCAGCAGTTTAAAATCCCCATGACTCCCTCGAAGGATGCCCCCCCGCCCGCCTGCTCCTTCCTCAACTGCGGCACCCTCAGTCTGCAACTGCCCCCAGCACCCCTTCCAAGGGTCTCCTCAGAAACCTTCCCCTCTCCGTTCCCAGGAACCCTTCATTCAGCCGAGAGTGGCAGATGTTGGGGCCTCCCTCCGCTGCGAGCCCCCACCCGTCCTGTTCTCCTTGCCGAGCTCAAAGGCTTTGGGTGCCCCAAGGGGCACTTCTGTTTGTGGGGCGGGGTGGCGGGAAAGCCAGTTTTACTGGAGGAGCCCCAAAACAAGCCGCCAAGGCCTCAGGACAGGGAAGCCCTGCTGAAAGGGTGGCATGGGGGGGAGGTAGAAGGACCCACCCACCTGGAGCTCGGGAGACTTCTGGCTGAGGTCTGAGAAGGCGTCGGCCAGGGCGTGCTGCGTCTGGACCAGGCTGTAGAAGTGGTTGGTGAGGGCGCGCGCCAAGCCCAGCACGCACTCGTACTTCCGCTTGGTGTCGCGGAGCAGCTCAATCTGTGTCTCCAGCTCCAGATCCACCGTCCGCGATCCGCGCCCAAAGCGCTCCGAGAGCAGCTGCTTTGTGCACTGAGAGGGGGAGGGGTCACAGGGGAACAGAACAGCACGGGGGATGCTGGTGGGGTCCCTGGAAATGCCCCCTCTCCTCGTGAGAGCTTGCCCAGAAAACCACCTGACAGGATGAAGCCCTCAGAAGTAACTGACGCCACCCCCTGGGGCTGGCCCCCGGGGAGGAAGGGCGGAGCACAGATGGAGGGCTGCAACCACCGCTGGAGGGAACCCAGAGGCAGGCTTGCCCAACTGGCACCTCTGCGCTAGGGGGGACCCTCACCAGGCATCCCACAACACCCCCAGGCAGCGGGAGACTCAGTGCCTCGGAAGACCCCAGGCATCCAGGGGCCCGAGAGGGGCCAATCACCGCCCTTGGGGATCCGCCCTGCCTACCCCCCACCCCGTTAAAGTCTGCTCACCTTATAGGTGTTGATTCCCCATTTCTTGACGATGTCGAACTTCTCCACCGCCACCCCTCGCGTGGACGCCTCTTCCCCTGTCATGGCCGGGGCTGGGTGAGGCTGGTGATGCAAGCTGGAGCCTGCAACGCACAGTGCACAAGCTGGGAGGGGTCTTTAGCTGGGAGCATGGACCACTCCTCCTGCTCAGTACCCCCCAGCATGAGAGGAAGCCGCTGGAGGAGATGGAAGGCCAGGCAGGGCCCCCATTTGCCAGCCCTGGGATCCCCCAAACCCAGATCCCCTGCTCCCAGAAAGAAGGGGCAGGCAGTACCTGAAAAAGGGTCAGACTGGCTGGCCATCCGGGTGGCGGCTGATGGACTGGGGGAGATGAGTGGTCCTCGCGGGGGGTGGGATGGAGCGAGAGAGCCTGAAATGGAGGGGGTGGGTGGGGTGGGAGGCCGAGGGGGGCAGTGAGCCCCAGTGAGGATTGGGAGGACACAGCAGGGGAGGTGGTGATGAGCCACAACAGACGCGGATAGATGGATGGACGGAGGTGAAGCAACAGCTCAGAGGAGACAGACAGGCAGACCGATCAGGCAGGCCACTGAGGGGGAAGGAGCTGCCACCCTCCACTTGCGGTGGGACCCCTGCTAATGCCCCAAGGCCTGGAGGAGCCGTGGGGGGATGGCTGGTAAGGGGGAAGAAGGCTTACTGGCATGGGACCGCCAAGTTCCCCTTGAGAGCAGCCAGGAGGGACCCCCAACTGTGCGGGACAAGGAAGCCCAGGCCAGTCTGGGAAGCATCAAGGACCCGTTCAGTGATCCCCCCAACTCTCACCTTTGATGGCACTGGTGGGGATGATGCCCTCGGCGGTGCCCCCGTACCCCCCTGACACAATGCTGGTCTCGTTCAGGTTGGGCCCAGACACCATTACTTGCTGAAGGTCCTGGAGAGGCAAAAGGGCGAGTGTGTGTGTGTGTGTTGGGGAGGTCTGCACCCAAGAGAGAGGGGGCAGAGCTTTCTCTCCACTGAGCAGAGGCGGGCTTTTGGCCGGGGCGGGGCAGAAAGACAGTCCTTGGCATGGACCTCATCCGGGGCCCAGTGGAGACAGGTGTGCAGCTAGCAAACTGTCCACTGTGTGTGTGCGTGAAGACGGGAACCCAGAGACTGTCCCGCTCCCGCTCTCCTCTCCCCAATCGCCCTGCAGCTGGGAGTCTAAAGCTGAGCGGAGGAGGGGGGCTCTGGAGCCACAGAGGCAGGCTGAGCCCTGCGTTCTCCCTCACCAGCCGCTTCTGCAGCCGCTGGGCTGACCACCCCTCCTCACCCTTACCTGCTCCAGGCCATCGTCCTCTGCGGCCAGGCGCCGGGAGTCTCCGTTGCCATGGATCGGGATCTCCATGGTGGCCGCCTTGCTCATCAGCCCGTCCGTCATGCTTGGGGCCTGGGGGGGGCAGAGAGACCGGTGCTTGAGTGACTGCAGCCTTGGCCCCCCTGCCCAGGGCCTCTCACAGGGACCCCAGGCCCTGCCGGGAGCCACAGGCACGGAGTGCACCCTCTGCCCGAAGGCCCCTCTGTCTCCTAGAGCCCCATTGTCTCGGGGTGAGGCCTGCAAGAAGGCCAGCCAGCCCCCCCCCCGCCACGCAGCCACTAACCAAGGGGTCTCCAGGAGGCCCAGTAGCAGGAGACCTTTGCAACCCCACCCCAAGGCAAGGGCCCAGGGGGCAAGGGCCCCAGGTGGGCGCCCTGCCAGCATCGCTGAGGGGGGCGGAAGGAAGGGATGCCCGCCAGGCCTGGACGACCCCTCGCCCCCCCGCCGGGACGCAGAGCCACCCCTGCCGGTGGCAAGAGCAAGGCCCCCTCCCCCTTGGCCGGACCTGCCCTGCCTGCGGTGGTGGCCCTGCGGCCGAGCCCCTGCGGCTGCCCCCCGAGAGGCCCCGGGACGGAGAGGCGGGGGTCGCCCAGAGCCCCCCGCCGGGGCTGAGGCCGGCGCGCCCACCCCCTCCCTCGGCGCCCGGCGCCCGCCCGGCCAAAGGCTGCTGCCCCGCGCCACGTCCGCCCCGGGACGGACCCTCCCCTCCCCTCCCGCCACTTCCGGGGCTCACCCGCTCGGCCGGGCCCGGAGGCTGGCTGGCGCGTCGGGTCCTCCGCCTTGGGCCCCGGGACGGACCGGAAGCGACGTCACCGCGGGCCCCGGCGCCGGGGGCCGGAGGAGAGGGGGCGCCGGGCGGAAGTGGCGTCACGGCGGCGGAGGAAGCGGAAGCGGAAGCGGAGCCGGCATGGCCGAAGCCGAGCAGCAGCAACTGCGGAGCGTGAGCCGGGACGGCGGGCGGGCTTCGGGGGGCGGGTTTCGGGGGCCGGCTTCGGGGGGCTGAGCCCGACCCGGAGCCCTCCGGTCACTCCTTCTCTCCCTCCGCTCCTCCCGAGCAGCTGCGGGACTTCCTGCTGGTCTACAACCGGATGACGGAGCTCTGCTTCCAGCGCTGCGTCGCCAGCCTCAACCACCGGGCGCTGGCGGGGGAGGAGGTGAGGCCCGGCCGCCGGGGTCGCGGGGGGGGGGAGCGGGGCCACCCATAACGCCCACCACCCACCTGCCCCTTCCGCCGCAGGAGTCGTGCCTGGAGGGCTGCGCCGGGAGGCTGGTCCGCGCCAACCACCGCCTGATGGCCGCCTACGTCCGCCTCATGCCCGCCCTGGTCCAGCGGCGCCTCGACGACTACCAGGCCGGCCAGCCGGACGCCCCCGAAGCCCTCCGGCCGGCCCACCCGCAGCCCGCGCCGGGCCCAGGAAGCTGAGCGGGGCGGGACGGAGCGGAGCGGCGCCTCTCCCCAGGAGCCCCCGGCGGCGGCGGCGCGGTGGCCGGACAGCGGCGGGGAGGGGAGGGGGGCCATGCGCCTCTCTGGCCGGCCTCTCGCCGGAAAAGGACTTGGAGCCGCAAGGTTGGAGCCGCAAGGGGGGGGGGCTTTGCTGCCGTATCTGCCCAGCATTAAAACGTTTGTTATCGAACAGAAGTCCGCTTGTATGGAAACCGTGAACCGGGGCTGAAGGTTGAAAGGGTGGGGGCGAGAGGCCGGTTGTTGTTGTTTTGCAACCTTTGGCCTGTTAGAAGTGTGCCGTCGCACACACACACACACACACCTCTCCCTGCTTTTTGGGTTTGGCTGGGGGCACTGGACTCAAAGCCTCAAGAGGATGCTAAGGTGTCTCTGCCCCGCCTGAGAGGGGAGAGGGGAGCCATGCTAACTGCCTGCCTCCCCCCACTCCCATGGGTGAACTTCAACTCCCAGCATTCCTTGCCAGTCCCTGTGCTAGTGGGAATTGCAGTCCAGCGACACGTGGGCATCACTCCAGTCACACATCACAACCAGCACATCAATCGATTCTGTTGCCCACTTGGACAGAGGCAGCTCGCATTGACTTGGAAGGAAGTGCGGCTGAAACCTATTGGATACAGAAATTTTATTTTAAAAATGTTCAACAGTGCCAAATTCCAGGAGTTTAGCGCAAAACCACAGTAAAGAGATGCAAAAGCACAACACCCCCCATTAGGCAGCCAGTTAAGAGCCCAAGTCCTGCCTGGATAAAAAAGGCCTTTCTTTGTTGGTCCGTGAAGGAGAGTGGAGGGTGAGCCAGGCCTCCCATTTGAGGGGAGGCCACAAGGTGAGAGTGGCCACCGAGCAGACCTACTCTGTTGGCAGAGTGTGTGCGGGTGCTGCTTTCCCACTCAGCGGGCCAAGGAGCGAGGCCTGGTGCCTGGACCAATGGAGGGGCCGCTTGGCCAGCAGTGCCGTCCACCTTCCCAGCACTCAGGGGACCCCTATGGAGGGGCCAGGGGCAGAAAGGCAAAGGAGAAGCATGGGGGTGTATGGGAGGCGCTGAGGAGAACCCTGGTTTGGGCAAGTAACAGGGGGACCCACATGCACCAGAGGCGACTGACCATCACGCTTCCCTGTCCCTTCCATCCCAGGGTGTGTGTGCAGTGGGCTCCACTCCTCTTGCGCAAAGGGAGTTCAAACTGCAGGAAAAGGGATTCCACCTAAACATTAGGAAGAACTTCCTGACAGAGCTGCTTGGAAGTGGAATCCGCTGCTGCTGCCCGGGAGTGCGGTGGAGTCTCCTTTGGAGGTTTTAAACAGAGGCTGGATGGCCATCTGTCAGGAGTGCCTTGATTGTTTATTCCTGCATGGCAGAATGGGGCTGGACTGGATGGCTCCCAGGGGTCCCTTCCAAGTCCATGATTCCTGGTGTAAGCTGTGTTTGCTCCCAGGCGTTTATACACTGCATCAGATCCCAAAATGTTACAGGGCTTCGATCCAAGGAAAAGGTGCACAAGCACAAAAGCGGGAGGGCTTTGGGGACTCCCTGCTGTCATTTCTCAGGCTGGACAATATTTATTATTTATTTATTAGAGTATCTGCAGCCAGATAGGCTCTCCGAGGAGCTGGCCGATCGTTTTAGCATAGCACTTACACACCTGCCTGCGCCGTTTCTATAGCCTGCGAGGCCGGCACGGCAAGCGCTTCCCAACAAGCCAAGCCGGGCGCCACGGAGGGCCGAGCCCGCAACCTTGGGGCGCCAGGGCCGCGTTTCCACCCCCGCGCCACCAGGGCTGGCTCCCGAAAAAGCTGCTCCCTTGAGCCCGAATCCCGAGCTCCTTTGGGGGGCTGCTCAGTGCCGGAGCTCGGGGGTCCCTCTCTGGAGGGGGGTCCCGCCAAGGGCGTCTCCGGGAAGCTTCAGGGCGGAGGGGTTGCCCTCCGGGGAGCCGGCGGCCGTGGCGCGGGGCTCTGCTTCGGGCCGCTTCGCCAACCGCGGCAGGAAGCCGTGCTCGCCCCGAGGCGCCTGCAGGGGAGCGGGCGGGCTGGGCCCCCGCGCAGGGAGGCGGCGGGCCCTTTGCTTCGCTCATGCGCAGAGGCGCGCTGGACCCCTCCCCGGGATCGGGCAGCCGAGGCGGCCGGAAGTCAGCCGGCGGGCCGCTCTAGCCACGCCGCCGGCCATCGAGGCGGGCGGTTGGGTCTCCCTGGCAACGCGGGCGACGCGGCCCTCTCGCCCGGCCCAGACCAGCCATGGAGTCACCCCAGGCGCCCGGCGGCCGAGCGGGTAAGGCGGCGAGGTGGGGGCCCGGGGCAAGTGCCAGCCTTCGGGGAGGAGGCGCCCTCGTCCCCCAGCGGCACCCGGAGCAGGAGGGCCCCCGTGGCCCCGGAGCCCTTCCCGGGGGAGGGTCTCTTCCCGAGGCAGCCCCGCCCTCCGTGCGCCCCTCCGTAACCCCTCTGCCTGCCTGCCTGCCTGCCTTCGCAGAGAGCCCACCGCGGGAGGACGGCGCCTGGGCCCGCGCCCTCCGCCGGCGCCTGGCCGTGGAGATCCGGGACGTGGGGCATGCCGAGCCCCGGGACGTGGACGCCCTCGTGGCCGAGCTGGTGGCCCTCCTGCGGGCGGTGATGCGGAGGAGCAGCCGGGGGGCCTGGCTGCGCCTGATGGAGGCCCTGCGCCTGGCCGCCCCCTTCCAGCCGCTCCTCGCCGGGCGGGCAGAGCTGGCCCCTTACCTGGAGGGCCTCTACTACCAGTTCTGCAGCAACCGGGCCTTAGTCTCGGACCTGGACGTCCTGGGCGCCGTGGGGCGGGTCTTCCCCAAAGAATGCGCTACGCTGTGGGGGCCCCCGAGGGCCGCCTGCCTCCGCGATCCCTCAGAACCCACCAGGCTCCTGCCGCGGAGCCAGGAGCCTCTTTTCGCAGGCCTGCCCTGCCCTTTTGCTACCGACTGGGCGGTGCCCGGGGCTTGTGGCGTGTGGGGCACGGACCCCATCTCCCTCCAGGAGCTGCAGAGACACGCGGGGCTGGTTGGCAGCGAGGTGGCCCAAGAAGAGACCGCCAGGGCAGGCAGCCTCGGCCTCATGGCCCTGACCCTCGCCGCGGACGTCCCGACCTGCTTCTCCTGCGAGGAAGAGCCCGCCCCAGAGTAAGGCCCCAGGGGAGCTGGCGGGGGACGCTCTGCGGCCCTCCCTTGCCAGGACGAGTCCCTTGCTCAGCACCCCCTCGCTCTTTCTGCAGACCCTCCCTGAAGCCCAGCCAAGAAGCCCCAGGAGCAGTCCTGGTGCCCGAAGAGGCAGCGACACCGGCTGGAGAGGTGGCCCCTGGCAAGGAACTGCCCATGACCGGTCTTCAGGCAGCCGAGGTCTTTGCCAGGAACCGGCATGCAGGGAGGATCAGATTCCTCTACCTCAATGTGGCCCCGAACCGGCACTTCAGGTAGCCCCATGGCCTGCCTTGGCTGCTCTCCCTGTGCAGGTGGTTCCTCTGGTGCTTGGACCCTTGTAGCCCTCCCCGCTGTTGGGGGGAGTAGAGGAGTTGGGGGCCTGTTTGTTGAGTCTGGACTTTCCTGCTCCTCACACTCGTGGGCAGAAGGCTCATAGTCAGAATGTCACATTTTCTTCTCCGAAAGATCTTCCCTGGGGAGGGAAAGCAAATGGTAACAGAAGGGTGAGTGGAGGGGTGGTTGGCCTGGAGCCAGGGCCGGTTTAAGGAATTTTGGGGCCCCCTGCAACACTTTATTTTGGGAGCCCCATATGGGCACGACCTGTCAGTCATCTCCCCCCCAGCACACAAGCTCCCCACATAAAATGCCCTTCTTCCCCCCGCACCATCCCATTTCCCCCCATGTCTGCACAGAGGCACCCCACATTCCCAAAAGAAGCCTCCCCCACACCCCTCAGGCAGAGGCCCCAGGCGCCTCACCTTGGCTCTCTACAGGCGGCTCAGCCACAGGACGAAGGAGTTAGGAGCAGCGGTGGGGGGCCCCTCCCGCTCCTCCTCCTCCTCTTCCTCCTTCGGGGACCCGGCTTGAGCCGCTGCCGTCTCCCTCCTTCCCACTCCATGGCTGGTCCTTTTTCCAGGCTCAGCCTGGGACTTCTCCCCAATGCTGGAGCCAGAGCGGGGCGAGGAGACGGAGAGAGGGGGGAGGGAACAGCCAGGCAAGCGGCAGGAAGGTGGCTGGCTGGAGGGTCACCCTGGCACCCGACCCTGGCGGGAGGGAGCCAGGATGCTGGAGGGAGGGGGAGGAGGAGGAGGCGGGACCACAGCCGAGCTGAGGCGGGGGGACGGGCTTTGGGTTTGGAGGGAGGAGCGGATGGGGAGGAGGACTCATGGGGCCCCCACTGTGGCTGGGGCCCCCTGCCAATGCTGATTTGGCAAACAGGTTAAACCGGCCCTGCCTGGAGCCCTTGTGGGATTTGGGGAGTGGGCAGGCCATGGTGTGGTGGGAGTCTCCTTTGTGGCCACACTTCCTTGCCCCAGAGAAACAGCCTTCGTGACTGCCAGTGGGATTCGGGTGGTGTGTGTGGGGGTCATAGAGATGGGGCTGGTTTCCTTCTTTGTACAGTTGTAGGTGGTTCACGATCTGCTTTCATGATGCTATTGGCCTCCCTTTGGGGAGTGGCATGAGGCGGTCCCTGCCTTGAGGAGCTCCCGAGGTAGTGGGGAGTGTGTCTGGAGGAGGGAAGAAAGGCAGAGGAAGTGGAGGAGTCTTCCCTGGGAGTCTTCCTTCCATGCAGGTCTGGGAGGAGGAGGAGGAGGAGGAGGAGGAGGAGGAGGGGACTGCCCTGGTGTTCTTACAGAACCCTCAGGCCCTCCCCACATCTAGGGATCTTGTCCTCCCCCTTCCCTTCTCTGTAGGCCTTACGACCTGGTGGCTGTTCCCAAGCACCTGATCAACCCCCAGCACTACGTCTTCTCGCCATACGGGGTGCTGCATGTGCACCCCCAGGAGGGCTCCGAGGCCTTCTCCTTGGGCGACTGGCACCGGGAGGCTGTGCTGTGGCAGCTGATGCAGTACATCCCCTTTTTCCGGCTTTTTTTGGTCCGCAAAGCCTTTGTCCGGTAAGGGGCACTGAGGGGGAGGGAGGGCGGGAGGGCGGGCTGGCCCAGGGGCGTCCTGCCTGGCATGGCCGTAGCTGGCATGCTGGGGGGTTGCTTAGGCTGACTGATGGCTCTCCCTTGCTACTGTCCCTTCCAGCTGGTGCTTCAACGTCAAGCACTTGCAGCAGCTGAAACGCAGAGAGAAGCTGCGCCTGCAGCTGCTCCAGGCCGTGCCGCACTTTGGGGCAGCTCTTCTTCAGATTTCCAGGTGAGCCGGCTGCCTGCCTTTGGCCCTCCCGCTGACACTTCCCTGCTCTTCTCTGGCCACTACTGCTCCTTCTTTCTTCCTGACAGACTCCTGCAGGAGCTGCGATCTGTTCACTGGCTACCCATAGGCGACTCCAAGTGCTACAGCTTCCCTGAACTCAAGCGGGCCCTGGACCAGGAGAAGAGCAATGCCCAAGGCATGCTCAGCCGCTTCCTCATCCTCTGTTCTGCCATCTTGGAGCTGGTAAGTGCCAGAGGGGTGCTTGCTCTGAGAGAAACTCTTCCCAGGGCTTTCAGAGTCATCTAGTTTTCAACCGATGCTACATAAGCCTGACGCCGGGATTTATGCCGTTTGTAGTTCACCTAAAATGTTTTTTGCTCACTTTGTAACCAGTTCAGTTTGTTTGTGGTTGGCATTGGGTTTTTTACTGTAAATGTGGTCTTTGGCTGTATGTCCTTTAAAGTTGATTTAAAGCTTTTTTTTGTATGTTAACTCAAGAGAATTGTGTGCTTGGAAGGATTTTCCATGGGGAAAACACTTTTTCTTGAAAGATCCCATTGCTCCTGGTTAACAGTCATTAAAAAGATGTGTGCCCAGCTTTGGCATGGGAAGCCCTAGGCTGTGTTCCACCTTCCCAGACAGCTCTCAAAGCACAATGCCTAGGTAGCATATGGCTTTTGGATTGGGTGATCATGCTTGGCAAAGTTAGAGTTATGGAAGCGTTGTTGTAGAGTTATCAAGAACAAAAAGAAAGGCCCCGTGCTGGTCTTGATCCTCCTGTGGCTGGGCTTTCCTCAGCCCAGCCACAGGAGGATCCCTCCATCCATCCCATATCCTGGATTGCATGGCCAGGGATGCTCTTGGCTGCCCCTGTGGCAAGAGCCCAGCAGCAAGAGCTGAGGCATGCTGAGGAGCCTGAGGCGTCCAGGCAGCTCAACGCACCTGCGCATTGGTGCCGCCCTAGCTCTGCCTGCAGAGAGTTTCCTTGGCCACTGGCAAAGTGCTTTTCCTTGGCATTCTCTCCTCATGAGAACTGTGGTGGTGAGAGCCATAGAAGAGCCCGCTGGTGAGGCCATAGCAGGGCAGGAACAAGCCATGCTGCGCCTCCCCTTCCAGGTCTTTCTCTCCAGGGGCTTGCTAACACAGTGCTTTATGCCACTCACCCTTCTTCGCTTGTGGCTCCCAAAATCTGGGTTTGGGGTTTATTCCATCTCCATTCTTGCTCAGTTCTCTGGGAATTTGGCACTCTGTCCCCTCAGGCTTGCCCTCTTCATCCCCGCATGATGAAGGCACTACAGGACTCGTATTTTGGGGAGCCAGCTCCTTCCAGCAAAGCCAGACCTTATGAGGGAAATGGGCAGAGCATGCCTGTGCGTGTGTGTGAGGGGGTTGGGATGTGACTGTGCAGAGAGGACTAGTTGCAAGGGGAGGTGGCAGGGGAGGGAGACCCCCCCCCCCATGCAGAGCAGCATCGATTTCCTTGTGCCATTGGAGAGATGGTTTCTGCTTGCTTCTGTTGGGGAGTTTCTTCACAAGGAAGACAGAGGAGGGACATAGAATAGTCGTATAGTGTTTGTGGGCTGTTCAACAACCACTAAAACGCCCCACTGCAGAAACAGCTTCCAGTCAGCAGATCTCCAGTGGCATCCAACAAATCCTTTCCTCTGGGAAGTGTCAGTTGTCTAAAACCACTGACAAATCTGCGTAGGTTCTCTCTTCCTTGTATTGTCCGTGCGCATTTCAAGGTATCTGCTAATTTATCCAACAGGGCCCCTTGAAGGTTTGGGCCTCACAACCCCACAAAACATCTCATCTCCTCTCCCTTCCGTAAAGGTCTGGGTGTGAGGGAGGAAGTCATGATGCCCCAGTCAAAGCCTGTGAATTTTGTGGCTCGCTTCCGCAGAGGCAGACATAGGACCCTTGTGCAGGTTATGAATAGTTCTTTCCAGGCATCTCATGTGTACTTAGCCACAGTCTTTCTTGTAGATGGAGATGGGGACCGTTGTGGTGCTTTTGTGTATGTTCCGCAGCATTATCTGGGCCGCTAGCAGGTCTCTCTCCCTGCCCTCTCTTCCTGTGATGTCACTGTTGTCTGTGTTTCCCTGGCAGGTGCGGGATGACACATACAGAATGGTACACGGGATGCAAACACAGGTGCAGAATTACAAGCTGTACCTTACCAAGGAGTCCCTCTACTACCAGCGGATGCAGTATGAGGGGCTGCGCCGCCGCTTGCAGGAGGCTGAATCCTGGCTGCAGAGGCTGGGCGTACTGGCTCTGCTGGTCAACTTCCTCATCTGCCAGACTCTGGTCTCCGCTATCCAGGAGAACTCCATGGCCTTTGTCAGCCGCACCATGAAGGTCTGGGGCCTCTGGAAGGAAATGCCCATCCCTGGGCCAGCTTGGGCAGGGCCAGGCGAGAGGGTCCCGGTACCAGGAGGGGCTCTCCTGGCACGAGCCCACCCTTGCCCTGTGCTGGCAGAGCCCCCAGGGCCCTGGCTGTGTCCGGGAACATCCCTGGAAGCTTCTGTGTTTTCACTAGCCCTTGGGTCTCTTCCTTTACAGGCGGATGGCACTACTCGGAAAGCGGTCCTCTGGGTGCAGCTGGTGTTCAGTGCAGACAGTCAGCTGGTGCTCTTTCCCTCCAGCCAGGAGCTGGAGGACTGCCTCTTGGGGGCGGTCAATGCCGTCTTGGAGTCAGTCTTGCAGGTGGGTGGCAGGAGGACATCCCTCTCTCCTCTGAGGTCCAGCTGGAGGGATTCTGCCACCTCCCCAGCTGGAGACTTCCCTACAGCTTTCCATTTCCTTCAGACAACTCGGATCCAAATGGAGAGGCCGGAGACTGAGGAGAGCGCACAGGCCATGGCGTCAGGCACGGAGCACCATCCAGCCCAACCAAGTGGTGAGCCCAGGGAGAAGAGCAAGAAGGCCCCTGGCAAAATGGGTCTCCCTCTCCACGCAGCCACCCCGGCCGTCTTTTCTTGCTGTAACACTTTGCCTTTGGGATAAATCATACAGGGGTTTGTCAGGTTGAGGGGGAGATTTTCAGAACAGGGGTTTTTCAGTAGTGGCACCAAACCTGTGGCTTTTTCTCCCTCTCTCCACCATGATGGGCTATTCTTCCCAAGAGCATATGGGACTTTTGGGTCATGTGTTGCTTCAGTTTCATTTGGTGCCCCTGTTGATCCTCCTTTGCTTGTTTGATTGACATCCTTTGGTTTCTTTGTCTTGTCCTCTGGTTGGCCCAAGGGGGAGTCCATACAAGTTGGCCCAAGCCTTTGCTGATACGCTGCTTCCGCTGGACCCACCTTTCCATTTCCTTCCCTGCCTTGACCAGAATTGAGCTGTCCCCTGGAGCTCAGGCTGTGATGGCTTCATAGAATCATAGAATTGCAGAGTTGGAAGAGACCACGAGGGCCATCCAGTCCAACCCCCCAGCCACGCAGGAAATCACAATCAAAGCATCCCTGACAGATGGCCATCCAGCCTCTGTTTAAAGACCTCCAAGGAAGGAGACCCCACCACGCTCCGAGGGAGTGCGTTCCACTGCCAAACAGCTCTGACTGTCAAAAAGTTCCTCCTCATGTTGAGGTGGAATCTCTGTTCCTGGAGCTTGCATCCATTGCTCCGTGTTCCAGTCTCTGGAGCAGCAGAAAACAAGCCTGCTCCATCCTCAATGTGACACCCCTTCAAATACTTAAACAGGGCTATCATATCGCCTCTTAACCGTCTTTTTTCCAGGCTAAACATACCCAGCTCCCTAAGTCTCTCCTCATAAGGCATCGTTTCCAGACCTTTCACCATTTTAGTTGCCCTTCTCTGGACACGCTCCAATTTGTCAATATCCTTTTTGAATTGTGGTGCCCAGAACTGGACACAGTATTCTAGGTGAGGCCTGACCAAGGCAGAATAGAGTGGCACTATGACTTCCCTTGATCTAGACACTATACTTCTATTGATGCAGCCCAAAATTGCATTGGCCTTTTTAGCTGCCGCATCACATTGTTGGCTCATGTTCAACTTGTGGTCTACTAGGACTCCTAGATCCCTTTCGCACGTAGTCTCATTCAGCCAGGTCTCTCCCATCCTATATTTATGCATTTCATTTTTCCGCCCTAAATGCAGTAGTTTACATTTCTCCGTATTGAATTTCATTTTGTTAGCTTTGGCCCAGCTCTCCAGTCTATCCAGGTCATTTTGAATTTTGATCCTGTCCTCCAGGGTATTAGCTACTCCTCCTAACTTGGTGTCATCTGCAAATTTGATAAGTATGCCCCTAATTCCCTCATCCAAGTCATTGATAAAGATGTTGAATAGCACTGGGCCCAGGACAGAACCCTGTGGCACCCCACTGGTCACATCTTTCCAAGACGAAGAGGAGCCACTGCTGAGCACCCTTTGGGTTTGGCCGGTCAACCAATTACAAATCCATTGAACAGTTAACTTGTCTAGCCCACATTCTACAAGCTTGTTTGCAAGAATGTCATGGGGAACCTTGTCAAAGGCCTTACTGAAATCAAGGTATGCAATGTCCACAGCATTCCCTTCATCTACCAAGCTGGTAACTTTATCAAAAAAAGAGATCAGATTAGTCTGGCATGACTTGTTTCTCTGAAACCCATGTTGACTTTTTGTGATTATGGCATTGCCTTCTAAATGTTCACAGACTCTCTGTTTAATGATCTGCTCTAGAATCTTCCCTGGTATTGATGTCAGACTAACGGGACGATAGTTGTTGGGATCCTCTTTTTTCCCCTTTTTGAAGATGGGGACAACGTTTGCCCTCCTCCAGTCTGCTGGGACTTCTCCTGTTCTCCAGGAGTTCTCAAAGATTATTGCCAATGGCTCTGAGATAATATTTGCCAGCTCTTTTAATACTCTTGGATGTAGTTCATCTGGTCCTGGAGATTTAAATTCATTTAGATTAAGAAGGTATTCCTGTACTACCTCTTTACTTATTTTGAGCTGGATTTCCCCTATTGTGTCCTCTGTTCCATTCTCCTCAGGTTGGTCCTCCTTTTCCTTTTCTGAAAACACTGAGGCAAAGAAGGTGTTGAGTAATTCTGCCTTTTCTCTGTCCCCTGTTAGCATTTTGCCATCTTCTCCACGTAGCGGCCCTATCATTTCCTTCTTCCTCCTTTTGCTGCGGACATACCCAAAAAAACCCTTTTTATTGTTCTTAACCTCCCTAGCAAGCCTGAGCTCATTCTGCGCTTTAGCTTCTCTGACTTTACTCCTACACGTGTTCGCTATCTGTTTGAATTCTTCTTTGGTGATTTCCCCCCTTTTCCATTTCCTATACATGTTCCGTTTAAAACTTAGCTCCATTGAAAGTTCTTTAGTCATCCATCCTGGCTTCTTGAGACACCTCCCATTTTTCTTCTTCAATGGTACTGTTTGAAATTGTGCCTTCAGTATCTCCCTTTTGAGAAAGTCCCATCCGTCTTGAGGTCCCTTCTCTTTTAGTATTCTTGACCATGGGATCATCCCCAGTATTTCCCTGAGTTTATTGAAATCAGCTCTCCTAAAGTCAAGAATGCGTGTCTGACTATGCCTGGCTTCTCCTTTCCATTGTATAACAAACTCTAGGAGAACATGATCACTCTCACCTAAGGATCCCACCACTTGCACCCCATTAACCAGGTCATCTCTGTTGGTTAGGATCAGATCTAAAATAGCTGACCCCCTTGTTGCCTCTTCCACCTTTTGGACCATGAAATTGTCTTCCAGGCATGTAAGGAATTTGCTAGACCTTGTAGTTTTGGCTGAGTTAGATTGCCAGCAAATATCAGGATAGTTGAAGTCCCCCATCACTACTACATCTCTCCTTTCTGCATGTATGTTCATCTGTTCTAGAAAGGCAACATCCAATTCCTCCGTCTGATTTGGGGGTCTGTAGTAGAGTCCCACAATAACATCCCTGTTGTTTCCCTCCCCTTTAATTTTTATCCAGATGCTCTCCACCTGGCTTCCAGTATTGATGTCATGGATCACTTCACTGGTGTAAATATCCCTGACATATAATGCTTTTCCTCCTCCTTTCCTGTTTGGCCTGTTTCTCCTATAAAGGTTATACCCCTCTATTCCTACATTCCAATCATGAGACTCGTCCCACCAGGTTTCAGTAACGCCTATTATATCATATTTGTTTTGTAGTGCGAGGAGTTCAAGTTCATCTTGCTTATTTCCCATGCTCTGTGCATTAGTGTAGAGACATCTGAGACCATGTGTTCCCTTTACTTGCTCCCTGTGCAAGTTTTTTTGCCTCCCACTGTTGGGTCCTTGCGCTGTTTGCCTTGTTCCCTCTGACGTTGCTTGCGCTTTCCCTTCTAGATTTTACTTGATTTGGTTCTTTTTTTTAAAAGCCCAAACTCTTCTGTCCCATTTTTATTTCCTTATTCTCTTTCATGGGATTGGTAGGGATGAGAATGGATCTGCCTGTAAAGCAGAAGAAGACAAGCAGTCTTCTTTGGAATGGGGCAGGTCAGATATTGGCCACAGAATTATGCTGGTCATCCTGTATACGTAGTGGCAGTTTGGATACTTCTTCACAGAGGGGCAACTGTAGGATCGTAGAACCATAGAGTTGGAAGGGACCACAAGGCATCTCTGCAGTGTCAAAGCCTGAGGACTCAGTAGCTCTTTGTTTCCCTCTCTGTTTTTTTTTATTTTTACACTTAAGGTTAACTCTGTCACAACTGCTTGCAAGAAATCATTCCCTCCCCCTGCTACCCAAGGTCTGTACAGCCTTCAGAGGGAATTTAGCATGATCTGGACATGCCTGGAGTTGTCAGAGGGAACATTTCTAAACCAAGCACTGCAAACAAGCACTTAGGTTATTATTCCATGCTACTGCTTTAGGTTGCAAGATTTCCAGATCCACTATTGCATATGGAATTAAGGAGTGACACACACAATATTCTTTAAGTCAAACAGTTTACTACACCTGTAGAGCTTTTTGGTACAAATGCTTCTCTGCTAGAGATGTGTAAGGCTGCTGTTGGAATACATGTTACAAGTAGACAAGCAAAAATGTCAGCCGACACAGCGTGGGTAGAATGATGGATGCTTCAGGGTGTACAGTTCAAAGACATAGCCTTGTTAGCGTGGAGTGTCAGTATGCTAAGGGATCTTTAAGACTAACTGGGAGAAAGAAGTGGGAGCTTTCATAGAGTTCAGTCTGTATCTGAGGAAGTAAAGTGAAGTCTGTGAAAGCTTGTGCTGCATCTTCTTTCTCTCAGTTTGGGTCATAGGATCGTTCCAGTTCTCGGCCACAACCCATCCTTAAGACCACCTGGGGAGCTTGTGTGTGCCCCAGACAGTATGGATTCCTTCTTGCACCAGCCATGGAGCATTGGCCAGGTCCATTCTAGGTTGGTGCAGAAGACGAATCCCCCGGGGAAGCGGCTGGCTTTTGTCCATGCTCCGTGTATTTCCAGAGGAGGTTCCCCTTTCTAAAAGGAGTTCTAGTTCTGGTATGTGTCTAGCTCTGTTTTTCCCCATTCCTGTCTGTACCGTTTTTGTCTTCCTCTTCTCCATATTAATCCTTTACCAGAGCCATGAAAGGAAGCTGGCAGGAGGGACCAGAGGAAGCAACCTGTCAGCAAAGCTTTAGGACTTAAAATTAAGTGATGTGATTCCCTGAACATGGCCCTCTTTGTGGATTCCTTCATGAGGAACAACTGATATGACCTTGGTAGAAGAGCTCCGTGGCTGACTGAGCACATGTAGGGGGAAGTGGCCTGCTAACCTCTGGTCCCGAGAATTCTTAGTGAGGCTGAAGGAGTAAACACATGGGTTTGTCCCTGTGCTAAGCAAATCAAGGCAGGGTCTTCAAAATTCTAATCTTGTAACAGTTGCTCATCACTCCCTCTCCTCTCAGATTTTTTAAAATTCCTGCCTTGCTAACCAGTGGAGCATTTCTCTCTTTCTCTCTCTCTCTCTCTCTCTCTCTCTCTCTCTCTATCCTCTTCTCTAATTAGATGGTTTAAATTAATTGGTTACAGTTATGGCAAATGAGGCAGGGAATAAGAAAAGGAGGCAGAATGAGCTAGACGAATCAGTTGAAGCCACCAGCTTGCCTGTCATTTGTTTATTTACCTGTCCGGAACACAGCCCACTTCGAGTGTATGTACCTAAGCCTGAAGACCAGGGACAGCTTGGGGATTCTACTAGTCTACCGGCCACCCCGTTGTCTAGCAGACTCCCTAACCGAGCTGACACAGCTGGGCTCAGAGCTGCTGCTGGATTCCCCCAGACTTTTGGTTTTGGGGGACTTCAACATCCCGCTCGAGACCAGCTTAACAGGTGCAGCTCGGGAGTTCATGGAGACCATGACAAACATGGGCCTATCCCAATTGGTCAACGGGCCCACGCATGGTGCAGGTCATACACTCGATGCGGTCTTTAGTTCGGATCAGGCATATCCGTGGGCGGAAGTAATCAGTACCTCCGCTTTGTCGTGGACGGATCATTTCCTGGTCAAGATGGAACTTAGAGCCTACATCTGCCCCACCGGGGTGGTGGACCCATTAAAATGGTCCGCCCTCGAAGGCTAATGGAACCTATGGGTTTCCAGAAAGTCACAGAGGGTTTAATGGTTGGAAATGCTGGTGGTCCTGTCGATGCTCTGGTTAATACCTGGAACACCGACCTTACCAGAGCTATCGACACAATTGCTCCCAAGCGTCCTTGCCAACCCGCTTCTAACCGTAGGCCATGGTATACACCTGAGCTTAGGGAAATGAAGCGGTTTGGACAACGACTAGAGCGCAGGTGGCGGAAGACTCGACTCTTATCTGACAGAACTCGCCATAGGAACTTTCTTTGGTCCTATCGGGAGGCAATGCGTGCAGCGCAGAGAGCCTTCTCCTCTGCACGTATTGCGTCTGCAGAGTCCCATCCAGCAGAGCTGTTTAGGATGGTGAGGGAGTTGACGCAGGTGTCCCCTGCGCCAAATCCCCTGCTTAACCCGACGACTGCCTGCTGTGATGCATTTAATAACTTATTTGCAGATAAAATCTCTCAGATAAGAGCCAACCTAGATGCCACTATTGTAACAGAAACAATGGACGAGGTGTCCAGCGACTCCGTCGATGTAATTATACTGGGTCAGCTGCAATCTGTGAGTATCGATGAGGTGGACAAGCTCCTTGGTAGTGTGAGGAAGACAACCTGCCCCCTCGACCCTTGCCCATCTTGGCTGGCCGTCCAGGGAGGGGACGCATTGCGGAAGTTCCTGGTGAGCATCATCAATGCATCCTTCAGGGAAGGATATATTCCATCATGTCTAAAGGAGGCGGCTGTTAAGCCTATTTTGAAAAAAACCTTCCCTGGACCCCCTGGCTATGAATAATTATAGGCCAGTCTCTTTATTACCATTTTTGAGCAAGGTGATCGAGAGGGCAGTTGCTCTTCAACTCCAAGCTGTCTTGGATGAAACCGATTACCTAGAGCCATTTCAAACTGGCTTTAGGACAGGCTTTGGGGTTGAGACTGCCATGGTTGCTTTGACCGACGATCTGCGTCTGAGCATCGACAGGGGTAATGTGACCCTGTTGGTGCTCCTAGACCTCTCAGCGGCTTTTGATACGATAGATCACAGCATTCTTCTGGATCGCCTGAGGGAGTTCGGCATCGGAGGCACTGCTTTGCAGTGGTTCCGGTCCTTCCTCTCGGGCAGGTCCCAGAGAGTGCTGCTCGGGGACAGTAGCTCCAGTAAAAGGGAGCTTACCTGTGGAGTACCACAGGGTGCTATTCTGTCCCTGATGTTATTTAACATCTATATGAAGCCGCTGGGTAAGATTATCCGGAGTTATGGAGCTGGGTGTTATCAGTACGCTGATGACACTCAGATCTATTTCTCCATATCTCGTTTGTCGGTCTCGAATTCTGACGGCATCTCTTCTCTCAATGAATGTCTTTGGGCAGTAATGGGCTGGATGAGGAAAAACAGATTGAGACGGAGGTGCTCACGGTAGCGGCCCCAAAACCAAGAATTGGGTTGCAATCTCCAGTCCTGGATGGGGTCACACTTTCCTCCAGTGACTGTGTTTGCAGTCTAGGGGTGCTCCTTGACTCGTCACTCCTGATGACAAATCAGGTAAATGCGACAGTCAGGAGCGCTTGCTATCAGCTTCGGATGATACGCCAGCTGCGCCCTTTTCTGGAAGTAAGGGATCTTGAAACTGTTGTGCACGCGCTGGTAACCTCACGTCTTGATTTCTGTAATGCACTCTACATGGGGCTACCCTTGTGCTTAGTTCAGAAATTACAGCTGGTACAAAATATGGCAGCCAGGCTAGTTTCTGGGACATCTAGGAAAGACCACATTACTCTGGTTCTGAGGTCCCTCCACTGGCTGCCTATCAGCTTCCGGGCCCAGTACAAGGTGTTGGTTATCACCTTTAAAGCCCTAAATGGCTTGGGCCCAAACTATCTCAGGGACCGCCTTCTCCCTTATAATCCTCCCCGCACTCTCCGGTCCTCTGGGAGGAATTTGTTGCAGCCACAAAGACCTAGGCTGGCGACCACCTCCCAGAGGGCTTTCTTGGCTGTCGCCCCCAAATTGTGGAACGGCCCGCCGGATGAGATCCGCCTATTGACATCATTAGACAGCTTTAAAAAGGCTGTCAAGACGGTTCTCTTCAGGCAGGCTTTTCCGGAATAGCTAACCCCGGCCCTCTGGAGGTTGCTTCTGGACCTCCAAACTGATGCTGCTCGCTCGGAAGGGTTTTTAATAAATTGTATTATATGCTGATTTTAGTTTGTATTGATTTAATAATGTTTTAAGGGGGGGATGGGATTTTGAGTTGTTTTATACTGTGTACTATTTTACTGTTGTAAGCCACCCCGATTGTTCGCAGAGGGGCGGGATATAAATACATTTTATTATTATTATTATTATTATTATTATTTGTAGTTTGGATTCTTTGCTGGCTGCCTTGTGACTGCAGGTGGCAAGGGCAAGATCTGCACTCTGGAAGAAACGGTCCAGTGAGAGGGTCTCTCCTCTGCCCCCTTGCAGCTTTGTCCCTGACCAGCCGGAGCCACAGCACTCTCCAGGGCTTCTCCGCATCTACGGAGCCACTTGAACGGTTGCCCACAGCGATCTTGTGCGGGGAGGAACCCCAGCTGGTGCATCGGCTGGACTTGAAGGCTTTTGGGGGCCTGGAGGTAGTTGGCCACCGCCTGAGGGGCGAGTACCCTTTGCTGTCCCGTGAGCAACTGGAGCAGGACCTGCGCTCAGACGGGATCATCCAGGAGGCCCTGGCCACTCAGCAGGCACTGCTCAAGGTGATGCCCTGTGGGTACTCTCTGGTCCCTGCAATAGGCTCTTGGCAGGGAACAGCCGGGTGCCTTCCTCTAGGCTGCAGACGCTCGAGCCCTTTCTTGCTCTGGGCAGCAGGCCTTCTGTGTGGCTCTTGTCACCCTTTCCTTACCTCAGCACAGTAGTGATGGCGGCTGGTGGTGTGGCTCCTCCTTTTCGCCTCTCATAGACCCTTCTGGAGGGGTCGATGGCAGGCACAAAGGCAACACGGCCTGGCTTGCATCAGGGATGGGGCTGGCTGGCAGGCTGGTGCAAAGTTGTCCTTCCCCTGCGCATAACGCACTCAGGAGGCCAAGCCCATCCACAGAAGCGATCCAGCTGAACCTCCTTCCTTCTCTATGAGCAGAAAACAGGATGCGTGTCCCCAAAGCATTTCTGGGTCCAAAGATGTGACCCCACTTAGCCTGTTCTTGCCCACAGGCCGCACTGACTGAGACCCAGCTGCTGTGCCAGGAGTACTCCTGGCTGGGCCAGATCTACCACTTTGTCCACAGCTGGGGTGCCAGCCAGCTGGAGAGCATGAGAGGCTGGCCAGCGGAGGAGTATGTGAACCGGATCCTGAAGCTGCGCACCTGGGTGACCCAGGTCCAGAACGTCCCACGTGTGGTCATCACGTACAACTGCCTCCTCCTTGTGGACTGCAGTGGCATCCACCAGGACATCTGTAAGCTTTGGCAGGGTCTGGGGGGGGGCAGCATGACGCCCAGCATGTTTATTCTCCACCTCTCTTCGTAGTGCCCCTGCTGGATGCCATCAACACGGACATCCTGTCGCTCTTGCTGAGCGAGACCACACAGCGCAGCGAGCTCTTCATCGGAGAGCTGGCCGCCGTGCTGCAGCTCTACATGAACGTGGGCAGCGACATCTTGACCATTGCCAAATGCTCTCAGAAGGTAAGTGAGCATCACAGCTATAGTAAAAAAATCATCTCTCTCTGGCTTTTCTTCGCTAACAAAGATTCAGGAAGGGCTCATCCCGCGCTTTCTGCAAGCGCGCTGATGACTAAAAAGGCCAATCCGGGATAAACAAGTCCGGTTGCAGAAAGCACAGCAGAAGGTCTCCTTGGGTGATGTTTTTGGGTTGTGATTCTTTCTGCGTTGTCGTTTCTCTTCAAGACTTGTTCGGCATGAGTTCTCAAATAAGGCTGCAGCATTGTGGATAGTGTGTCTCCATGCCTCCCAATGTGAGGCCAGGGTGGACCATTGTGGGTGATCAATTTGGCTGAGCCTGAGATGTTGTTTCAGGGAGTCTTTGTATCGCTCTTTTGGAGCGCCCCTCTTACGCTGACCCGTGGCGAGTTCACCGTAGAGTAGTATTTTTGGGAGGCGATGGTCCTCCATCCTAGAAATGCACCCTGCCCAGCGCAGAAGGATGATAAGAGATACGGAAAACAAGACCTCTGAGGAGAAGTTGAAGGACCAGGGCATGCTCAGCCTGGGGAAGAGAAGACGGAGGGGTGGACCTCTTTAAAAATACCTCAAGAGCTGCCCCAGAGAGGAAGGAGCAGGCCTGTTCTCTGCTGCCCCAGTTATAGGAGGGTAGATTCTGACTGAACATTAAAAGGAACTTCTTGATAGTGGTCCAGCAATAGAACCCATTGCCTAGAGAGGTGGTGGGGTCTCCTTCTCTGGAGGTCTTCAGAAAGAGGCTGGGCAGCTCCTGGCTCCTGGGGATGCTCTAGATGGAGTTCATAGAATCATAGAGTTGGAGGAGACCTCAAGGGCCATCTAGTCCAACCCCTTGCTATGCAGGAATAAACAGTCAGATCATTCCGGACGGATGGCCATCCAGCCTCTGTTTAAAAATGTCCAAAGAAGGAGACTCCACCACATTCTGAGGCAGCAGCCAATTCCACTTACGAACAGCTCTTACTGTCAGAAAATTTTCCCTAATGTTTAGGTGGAATCTCTTTTCCTGTAGTTTAAACCCTTTGCTCCATGTCCTAGTCCCTGGAGCAGCAGAAAACAAGCTTGCTCCTTCCTCAGTATAACATCCCTTCAAATATTTAAACATGGCTATCATGTCCCCTCTCAACCTTCTCTTGGATGACAGAATTAGGACTTGGATGACGGAATTGGGGCATACTTATCAAATTTGCAGATGACACCAAATTAGGAGTAGCTAATACCCTAGAGGACAGGATCAAAATTCAGAATGACCTGGATAGACTGGAGAGCTGGGACAAAACTAACACAATGAAATTCAATACGGAGAAATGTAAGGTACTGCATTTAGGGCAGAAAAATGAAATGCATAAATATAGGATGGGAGAGACCTGGCTGAATGAGACTACGTGCGAAAGGGATCTAGGAGTCCTAGTAGACCACAAGTTGAACATAAGCCAACAGTGTGATGCAGCAGCTAAAGAGGCCAATGCGATTTTGGGCTGCATCAATAGAAGTATAGTGTCTAGATCAAGGGAAGTCATAGTGCCACTCTATTCTGCCTTGGTCAGACCTCACCTAGAATACTGTGTCCAGTTCTGGGCACCACAATTTAAAAAGGATATTGACAAATTGGAGCGTGTCCCGAGGAGGGCAACAAAAATGGTGAAAGGTCTGGAAACCATGCTTTATGAGGAGAGACTTAGGGAGCTGGGTATGTTTAGCCTGGAAAAAAGACGGTTAAGAGGCGATATGATAGCCCTGTTTAAGTATTTGAAGGGATGTCACGCTGAGGATGGAGCAGGCTTGTTTTCTGCTGCTCCAGAGACTGGAACACGGAGCAATGGGTGCAAGCTCCAGGAACAGAGATTCCACCTCAACATGAGGAGGACCTTTTTGACAGTCAGAGCTGTTTGGCAGTGGAACGCACTCCCTCGGAGCGTGGTGGGGTCTCCTTCCTTGGAGGTCTTTAAACAGAGGCTGGATGGCCATCTGTCGGGGATGCTTTGATTGTGTATTCCTGCAGGGCAGATTGGGGTTGGACTGGATGGCCCTCGGGGTCTCTTCCGACTCTGCAATTCTATGATTCTATGATTTTGCCCTCCCTACCTTGGCTGCCCTTGAGACCAGGAACGGCCCCCTAGACTGGCTGCTGCTGCTTCTCCCGGTTCCCTCTGAGGCTTCCTCAAAGCCCACCTGATCTGCTGCTGGAGCTTATCTCACCCCCCTTTAGAGTTGCCATTGCGGCATCCCTGGGCAGTGGGCTGTGTGAACAAGCACTTCCTGTGGCCTGTCCTGAATCCTCCCACCTGTCAACAGGTTGTTTTAAGAAGTTCCCGGAGAAAAGGAGACCGTGACGGTTCTAGTCCTGATGGACAGTTGTGCCATTAATGACACCCCCATAAAAAAGAGGACAATAGTATTCTGTGGATAGTGTGTTTATATTTTTGACTTCTGTATGATCCGAATTTTTTCGTTGTATCTGTTCTGATTTTTGTAAGCCACCTTGCGTCCTGGACTGAGCCAAGATGTCCATATAACAGTAGCAAAGGATTGTTCTCAGAGTTTGCTGCTCTGCCTTTTCTCGCAGGGAAGCTCTCCCTCTTTCTGAGGCTCCAGGGGACTCATCGTCACTCCCTGTTGTTCTTTAGTGGTGATCCAGCTCTGTGGAGTGCTGTGTGATGTGCAACCACCCCGTTGGGTAGATCGGGATTGTTACGCCCCACGTAGTGGACTGAGGCTAGGAGAGAGGCTTTCTTGAGGGCGTTCTGTGGGTTGCAGGCCTCATGCCTCCACCGTGGGTGTGTTCTGGAGGCCTGCCGGATCTGCCACTGCCAGCTGTTCCTCAGGTATGGCTCTCTGTGGCTGCAGTCTTTGTTCCTGAGAGGCCTGTGTGTGTTCCTTCACAGCTGGAGCAGTACGAGGGGCAGATGACGGAGCTGCAGGAGTATGTTGACTATGTGCGGGCCCTGAATGAGGTCATCCAGACGTGCTTCCGCCCCCTCAGCCCCCGTGAAGAGAGCCTGGAAAACACGGTGAGAGGCCAGGCCTGGGGCAGGAAAGGGGGCTTGGGGCAGGACTTTGGAGGAACAAGCCAGGGAAGTGTCCCCAGGTCGTCTTTTTTGGCTGGGCAAAGCCCCTCCCCCAGAAGAAAAAGAAAAGGAGAGCGACACCCACACTGGATTTCCCTCTGGCCGTTTTGCCATAGGGCGGCGGTGGGGTGGGAGACGAAAAGCCCGCCATGCCAGGCATGAGAAATGAGAGTGGCTTTGAGCAAGGGCCCTTGGCGAGTCATAGAGTTTAGCCCGCCCTCAAGGGCAGTTGCTGGCAAGGACTGCTGCAAAGGCTTAGGGAGGCTGACATGGCCTCGGGACCAGCACAGCCTCTTCGTGGGTGGGGGGCGAGGGGTCTGCTTTCTTCCTTCACGTGAGGGTACTTCACGTGAAGACGTATCTCAGAGCAGCACCTAGAAGCAGCCTTCCCACTTGGTCACACAGAAAACCTCCCAAGGACCCCACCCAGGCCCCAGAACACCCCACAGATACTTGCTTTCATTTGGGTCCCTCTCAAAATGGTGGCAGGAAGCCACAAGCCTTCCCTTCTGGTTACGGTTTTGAGAAGGTATTTTGGAGTCCTTGAGAGAGGCGTGGCCAATCGGGGGGGAGGGGAAGTTGCCTTGGGCTGCTTTAAAGACACAGGGCAACACGGATGGAATGGCTGGCCTGCCCTGGCTCTCCATCCTGGCTATCCCAAAGCTTGAGGGCAATGGTAGTCCTGCTCCTATGATGGGTGGGCTATGGGAGACGTGTACCTGATTTCCGGGGCCTTTCTTGCCGTAGCTCCTGGACACCTGGGATGCCTTCGTGTACCAGCAGCGGGAGGTCTCTGACTTCATTGTCTCCCGGCGCCTCAGCATCATTGCAGAGCTGAGCACTTCGCTCCAGAAGGCCACCCGTGAGCTACAGGAGGTGCTCTCCATGGTCACAGTGGGGCGCTTCCAGGACCCTGCCCAAAACCCCCGGGCGATCGAAGAGGAGCTGCACACCCTGCTGCAGCGCTTTCAGTCCACGGTGATGCGGGTGGCCGACCTATGCCGCTCCCAGCGGATCCTGACAGGTGGGGGAGCAAGAGGTGGAGAGGGCCCTCCACCCCCACCGTGCCGTGGGGCTGCATGTGAGCCCTGTCGCCCTTGTGTGCCTCTGCAGGGGACTCCATGGACGTCTCCTTCATCACGGGGAAGCAGGGAGTCATTGAGATCCAGGCACGCATTTGGCAGCTTTACCGCATCATATCCGAACAGATCATGGAATGGAAGTGCCTGGCTTTTGCCAAGGTAGCGGGATGGCAGCGCCTGGCCCTTCGCCCGCTGCTCCACCAACTCCCTTCTCCTCCCACCCCAGGGCCTAATGTTGGCCCTCAGCATTCTCGCCCTGTGGTCCCTTCCCAGTGCTTTCCTCTAGCGTCCTCCTTCTGCCCAGTTCCACCACCAGTGCCTCTGACCTGGCAGCACCAGCCCACTCTCACTACTTCCAGGGACCCTGTCCCAAGCGAACCTCTTTCCTCTTTCCTGGCGGTCCTGCCTCAACACCTCTCCCCCTCCTCTCCTCATGCACCCAGTTCAGCACCACCCTGGCCATGGAGAAGACAGAGGAGTGGCAGAAGGAGGTGATCAGCATTGAGCACTGCCTGCCCAGCAGCCATCCAGTCTTGCAGGCCTGCTTGCGGGTCATTGGCAACTTCCAGAAATACCTCCCTTTGCTCCTGAAGCTTGGCAGTCCCTTTCTGAAGCTCAACTGCTGGAAGGAGATCTTTGCTGGTGAGGCCTTGGCACCCCTGGCCTGGCGAGGGACCTCTTTCTGCACTGGAGTGTTGTGGGGAGGCGGAAGTGGCTCTTTTGCTTGCCCCCTTCCCTTGGAGAGCAGTGTGGGTGGCAGCAGTGAACCCCGCAAGGGAAGGCCAGCCTGGACAAGTGAGATGGTGAGCTGCTTTCTTTGGCCTGCTCTCTTCTAGTGATGGGTGTCAAGTGCCCCCTGAACATGCAGTTCACACTGGGCCAACTCCTCTCGTATCCATTGCTGGAGCACAGTGATTCCATCTTTCGGGTGAGTAGCTTCATGCAGCAGGCCAGAGAAAACCTCGTGGCAGCAAGAAGGCCAGCCTCCCACACCTGGCAGGCAGCAGGAAACCCATGGGCCCACGGCTTCCCCCATAGGGCAGCATTCTTGTTTGCCTCTCAGGTGTACGCCTTCGAGAAGAGCCGCCACTACGCCAGGGACGATCTTCACCGCCTCCAGAGGACCTGGACTGAGAAGCAGTTCCGCCTGGTGAATTTCATCCTCAACGTGCCCTACCAGGAGCCGCAGCCAGAGCGCTTCCGTCGTCCAGTGAGTGGGCGCCACCGCCCAACCAAGTTGGAATATATCTCCAAGGACAGTGGCACTTACGTCTTGTCAGGTGAGGCAGTTGGGGTGACTGGGAGGGGCAGCTGAGCTGCTGGGGCCATGCTGGTGGCTCCCTGGGCTGGCCGTTGCTGCCAAAGATTTGGAAGTGCCTGATTCTCAAGTCTGGGATTCCTAGGCTGGGACTGTGGGTGTAGCAACAGAGCCATTGTCCCCCGCTGTCTGCTTTCCAAATAATGGGCTGGGAGTGGGTTCCTGGAGGCATGCTTCTCTCTTCTGGCCACAGACACTGCTGAACTGAAAGCCACTGTGCAGAACAGCATCGTAACTCTCCAGAACATCATCCTGTCCCCATTCTCTGCTGACCTCTTGGAGGAAGCTGAGAGCTGGGCAGCCACGCTGCGTGCCTTTGGTGAGGAGAGGGTGTGGGCAGAGCCGGGCAGGTCTGAAGGGACCGACTGGGGCTTGCACCCATGGAAGAGTCAGCCTGCCCCTTCCCTTCTCTCTAGAGTCCCTCCTGGATGCCTGGGTCAGTTTCCAACAAAAATGGGTCTTCTTGAATATTGTTCTCTACGAAATGGATATTAGCCTACCCAGTGAAGAGCTGGTGAGTCAGACGGCCTCTTTCCTTGCCGGTAAGCCCATCCAGCCCTTGCCTGCATGCACAGCAGACACCCCAGACCACCCTGGCTGCCTGGAAGGGGTCCCCTTTGTCCTGGGGGGGGGCTCTTAGTGGCCCTTGCCACTAAGTGGCTGCTCTGTCTGCAGGATGCCAGGTTCCACCGAGTAGATGCACTCTTCAGAGAGTTCATGCAGGTGACGTGCAATGACCCCCTGGTGCTGTCCAGTGTGAGGTTGGCCGTGGGCAGGTGCCGTGACAGCCGCTTTGTGGGGAGCAGCCTACAAGCAGCGTTCCTGGAGGGATCCGGAGACCTCCTGGTCATAATCCGGGCCCTGGACTACGTCTTAGAGGCCACGCGGATGGGATTCCCCCGCCTCTTCTTTCTCAGCAACGAGGAGCTGGTAGCCATGGTGGCCACAGCAGCAGAACCTGTGGAGGCCTCTGCTTGGGCCCAGCGCTGCTTCCCTGGGGTGCGCCAGCTGCAGCTCAGCGTGCCCTCTGCCACCCAAAACCGCAGCACGTTCTCTGTGGAGCTCCCGGTGGTGCAGGTGACGGGCCTGGTGGGGGAGCATGGGGAGAAGCTGAAGCTGTGTGGGGTGGTCTCCCTCAGCCGAAAGGCTACGCAGTGGCTCTGCGCCTTGGAGCAGCGGATGAAGGAGACCCTTTTCTGTCAGATGCAGGAGTGCGTGTCCCAGCGCCTGGCCCTGCGGCCACAACTGGACTTGGCCTTTGAGCGGCGCCCCGGCCCCACAGAGCTGCCTTTGCACTTGGTGGCAGAGTGCTGGGCGACGCTGGGCAGCGCCTTCCCCACCCAGTGTGTACTGCTGGCTGAGGAGGCCTTGTGGCGGGTGGCCGTGGAAGAGGCCCTCCTGGATGCCACCTGCTGGCCTGGGCTGCAGCTCAAGCTGACCCTGAAGCTGGAGGCCTTGGCCCACTATGTCCGCAATTACCGCAGTGTCAGTGCCTGGAACCCCAGGGAGGACCAGCTGGGGATGCTGCTGGGGGCCCTGATTATCCTGACTGTCCACCAGCGAGACGTCCTTTCCCAGCTCCTGGAGCACCAAGCAAGCTCCCCACAGGCCTTCGAGTGGGCCCGGCAGCTCAAGTACCGCGTGGCCCTGAACCCTGAAAGAGCCCGGGCGGCCAGGCTCCCTCCCGGAAGCCCCTGGCTTGGCAGCCCCCCTGGTTGCTGGGGTGAAATCCTCAACAGCCACCTCCCCTATGACTATGAGTTCTTGGGGCCTGGCCTGCGCCTCCTGGGGAGCCCCTCCTTGGACAGAACCCTCCTGGGGCTGCTCCTGGCCCTGGACGAGTTCCGTTGCGGAGGCCTGCTGGGCGCCCCTGATGTGGGTAAATCCCACACAGTGCAGGGCCTGGCACAGGCACTGGGCCGGCAGCTGGTGGTGGTGAGCTGCACGGGCCACATGTCCATCAGTTGCCTGGCTCGCCACCTATGTGGGGCAGTGCACGCAGGGGCGGTGCTGGTGCTGGACTCGGCTGAACAGCTGGAGACGGCAGTGCTGTCTGCTTTCAGCCAGCGCCTGGTTGAGCTGCAGAGGATGTGCCTGAGCCTGCAGACGAGCAGGAGGACTGCTGCAAGCATTTCCTCTGTGGGCAGCTCCCCGGCCAGCCCGGATTCAGAGAGCTCTGAGAGCTCCGAGGATCAGCCCGCTGCAGCTTTGCCGGAGCTGGGCATGGACGAGGCCGAGCCCTACCAGCCGCGGGTCTTGGGCAACATCCTCTTTGGGGGGAGGCTGCTGCGGGTGCGGGAGACCTATGGCTGCATGGTCACCCTTCAGCACCTACCTGAGCCCCTGCGCCTGGCCGTGCGCCCACTAGCCCTGCTACCCCCCAACCTCGTCAGGCTTGCAGAGGTCACCCTGCTGGCAGCCGGCTTCCGGGAGGCGACGCGCCTGGCAGAGAAACTGTGTACCTTTTTACGGCTGGAGGGGGAGCTAGGGCCTGGTGCCCCCCGCAGCCGCCCCACCCTCCTCCGAGAAGTGATCTGGATGGCCGTAAGCATCCTGTTCACTCCTCCGCCCGGGCAAACCCTTTCCCCGGCCCGATCGAGGCATTCTGCTCGGACAACTTTTTTCTTGGGCCTGGACGAGGAACCGTCTGTGGTCAAAGCCCTGTGCCTCTCCCCCTTGCTGAATGGCCCCGAATGCCCTCGGCTGCAGAGCGTGCGAGAGCTCTTGCGCGAGATCTTCCCCAGTGCCTCCTTGCAGCCTTTGGAGCCCCAGATGCCCCCCCGGCTCCAGAGTGCCCTGGTGGCCCAGCTGCATGAGGACAAGCTGCATCCAGACCCACAGCTCCTGGGCTTTACCAGCCTGCTCTCCCAGGCCCTGCAGGGTACCACGGGCGTGATCCTCCTGGGCCCCTCAGGCGGGGGGAAAACCACTGCCTGGCGCACCCTAGCCAAGACACAGAGCAGGCTGGCAGCCAGCGACGCCACGCACGGGGGGCCACCGGGGGGTAGCATGTCCTCAGCCACGTTCTTCCAGCCTGTCAGCACGGTCTGCCTGTGGCCCAATGGCCTGAGCATGGTGGAGCTCCTGGGCAGCCTGGAAGGCAGCATGTGGCAGGACGGAGTGCTCTCCCGGCTTCTGCAAAGGGCGGCCACCTCGGCCTTGGCTGCTGGGACGGGCGCAGGCAGCACTCAGCTGTGGCTGGTGCTGGATGGAGCAGCCTGTGTGGAGTGGCTGGAGCCCATTTCCTCACTCTTCAGCGCCAGGCCCTCCCTCACCTTGCCCAATGGACAGCGGCTGCAGGTCCCTGAGAATGTCAAATTCCTCTTTGAGATGCCGGATGCTTCTGGAATGCCTCCCTCTGTCTGCACCCACTGCGCCCTGCTGCACTGTGCGGGTACCAGCCTCTGGCGGGCAGTACTCTCGTCGGCTCTTGCCCCTGTGTACCGCAAGTACAGCCTGACCCAGGAGAGCCTGGCCATGCTGCGGGACCTGGCAGAGGAGCTCTTCCCACCCACCATGGCTTTTGTGCAACAGCACTGCTGTTCAGTTCTCCTGCCCCACAGCCACCCACAGAACCCTGTGGTCGAGGGTGCCCAGGAGACCATGACCTTTGCCCGGATACTCCATGCGCTACTAGAGCGATACATGCGCCGAGACAGGATCAAGCTTCTGCCTGCTGCTCCAGAGACGACAGGTAAGTTACCTGCCCTTCCCAAGGGGCAGGGACTGAGTGGCAGTAGATAAGTCCCACAAGGACAGGTGGAGCTGTGGGTGGTTCAGTCGTCCCGCCTGCAAGAATTAGCTCCCCACATCCCCAGATCACTTGTGGCCATGGGTGGGGCTGGGGCTGTACCCTTCCTCCCAAGACCCTCCCCACAGCACTGTGGGTTTACGCCTTTTCCTTTGCTGGGCCTTTTCCTCCAGAAGCCAAGACAAGCCCCTATCTCGGCCGCTCGACCTCTGCCACCCGCAGCTTGGATGACAGCCTCCCTGCCCATCACCACCTGCTTGCCCAGAGCATCTTTGTCTTTGCCTACATCTGGGGCTTTGGGAGTCACCTCCATCCCAGGTATGGCCCCAAGTGGGACAGGACATGGGGCCAGGGTTCTGGGGCTTTTTGCCCATTATTCTAGGTACGCCTGGGGGCAGAAGCCGGTAGGAAGGCAGCTGCTGGTGTGGCAGCTCAGAAGCACTGTGGATAAACAGGGATGGGTGAGTGGGCTTGTCCTGGAAGGAAGAGGTGGGGCTCCCTTTGTGTCTGCCGCAGCTGCACAGCACTCCTCCGAAGTACCTCTGTGGATCCGAGGGGGGTGTCACGACATCAGTACTAGGAAAGATTCTAGAGCAGATCATTAAACAGACAGTCTGTAAGCACTTAGGAAGGAACACTGTGATCACTAAAAGTCAACATGGATTTCTCCAAAACAAGTCATGCCAGACCAATCTCATCTGTTTTTTTGATAGAGTTACAAACTTGATAGATGACGAAACGCAGTGGATGTAGTGTATCTTGATTTCAGTAAGGCTTTTGACAAAGTCCCACATGCTATTTTTGCAAAAAAAAAGGTAGTAACATGCGGGCTAGACAATGCAACCGTTAGATGGATTTGTAATTGATTGACTGACCAAATCCAAAGGGTAGTCACCAATGGCTCCTCTTCATCCTGGAGAGAAGTGACCAGTGGGGTGCCACAGGGTTTTGTCCTGGGCCCAATGCCATTCAACATCTTTATCGATGACTTGGATGAGGGAATAGAGGGTGTGCTAATCAAGTTTGCAGATGACACCAAATTAGGAGGGGTAGCGAATACTCCAGAGGACAGGATCAGGATCCAAAATGACCTCAACAGATTAGAAAGCTGGGCCAAAATTAACAAAATGAATTTCAACAGGGAGAAATGTAGGATACTAACTTGGACAGTAGTAAAAATGAAATGCACATATATAGGATGGGTGACACATGGCTTGAGGGCAGTCCATGCGAAAGGGATCTAGGAGTCTTAGTAGACCACAAGCTGAACATGAGTCAGCAGTGTGATGCAGCAGCTAAAAAAGCCAATGCAATTCTGGGGTGCATTAGTAGGAGTATAGTGTCTAGATCCAAGGAAATAATAGTGCTCCTCTATTCTGCTTTAGTCAGACCTCACCTGTAAGACTGTGTCTAGTTCTGGGCACCACAATTCATGGGTCATCCCCATTGGTTAGGATCAGATCTAGAATAGCTGATCCCCTTGTTGCCTCTTCCACCTTCTGGACAATGAAATTATCTGCAAGGAAAGTGAGGAATTTGTTGGACCATATAATTTTGGCAAATATCCAACAAATATCAGGATAGTTGAAATCCCCCATTACTACGACATCCCTCCTTCTGAATGTGCGGTCATCTGTTCCAGGAAGGCGTCATCCAAGTCCTCGGTTTGGCTTGGAGGTCTCTAGTGGACCCCAGAATGACATCCCTTCTGTTTCTCTCTCCCCTAATTTTCACCCATACATTCTCATCTTGGCTTCCAGGATTTAAGTCATGGATCTGTTCGCAGGTGTGCACATCTTTAACATATAATGCTACTCCACCTCCCTTCCTATTTGGTCTGTTTCTCTGAAACAGGCTGTACCCCTCTATTAGGACATTCCAATCATGAGACTCGTCCCACCAGGTTTCAGTGATGCCTGTTAAATCATATTTGCTTTGCTGTGCTAAGAGTTCAAGTTCATCCTGTTTATGTCCCGTGCTCTGTGCATTCGTACAGAGACACGTGAGACCATGGGCCATTTCCCCTATCTGACTTTTAAAGGGTTTATTCCTCCCACTGTTGGGTTCTTGTAACTACTTGCCTTGTTCTCTGTATAACATTTGGGCTCTTACCTTCAGCACTTGATGAACTCCTGTCCTCATGAATGCTATCTCCCTCCTCCGCCAAGTCAGTTTAAAGCCCCCCCCCCGATCAGATTTTTCAGAGTCATAGCAAAAACATTCCTGCCCAACTGCTGCGAGGTGCAGCCCATCCGTTGCCAGAAGTCCACCTCCGTGGAACCGCATCCCATGGTCCAGGAAGTCAAATTGTTCCCAGCGGCACCATCTGCATAGCCAGGTGTTCACCTCCACTGTCTTTCTCTCCCTTCCTGGGCCAGGCCCTTCCACTGGGAGGACAGATGAAATGCCTACCTGTGCACCCAGTTTCATCAGCTTCCTACCCAGAGCCTCATAGTCCCTTTTGATATTCTGAAGGCTATGCCTTGCAGTATCACTGGTTCCAACGTGGACCAAAAGGAAGGGACAAGGGTCAGTAGGCTTCAGGAGGCCTCTCTATTACATTGTGGATTTTTGCCCTAGGGAAACAGCATACCTCCCAAGACATTTTGTTAGGCCTGCAGACTGCTGCTTCTGTTCCCCTCAGCAGGGAGTCCCCTACCACCACCACCACCATATGTCTCCTCCGAGATTGGGCGAGGCCTTTCCATGCACTGAATCTTCCAAGGTGTCAAGCACATCCTCTGCAGACTGGAATTGTTGCTCCTGTTCCTGTTCCTGTCATCTCTGATAAGTGAGAGAGCTTCAAATCGATTCTGTAGCTCCAAGCTCACAAATGATCCCTAGTCCTTCTAGTTCTTCTATGTGTCACATTCCTCCAAGTGTTTACTTCCTGTGTTTGGGAACTGACCTCCTCCTCAGAGGCCTCCCTGTGTGTTCCTCATTCAGGACAGCCTGTTCCACTCTATCCACGAAAACCTCTTGCTCCCTAATATGTTGAAGAGTAGATTAGATACACAGGCTTCAGGTTGCTGGAGCTTCTCTTCCAACAGGACCACCAACTTACACTTGTTGCAGGTGTAGCTAGCCACATCCTCTGGCAAGGAGACGAAGATGCCACAGCTACAGCAGCTCCCTCACCATCCGTAACAAGTAGTCTTAAGTAGTCGCGCCGCAAGGCCCCAAACGAAGAAAACCCCCAACACCCATCACTTAAAAAAAAAGTGAAAAATTCAAGTGAGGGTGACCCCCCCACCCCACGCCATACAGCCCCCCTTCTGCTGACTCTCCAAGACTAAATTCGAACGACTGTGGCAGCAGTTATATTGCGCTACTGGCTGCTAGCTGTGCCCCCAAGCAAGTCAGTGACTCAGCAGAAGGCCCACTCCCTTGGACCCTGATCAGGGAGAGCACATGGTGACCGTATGAATTTTTCTTAGGCCAGGAACCCTCAGAAGTGGTTTTGCCAGTTCCTTCCTCTGGAATAGAGCCTCCAGCCCCTGGGATTCATTGGTGGTCTCCCATGCAAGGACTAACCAGGGCTGACCTTGCTTAGCTTCCATGGTCAGATAGAATCTGGTGCCTTCATGGTATTTAGGCCCCTATTACCTCTAAACAGTAGTTCTCAACCTTTGTTCCTTCAAATGTTTTGGACTTCAATTCCCAGAAGTCTCAGCCAGTATGAGCAATGCTGAGGAATTCTGGGATTTGAAGTCCAAAACACCTGGAGGACCAAAGATTGAGAACCGCTGTGTCTAAGCAGCTCCTTTGAAAAGCTGCCTTGGTTCTGGTCAGTGGAAAACATCACTTAGCAGCTCTCCCCTCAGTTTCTTGAATCGACTCTGCATTCTTCCCAAAACCAACAAGGCCATGGGCGGCTTGGCTGCCCGTTCAGCAGGAGACACAAGAAGCTCTTGCCGCTGCTGCTGAGTTGGATTTCTGGAGCTTCCTGGCCAAGCGGGAGAAGAGACCCCTCCCCACCCCTCTCATGACTGTTCCCACAGCATCTTCCCATGGTGGCCTTCTCAGAATCCAGCGTGGAAAGAACATCACCCTTCACGTCCAGCTTTATGTCCAGATGAGCTTTACCCTGGCTGGGGACAGCATTGTGGGTGGAGCATTAGGTCTCTGAGCCTCATTGGTGAGACATTTCGCAAGGCAGGATAGCCAACATGGCTACCCCCGTGTTGGGTTACTGGGAGTGGATGTGCTGAAAATGGGAACCAGGGGAACGAACGTCAAGCTGTGGATAGAAACTTCTGTGTAAAGCGTGAAAGGCGGCCTTTTTCAGTCTCAGTTAAGGGCTGGGGCAGGCGGGAGGGGGACGGGGCCCTTTGGCTCAGAAACATGGATGTGCCTGGCATGGCCCCAGCCTTGCGCGCTCTCTCCCTCTCTCTGCTCAGGCACTGGCCTTCCTTTGACCGTTTTGCCCGCCGAGCTCTACTCAGCAGCCGCTACTCCATCGAGCTCCCTTCCCTGGACTCTGTCTTTGACCTCTACCCCCTGGCAGAGAACGGCCACCTGGAGCCCTTTAATGGGGTGTTCCTCTCCAACCGTGTCAAGATTGTCCCTGGCAGCTTCTCGGTTCTGCCGCAGGTAGGTGCCTGTCTTGGGTTTCCCCGTCCGAGTGAGCGTGGGCTGTGGGCCGCCTCCCTCAGAGAGACTTTCCTTTGCAGTACGAGCGGGTGCTTTTTGTGGTGGACCTGATGCTGAGCACGGAGCAGCCCGTCCTCCTGGTCGGGGAGCCGGGCGCTGGAAAGTCATCCTTTGCTGAGATACTGGTGCAGCCCAATTACCTCTACCATCGGGTGTGCCTCACACCAGCCCTCAGCACAGCTCACCTGCGCCACCTGCTGCACAGGAGGTTCCTCGGCACCGCGCGAGACAAGGGCCATTTCCCCATGGGCAAGCCCACCAGGGGCACAGCCGCCAAGGGGTGCTGCCTTTTCTTGGTGGAGGACCTACACATGGCCCTTGTGGGTGAGTTGATGCCACCACGGCCTCCCTCTGTTGAGGAGGGTCTCCTCTCTGCCCTGGGGCGGGCAGGACTGGTCTCTGGGGGACATGGGAGTGTGCTGCTCACCTGCCGTGCCTCTCCTCCTCCTTTTCAGACCCTGCCCGCGGCTCCAGCCCTGTGGTGGAAACCCTGCGCCAGGCTCTGACCCACCAACAGTTCTATCATGCTGAGACTCTGGAGCTGCAGCACTGTCCGGCCACAGGCTTCAACTGCATTGGCACCCTTTCGGTGCCCATGACCGGGGCACAGCCACTTTGCCCTCGCTTCGGACGGCTGTTCAGCACTGTGGTGCTTCCAACAGTGACCAAGGACTCCCTGCTCCGCATGCACACAGGCACCATCCTAGCCTGGCTGGAGAAGTTCCCCCTGCTGACCCGGCACAGCGACTTGGCCTCCGCCATCGTGAGGGCCACGGTTGATGCCTATGACGCAGTCCGAAGCCAGTTCCAGCCTGCTCCCACCTGCTGCCTCTTCCAGTTCTCTCTGCATGATGTCCACAAGGTGGTCAAGGGGATGCTGTTGCTACGGCCCCGTCCAGGCATTCACCTCACCACCCCCCTGGATGACCACAGTTCCAGGGTGCCGCCCAGCCGGCGCGCTTCTGGTCTGAGCAGGATGCCCATGGGGGCTGGCTACACCACAATCCTCAGTGTCCGACTGATCGTCCGCCTCTGGATCCACGAGAGCGTGCGTGTTTTCTGTGACCCGCTACAGGGTGAGAGCCAGCGCAAGCTGTGTGGGCACATGCTGATGGAGATTGCCACAGCCGCTTTCTGTGCCAAGCGCCACCTTGTGCACGTGGTGCCCTCCTGGGGCGCCCAGAGTTCCGCCTTCCCTGCTCAGCTCAACCCTTCCTTCTGGCTTCCTCGCGCCTCCAGTGCAGAGGAGGTGCCCGGCAAGGAGGATCTCCTGTTGATCATGCACACTGAGCCGGGCCTCCTGCCCACCAGTGACCTCGACCACCTGGATCCCTGGGACCCTGTGGAGCAGGCGCTGCCTCTTGCGCTCGACCCCCCGGCGCCATCCCTGTGCGAGGATCCCCTCCCCGCGGGGGAGCCAGAGAGCGCGGCTGCTGAGGTGGAGTCCGAAGACCCGGAGGTTGGGAAGAAGCGGGAAGGTGCCTCGGAGGGGGTGGTGCCAGACTCACCGCGGGTGTGCGAGCCTCATGCCACACCCCGCCGCCCTTCCTATGCACGGCTCAAGTGTCGGCCCACCTCTCGGAAAGAAGGCTCAGGGCCGCTGTTGCCCCCACACCTGCTGCTGCTGCAGGGGGAGACCGTGAGGGACATTGTCTTCAGCAGGGACTTGGGCCCCGACGCCTACAGCCCCTCTGCCCACAACCCCTATCAGGAGAAGCTCTGGAAGGTCTTGGAGGGCCAGCTGGCCCCCACCTTGCCCACTGACTTCTTGCTGTGTGCAGAGGGGCTGAGGCATGTGGTGCACCTGAGCCGCCTCCTCTGCGGCCCCGACAGGCATGGGGCCCTCGTCTCCTTCAGCCGGTGCACGGGGCGGAAGGCGCTGGTGGCACTGGTGGCGCGTGCCACCGCCTCCCTGGTCATGGAGCTGCCAGCCAAAGCCGATCAGGCAGAGGCGCTGGCGCTCTTGCGTTTGGCAAGCTGGCAGGCGGGAATCAAGGGGAGCCGGGTGCTGCTGCTGGTGCACTCCGGGGTGCAGCTGGCCAGCTTGCACATGGTCCTGGCCCTGATGGCGGAGGGCACGTTCCCGGGGTTCTACAGCCCAGATGACTCCATGTCCATCATCCAGGCCCTGCTGCAGGAGAACCCTGCCATCAAGCGCACCATGCGGGACGACCTCATTCTCCAGAAGTATGTGTGGGGCAGATGTGGGGGAAGGGAGAGTGGCGTTGGCGTCGGCCTCTCCCTGGTCCCCGCAGCTGAATCCTCAGGTCCCTGTTTCTGGCTTTCTCCATAGGTTCTTCCAGTTTGTGCGCTCAAACTTGCATGTGCTGCTGCTGCTAGGGGGTCCGGGCCCCTTGGCGCTGCCCCCTCTGACAGCCACGGTGCTGGCCCAGTTGCTCTGCAGCCTGGAAGTCTACCAGCCTTGGAGCTATGCGTCCCTGCTGGAGGTGTCCTCCAAGCACTTCAGGCATCACCTCAAGCACACCACGAGGCTGACCCAAGGTAGGTACCAGCCACAAAGGTGGCCATGCTGGAGCCTGGAGGTCTTGGAGCTCGGCCTCTCCCGCTTCCGTGTCAGCTTTCACCTTACAGATGCTTGTGCATTGCTGACAAAAACATGTCTACATGCATTTTAGAATTTCAGTTTCCTTTGTTCCCCATGCTTCAGATGTTGTGCATGCTCTCTCCCCCTTTGTCATGGTAGTGCAACCTTGGAAGTGTCAAGGTTGCTTTTGAAAATTGTCCCTAGTGTGATGTTTGGATCTGGGAGGTTCAGATGGGGCTTTCTTCTTGCCTGACAGCAAGCCTTGCCCTATGGAACGACTGATGCCTGTGGCCCTCTGTGGAAACCAAGCCCCCATTTCTTTGTTGCCCCACCTTCCCAGCCCACCTGCCTCTGCTGTGGCTGCTCTCCCTCCTCCATGCTCTCACCTCATTTATATGGTTGTAATACTGTCCTGTTCTGCTCCAGTTGGCTTAATGGAGAATCACTGTTGAACTTCAAAAATAGAGACAGTCTAAAGTTTATTGGCTGAGAGATAAGAATTGTTGGGCTTGTGACAATCTCATATTGTAGGACAAGGAGGGGTGCTAAGGGATATTTCCGGGGAGTAGGATATGTTGTGGTCACTTGTTTGTTCATGATATGTGACTCATGGCCGTGGGGTGGGGGGGCAAGAGGGGATTAGCACATACCTCTGTAATGGCGTTGTTTACTAGGGGCTTTGCTTAATCCTGTCTTGGGTGTGTCTGCTAGTATTTTTCCATGACTCCTTTCTAGGTCCTTGTGACCTCCATTTGACGTCCCCTTCTTGGTCTACCCTGGTGTACTAGACCCCGTGTAATGGAATGGTTAGTTTCTGGGTATAGAAATGCAAGGCTAGTCAAGGAACATGAGAGACACTGCAGACTGGGCCAGCCAGAAAAATCAGCAGTAGCTGAACATGTTAGAAACCAACCTGGACACAAAATGCTATTTGAAAACACAGAAATTCTAGACCAGGCCAACAGCTATCATGTCAGAATGCACAGAGGAGCTATTGAAATCCACAAACACCTGGACAACTTCAACAGGAAAGAAGAAACCCTAAAAGTAAACAAAATCTGGCTTCTAGTCCTGAAAAACACTAAAATCAGAACTCAACACTTACAAAGGAATTCCACCCAGGGACAGGAGGATTTCCAGCAGATAATGGCCCATCCACCAACCATCAGCCAAACAGACACTAACGAGCCTTGGTAAAGAGGGAGTTCAGGAATACCTGGCCAGTATAAATGAGTTCAAGTCTCCAGGGCTAGATGAACATCCAAGGGTATGGCAATAATCTCTGAGAATTCCTGGAGAAGAGGAGAGGTCCCAGCAGACGGGAGGAGGGCAAATGTTGTCCCCATCTTTAAAAAGGGTGGGGGGAGAAGACCCAAATAATTACCACCCAGTCAACCAGACATCAATACTAGGAAAGATTCTGGAGCAGATCATTAAACAGACAGTCTGTAACCACTTAGAAAGGAATGTCGTGATCACAAAAAGTCAACATGGATTTCTCAAAAACAAGTCATTCCAGATTAATCTTATCTCTTTTTTTATAGAGTTACAAACTTGATAGATGAGGGGAATGCAGTGGATGTAATGTATCCTGATTTCTTGGCTTTTGACAAGGTCCCCCATGATATTCTTACAAAAAAGTTAGTAACTTGTGGGCTAGACAAGGCAACTATTAGGTGCATTTGTAATTGGTGGACTGAACCCAAAGGGTGCTCAGCAGTGGCTCCTCTTCGTCTTGGAAGGATGTGACCAGTGGGGTGCCACAGGGTTCTGTCCTGGGCCCAGTGCTATTCAACATCTTTATCAATGATCTGGGTGAGGGAATAGAGGGCATGCTGATCAAGTTTGCAGGTGACACCCAATTCGGAGGGGTAGCTAATACCCCAGAGGACAGGATCAGAATCCAAAATGACCCCCTTAACAGATTAGAAAGCTGGGCCAAAACTAACAAAATGAATTTCAACAGGAAGAAATGTAGGATACTTACACTTGGGCAATAAAAATGAAATGCACAGATATAGGATGGGTGACACCTGACTTGAGGGCAGTACATGCGAAAGGGATCTAGGAGACTTAGTGGACCACAAGCTGATTGTGAGTCAGCAGTGTGATGCAGCAGCTAAAAAAGCCAATGCCATTCTAGGCTGCATTAATAGGAGTCTAGTGCCTAGATCAAGGGAAGTAATGGTGCCACTCTATTCTGCTTTGGTCAGACCTCACCTGGAAGACTGTGTCCAGTTCTGGGCACCACAATTCAGGAAGGATATTGAGAAGCTGAAAGTTGTCCAGAGGAAGGCGACCAGGATGGTGGGAGGTCTGGAAGCCATTACGCCCTATGAGGAGCAGCTTAGGGAGCTGGGCAGGTTTAGCCTGGAGAAGAGAAGGTTGAGAGGGGACATGATAGCCATGTTTAAATATTTGAAGGGATGTCATACTGAGGATGGAGCAAGCTTGTTTTCTGCTGCTCTAGAGACTAGGACACGGAGCCATGGGTTCAGACTACAGGAAAAGAGATTCCACCTAAACATTATTAGGAAGAACTTCCTGACAGGAAGAGCTGTTTGGAAGTGGAATCTGCTGCTGCCTGGGAGTGTGGTGGAGTCTCTTCCTTGTTTGGAGGTTTTTAAGCAGAGGCTGGATGGCCATCTGTCAGGAATGATTTGATTGGGTATTCCTGCATGGCAAGAAGGGGTTGAACTAGATGGCCCTTGAGTTCTCTTCCAACTCTATAACCCTAAAAGTAAACAAAAGCTGGCTACCAGTTTTGAAGAATAGAATCACAACTCAACACTTACAAAGGAATTCCACCAATGAACAGGGGGATTCCCAGCAGATAATGGCCCATCAACCAACCATTACCCAAACAGACACTAACGAGCTTTGCGTTTCTATACTCAGAAACTAACCATTCAATTACACAAATTCACATATACTCCCCAACAGGGATTTACAGCACATACCCCCACACACACTCCTACCCCACCATTCTCTGAAAGTGCCAGCCACAGATGCAGGCGAAACATCAGGAATAAACTCTTCCAGAATACGGCCTCACAGCCCGGAAAAAAAAACAAAGAAAATGTATCTATGATTCTAATAAAACCAATACTGATTGCAAGATTTCAAAAGGAAAAAGAAAATTAATTAAAATAAAAATTTACTAGCTGGACCTGGTGTACCATATGCCATTAACACCCCCCCAAAATGCCCAGGAGACCTCATGACAACCCTTTGAGGTAGGCTGGTGGGCTTAACTTGCCCACCTACTGCTCATCCTGCCCCCTCCCCCACTCGTCCTGCCAAACAGACACTAAAGAGCCTTGCATTTCTATACACAGAAAGTAACTGTTCAATTGCACAAATGTACATATCCTCCCCAACAGGGGTTCACAGCATATAAGCTCCCCACAAACACACTCCTACCCCACCATTCTCTGAAGATGCCAGCCACAGATGCAGGCGAAACGTCAGAAAGAAACCCTTCCAGAACACGGCATCCTCACAGCGTGGAAAAAAACCAGGGAACAGCAGGTGCCCTTTGTTTGCCCCCCTGCAGCGGGTGCTCTGCCCATCCAGTCCATGGCCATCTTCATTTAGTGTCCTATGTTCCATCCTCAAAGGCCGACACGCCATCTGTGTGCAGCACAGTCACAAAGATCCATTGTGGCATTTGTGAATTGGGATTCTCCTGAGCCAAAGTCTCACTTTGCCGGAAGAGGTCAGCCGTTCAGCCTTGGTTCTCCTTCCCAGAACGCAGAGGATGGAGTTCTGCTCGTGTCCTTCTGCAAAGGGACACCACAGGGGCGGGGGGGGGCCTTTACTCTGGCCCAGCATGGCTCCTCTTTGATTCTGTTGTTGTTGTTGTTGCTGTTGAAAGCAACACACTCACAGGGGCCCTGAGGAGCTGTGGCTTGACCTGGGTTGCTTGTCTGTTTGTCTCTCAGAACTGCCGTCCCTGTATTCCCACAAGGACCTGTTGCACCGCCTGGCCAAGGCCGCTGCCCTGATCCACTCCTCGGCTGTGGCCTATGCCACTTTTCTTGGTGCCCAGCTTCCCCTTATCAGCCCAAAGAGTCTTCTGGACTTCCTTGACACTTTCATAGTCCTGTTGGAGTCTCTGCAAGAGCAGAATAGCAAGCAAACAGATAGGTAAGCCTTGCTCCTGGGGGGCGCACAGAGGCGGGGGCCAGGCAGCCTTCTTGGCCCTTCCTTGGGCTTGAGATGGACGGGTGCCTGAGGCCAGGCCAAGGGCTGGCGTGACACACACAACGCTGCATCATTCACCATCCATTTCAGTAAACCATCCATTTTGCTTTGAAAGCAACTTGGTCAATTTGAAGGTTGCAAAGAAGTGTCCGAAAACCCTTTTGTGTTAGCCCCCAGCCAGAGAAAACGGCAAGTAGCTCATACTTCACTTGGTGTAACTGCAGACGGAGAACATGCTGGGCCCAAAAAACAAACGAAAAAGTTTGTTTAAACCCCCTCACTTCAGTGACCCAGTAGTGGATCTGAACTGGCCCAGCCCAAGGCCATGCCATGTTGTGTCCGTGGAATGGGGTGTCTGGAAATTCAGGGCAGGCAAAAGGAAGCAGCCATGGCTCTCCTCCTGAGGCAGACGGCAGGGCCCCACTCTTCCCTGGCTCCCTAGTTGCTGGGTGCAGAGCTGGACCCAGGTGAAAGAGGAGACTGGCCTGGGTGGGCCTTCCTTGGTGTGATGGAGCTGGCAGTTCCCCCTTGTCACACTCAGCTACATCTAGCGGGATGTGTGCCCCTCCCAGTGCTGCTGGACTGCATCCTTCTCCATTGACCGTGGTGATGAGGATAGGAGTTTGTGACCAGGTGTGCTGTCAGAGTAGGTGTAGGAACTTGTACACCTTCTCTGTATCCCTGCCTGTGAGGAGTCTTTAAGCCCTGGCATTTGAGGCAGGTTGGACTCAGAAGCCACCATTCACAGATAATGTGTTGTCAGTGCCAGGATAAAAATACACACAGTGGTTGCATTGGGGAGTATTATGGTAGAGTTGTATACAAGGCAAAGAATAACACTGATAAGTAGCAAATACAACAGAGAACCTTCAGAAAAGAGAACCAGTAACTCCCAGGTGGGAGCTCAAAAGGCAGAGAGAGATCTGGCATCTAGGCTATGATTGCCAGGCCTGGTTATTTATTTATTTAGTTATTTATACCCCGCCCTTCGGCCACAAGGCTATCAGAGCGGCTTACAGATTGGTTTTAAGCAATAGCAAATTTACACATCTACACTGCATTAAGCAGTTTCCAATGTGTGTTAGCTAATTGCCCCCACAAGCTGGGTCCTCATTTTACCGACCTACGAAAGGATGGAAGGCTGAGTGAACCTTGGAGCCCGCTGGAATCGAACTTGCAACGTGGTGGCTTGCAGGACTGGCATTTAACCACTGCGCCACCAGTAGCCACCACTGGTTAGGCTACAGAGATCTGGATTCAGATTGTAGAAGGGGACGGGGTGAAGGTGAAGATATATGGGGTTTGGAAGTTGTTAAGAGGAGAAGGGGGAAGGGGGAAAGGAGGAGGGAGAGATAGAGAGAAATTCTAAAGTGGGGCGAGGGGTTATAGAGGACACCCAAGTCTGGGACAGAGTTCTCATACTCCCACCTGGCCAACATGGGTCTTCTGGCTCACTGCTTCCCACCTGAGCTCCAAACCAACCGAGCAAGGTAGAACTGGTACCATCCTTCATACCCACTCCATCTTGAGCCAAGGGTAACCCCGATCTGCCCTCCAGACTCAGACGTTCTCAGGGTCAAGGACCAAAGCAGTACCTGCTGGCTTAGACCCTCGGGCAAATAGCCATAACCAGCGGCATGTGACCAAATGGCCAGGGTTGGACTGGAGAAACACTTTTACTAATGGGGATTAGTCATGTTACCCCTGTGCTTTACTGGGGAGACCTTTAAAATTGGCGCCAAAGAATGGTTGGCTTTAATCCCCTTTGAAAACACACTTCGCAACGTTTCTGTTTTAAAGATACATGTGCAGGAAAAATGTACAGATTCCAAACACACAGGGTTTTAAATAGCCATCCACCCAGTTCACCCTCCCTTTCCACACTCTAGCTTAAAAGAATCAAAGTAGCCAAATATAGCTTATAAAACATAGGAAAAAAACTTTACTCACGACTTCATATGCATCTCGGGATTACAGCAGTAATAACTTGAAAGTAGACTAAAATAAAAAAATACATCTTGAAAGCTATGTCTAAAAACAAAAATATGCAGGAGCTCTGTCCTGCAGCTCCGGCCCCTAGGACATCTTCATGGCGTCTTTTTTTCCCTCGTGGCGTCTTTCCAGAACAAAGAGAGAGTTAAGACATACCTCTTTATCCAGAAAGGCACTCAGGAAATTACAACAGGAAGTTATCTCATCCATTCTGTTTACATTGACCATTTAACCCTTTCAGCAGTTAAACAAGTCAGCATATTGGAGTGCAACTATATAACCCAACTTTTACCACCCAGTAGAGAAGACGGATTTGTTTGTACAGTGTGGAGAAAGGGATGGTCATAGAGACGCCAGAATGTGTTCTGAGAAGAACATTACAACACGCAGAATCTCGGGCCGAAGGTCCAAAATATATACAGACTTGCAGACCTGAGTCTTCAGGGTGCACAAGAGACTAAAAAGAGTGCTTCAGTGATGCCTTCCTGTGTTAAGAGTTTAAGTTCATCTTGTTCATTTCCCATGTTCTGTGCATCGGTGCAGAAACTTCTAAGACCATGGGTCATTTTTCTCCAAATGATTCCTTGTTGTTGTTTTTCTGCCCACTGTTGGACCCTCGTACTATTGGCCCAATTCCCCCTGTATCACTGAGGCTATTGTCCCCGTTACTTGGTGTTCCCCTGCCCTCTGGAATACTGTCTCCCTCTCCCATGTAATTCAGTTAAAGCCCTCTTGATCAGATTTGCAACACTTCTAGCAAATTCATTCCTCACAGAAAGGGAGAGTCTACTCTCTATTCTACTGCTGAACAGCTCGTACAGTAAAAAAGTTATTCCGTCCTAATGTTTCAGTGGAACGATATGTTAAGGTGGAACTTTTTTCTTGTAATTTGGATCCATTGCTTTGTGTTCTAGTCTCTGGAGCAGCAGCAAACAAGCTGGCTCCATCTTCTATATGGCCTCCCTTCAGATATTTAAAGATGGCTCTGTCTTGTCACCTCTCAGCCTTCTTTTCTCCAAGCTAAACATGCCCAGTTCCTTGAGTTGTTCTTTATAAGGTTTGATGGTTTCCAGACTTTTCATCATTTGGTCACCCTCCTCTAGATATGTACCAGCTTGTTGATGTCCTTTTCTTTCAACAGGGCAACTAGTTTGGACTTGCTGTAGGCAGAGCCACTAGCAAGAAAACAAACATGGCACCTACAAACATGGCAGGTCGTTGCACCTAGGCCATCACTATCCACATTTATCATCATATACACATAGCAACACAACTTTCCCAGGGTGTTGCCCAGGAAAAAAAAGCCTGTTTTTCTCTTCCTGCTTGCTGAGCTCTAAAGACTAAGGCAGCATCTATACAGAACTAGTGGCTACTAGCGTATCCCCAACCAAGTGGTGACTTGTGTGAAGAAGTCCTCCCTTTTGTCTCACTGGCTTTTCTCCCACCATTTAGCTGAAGTAGATGTGGAGTTTTGGGGTTCTTGTATTATATGAAAGAAGGAGAAGCCTTTCCCCTATACGTTATCTGTTGTTGTTAACTGCCATCAAGTCGACTTTGACTTACAGCAACCCCCTTGAATGAGGGACCTCCAAGTCCCCCTTTCCTCAACAGCCCTGCTTAGGGTAGCAACCATTTTGTGGCTTCCTTGAGGGAGTCCGTCCATCTGGAAGGCAGTTTTCCTTTTCCTACGACCTCCTGTTTCCCAACATTACTGTCTTTTCTAGTGAATCATGTCTTCTCATGATGTATCCAAAGTACGAGAGTCCCAGTTGAGTCATCTTGGCTTCCAGGGAGAGTTCAGGGTTGATTTGCCCTAGGGACCATTTACTTGTCTTTTTGGCGATCCACGGTATCCACAGAACTCTCCTCCAGCACATCTCAAATGAGTTGCTTCTGTCCTTATCAGCTTTCTTCACTGTCCAGCTTTCACAACTATACATAGAAATGGGAAATACGATGGCATAAAGTTAGTATTCAGTGATATATCTTGACACTTGAGGATCTTGTCTAGTTCCTTTATAGCTGCTCTTCCAAGTCCTAGTCTTTTCTGATTTCTGATTAACGACCTTGGCCAAGGTATGAAAAATCTTGAACTATTTCAATGTCTTCACATCTGTTTTAAAGTTATGCAGATCACCTGTGGTCATTCTTTTTGTTTTCTTAATGTTCAGCTGTAAACCTGCCTCTGCACTTTCTTCCTTGACTTTCTTCAGTAATTATTCCTAGTCTTTGCTATTTTCTCCTAGTCCTATGGTGTCATCTGCATATCTTCAATTGTCAAAGTTCCTTCCTCCAGTTTTCACGCCTCCTTCCTCTGAGTCTAATCCTGCTTTGCCTATGGTACATTCTACATACAAGTTAAACAGATAGGGTGATGAAATGCAGCCTTGCCTGACCTCCTTGCCAATTGTAAACCATTCCATTTCTCCATATTCTGGCCTAACAGTAGATGAGAAGGTTAAGAGGTGACATGACAGCCATGTTTCAAGTATTTAAACAAGGCTGTCATATTGAAGATGGAGCAAGCTTGTTTTCTGCTGTGTCAGAGACTAAGATACAGACGAATGGATTCAAACTACAGTTGTCCCTTCATATTCACCAGGATTTGGTTCCTCAAACCATGAATACTTAAATCTGTGGATACCAAATCCGTGAATACGGAGGGACAACTGTACAGGAAAAGCGATTCCACCGAAACATCAGGAAGAACTTCCTGATGGTAAGAACTGTTTAGCAGTGGGGGTCTTAGTAGACCACAAGCTGTGTTGCAATATGCTGACTTGTTTAACTGCTGAAAGGGTTAAATGGTAAATGTAAACAGAATGGATGACAACTTCCTGTTGTCATGTGAGTGCCTTCTGGAGAAAGAGGTGTGTCTTAGGTATCTCTTTGTTCTGGAAGCCACCACAAGGAGGAAAAAAACACCATCAAGATGTCCTAGAGGCAGGATGTCTCAGGACACAGCTCCTGCATATTTTGTTATTTTTGTCTATCTTCCAAGTTATTACTGCTGTGACTTTTGAGATGCATATGAAAGTCATGGAAAAAGTATTTTTCTGTGTTTTATAAGCTACATTTGACTACTTTGATTATTTTAAGCTAGAGTGTGGAAAGTGGGGGGTTAGCGAACTGGGTGAATGGCTACTTAAAACCTATGTGTTTGGAATCAGTACGTTTTTCCTGTGCATGTATCTTTAAATAGTCACTTTGCTAAGTGTGCTTACAAAGGGGATTAAAGCCAACTGATTTGGGGCACCAATTCCAAAGGTTTCCCCAGTTTAGCTCAGGGGTAATAACAATAATCCCCATTAAGCTGAACATGAGCCAACAGTGTGATGCAGCAGCTAAAAAAGCCAATGCGATTCTAGGCTGCATCAATAGGAGTATGGTGTCTAGATCAATGGAAGTAATAGTGCTACTGTATTCTGCTTTGGTCAGAATACAGTGTCCAGTTCTGGGCACCACAATTCAGGAAGGATATGGACAAATTGCAGCGTGTCCAGAGGAGGGCGACTAAAATGATGAAAGGTCTGGAAACCATGCCTTATGAGGAGAGACTTAGGGGGCTGGGTATGTTTAGCCTGGAGAAGAGAACGTTGAGAGGGCACATGAGAGCCATGTTTAAATATTTGAAGGGATGTCATACTGAGGATGGAGCAAGCTTCCAGTCTCTGGTTCATCTGGTTCCCCATGAGGCTAATTAAAGCTGGTTTCCTACCTGCAGGATGAAGCTGGCACTGGTCAAGATAGGTGAAGTGAGCAAGAAGCAGCAAGAGCACACGCGGGACGTCCGTTTCTTGCAACAGAAGTTGACCAAGGTTAAAGAGGTGAGGTCCTCTGAGCAGCCATAGCCTGCTTGGGTCACCCTCAGGGAATAAGTCTGTCTTTTTTTCTTTCTTTGTTAGTCTGTTGGTAGGAAAAAGGATAAAGAATCTTGTGGCACCCTTAGACTTTTACTCTGGTTTCACCATGGCATAAGATCTGAGGACATTCTTCATCTGATGCATGAGGCGTTCTTCTGTTAACCGATCTGTGGGCAGATGCGTTGGCAAGTTAAACATGCTCCACTTCCATCTGAATCATGAAACATTCCTTAGTTAGCAGGCAATCTGCTCTTTTGACTTCAATAGGGACAAAGGCAGTTTATTGAACTACAGGTTTTTAGCATCACTTCAATGCCGGGATACCCTGTTATTGCACACTACCTGTTTTGTTAATGGCTATTGACAAGGTGGACCGTGTCCAGAAGAGGACGATCAAAATGGTGCGAAGTTTGGAAGCCATGATGCACTATGAGGAGCGGCTTAGGGAGCTGGGCGTGTTTAGTCTGGAGAAGAGAAAGTTGAGAGGAGACATGATAGCCATGTTTCAATATTTGAAGGGATGTCTTACTGAGGATGGGGCAAGCTTGTTTTCTGCTGCTCCAGAGACTGGGACGCGGAGCAATGGACTCAAACTCCAGGAAAAGAGATTCCACCTCAACATTAGGAGGAACTTCCTGACAGTAAGAGCTGTTCGGAAGTGGAATGCACTGCTTGGGAGTGTGGTGGAGTCTCCTTCTTTGGAGGTTTTTAAACAGAGGCTGGATGGCCACCTGTCATTGGGAATGATTTGATTGTGTATTCCTGCAGGGCAGAATGAGGTTGGATTAGATGCGTGGCAGAATGGGGTTGGACTGGATGGCCCTTGTGGTCTCTTCCAACTCTGCAATTCTATGATTCTATGATTCTCTGACCCTTGTGGTCTCTTCCAGCTCTATGATTCTATGGCTGAGAAGGTCATCACAAGTCCCTGCACTTTTGGCACTCAGTTCCTTTTAAACCCACATGGGTGGGGGGTATAATTTACCCACCCACCCATGTAGATCTGCCTGCTAACTAAGGAATATTTCATGATTCAGATGGAAGTGGAGCATGTCCACAAGATCTTAGGCCTTGATCGAAGTGTTTACAGCTTAGGGTCCCACAAGGTTGGCGTTCCCCACCTGTCAAACTGGGGAACTGGCGACCTGCCTGGTGGAGGCAGAGGGCTTTTAGGACTGAGAGAGAGCAGGTTATTTCCCAGAAGCAGATGACAGGCCCTTCCTCCATCCCAAATGCCACTGCTGTGGCCTTGGAGGGAGAGGAGAGTGGGACTTCAGGGCTGGATGGCCGCCCTCTTTCCCTTGTGCGTCATTGTCTTCATTAGATGGTAAGTCTGAGGTCAGGGAACTGTTTTGTTGTTCTTTTACTTGAAAAGCACCATGTAGTGATGGAGCTATATAAATAAATGATGGTGAGAAGAAGTAGTTCTGTCAAAATGACGATGGATTTTACAAGTGTACCTGAATGTGAAGAGCTGTCATCATTCAGATCAAAGCCCAACAGGAGTGAGGAAAGTCCCACGAGATTTTCTGCTGCAGCTTTGTGTGGAGGTCAGAAACACAAAGCCTTTGCCAGAGGCTCGCCCATGACGGAACGGCTTCTGTTTCTTGCAGCAAGTGGCGCAGAGCCAGCGGGAGGTTGAGCGGGAGGAGGAAGTGCTGCGGCAGCAGGAGAAAGAGTGCTTGCTGTACGAGGCCCGGATCGATGCCCTCACAAAGGAGCGGGACACCTTGGAGAAAGAGAAGGAACTGGCCATGAAGAAGGTGCCGCTTTCTTTGGCAGTGGGTTCCTTTGGTTCCCTTCTAGCTCTGTGATCCTGTGGTCTTGCTGGGTGTGGGTGGATGGGCTTGGTGGGTAGGCCGCTCTGTCCCCTTGAGGGCCCCCGTCTGCCAGCCTGCACCAGGCCGAGGGAGGAGGAGGCAGAGGCAGGTAAGGGGTTTCTCCCTCTCTTCTCAGGTGACCAGTGACTACACAGCTGCACTGGCCATGCTGCGCGTGCAAGACATTGAGGAGCTGCGCAGCTACCGTGAGCCCCCAGCCTCTGTGATCAAGGTGGCAGACACACTCTGCATGATGTTTGACCGGGAACCAGGCTGGGAGAGTGCCAAGCTGCTCCTGAACCAGGACGATTTCTACCAGGTGAGGCCCAGCTGGGAGTGGACCCCACTCTGCCACGAGGGCCTGTGCGTGCGGCTCTCTGGTTCTTGGGTGTCTTTCTCCTGGTCAGCAAGAGGTGAGCCTAGTTGACCCCTGTGGAAACAGCCACCTCCATGTTTTCTGGTTTAATCTGGAGGAGGGTGGGAAAGTGCCAGGGAACTCCTGCATGGTCCTGTGTAGACATCTAGAGGGGAGACTTGAAGGAACTGATAAAACAGGAGCTGGGTGTAAAAGTCCAGAGGGTCCAATCTCTTCATGATGCTCCAGACCTACTCAGAACCAAATTAAAAGGAGCTTACCATGCCTGTGTGTATGTGTGCATGTGCGCGCATGTGTCTTCAGGTAGTCTTTTGACTTTTGGTGATCCCCTGAATTTCATTGTAGGCTTTTCTTAACCAAGGAATAGTCAGAGGAAGTTGGCCACTGCGTTTCTCTGAAAGGTAACCTGCAGTGCCTGGTATTCCCTGGCTCTTCCCTATCTGAGTACTGAGCAGGCCGAGCTTCCAAAGTCTGGTGCCCTAAGGATATTTAGGGCTCCTGGAAAACATAGCATAGGTTAAATAACAACAACAAGTATAAAGCCCCAGTAAGCCAGTGTAATGGTCTGGATGTTGAACTAGGCTCTAGAGACCAGGGCTTGAACCCCTGCTCAGCCTGAGTGGCCTTGGGCAAGTCACACTTTGTCAGTTTCAGAGCAAGGCAATAGTGGCAAACCTCCTCTGAAGGAATCCTACAAGAAAACCCCGTGAGAAGTTCGCTTTAAGGTTGGAATGACTTGAAGCAATAACACACCACAGCAAAGCCCCAGCAGTTGCCATCCTGGCTAAGGAGATTATGAAGTGGTCCACATGAAACTGGAAATCCTGTCCAAGCGAGCAGACATAAAGAAGGAGTAAAGCTTGCACAAAGCAGGAAATCAGGGATGCAGGAAGAGATTTTGAGGAGTGTAACAAAGATACTATCAAGACCAAGAATGAAGAATTCTTTAAATACATCTGGAACAGGCAGGCACCCAGCCAGAGAGGAGGCGGTTAGATAGCAATAAAATTAAAGGTGCTCTGAAAAAGGAGGAGATTGTAGAGAAGCTGAATGAATTCTCTACAACTGAACTGGATGGCCCTTGTGGTCTCTTCCAACTCTACAATTCTATGATTCTATGAATTCTTTTCGCTGTCTTCACTACCAAAGAAGAGGCTGGGAGCAATACCTCTGTGCCTGAACTCATGCTTCAGGAGGCAAACCTGAGGAGCTGAGGCGAGTCGGTGGTGACAAGAGAGGGAGGGCGAGGCCTCTTTGACCAGCTGCAAAGAAAGAAAGAAACCATCAGGGCTTGAAGGGTCTCCCCCTCACCCCCCCCTCCAAGAGTGCTTAAAGGGCTCAGAAAGCAAGATGGTTGGCCTTCCAGCCACCAAAGCGTGTAACTTGTGCCTAAGACCACCAGCCTCTGTCCCAAAAGACTAGAGGGTAGACAGTGTCACACCAAGGACCACAAAGGAAACTCAGGGCCAATGAGCATGGCGTCTGTTCTGGGCATACTGGTGGAAAGAAAGGATGGACTTGCCAAGCCAAGAGAAGGGTGCACGCTGCCGAGGAGGAATCCCCGTGGCTCCTGCAAAGGCTCTTGCAAAATGTCAGTGAGCACGTGGACAGGAGGGGCCCAGGGGCCACGGTTTACTTCCAAAAGGCTGTTCACAAAGCCCCAAGCCTTGCTTTGCTGATGGCATGAAATTACTCAGGAGGAAGGACAGAGGTGGACTTTGAGCAGCTCCCCAAAGATCCCTGGGGACAGTGGGACGGGGCAATCAACTGGCAAATGGGCACCAGCGTGAGGAAGGGTGTATAGGGAAGCCCAATGGGGCACAACGATCCCAAACACTCAGATCTGTCCGGAGGGGCCCTGAGCTGGCAGCGACTGAGCAAGAAAGGGGTCTTGGGCCGGCTGGTGGGAGAGGGCTGACCCAACAGGTGGACTGTGTGTGCGGCTGCAGCAAGAAAGGCAGTTGTTCTCTGTCGCCTGATAGGACCATGTCTCAAAGTTTTAAGCGAGAGGAGAGGAGATTTTATAGAATCATAGAGTCGGAAGAGACCACAAGGGCCATCTAGTCCAACCCCCTGCTATGAAGGAATAAACAATCAAAGCATTCCAGACAGATGGCCATCCAGCCTCGCTTTAAAAACCTCCAAAGAAGGTGGTTCCATTTCGATTGGACACTGAAGGAACAATTTGTCAGTAAGAGCAGTTCACCAATAGAACCAATTACCCAGAGAGCTGGTGGGGTCTCCTTCTCTGGACTTCTTCAGAACGAGGCTGGACAGCTACCTGCTTCTGGGGATGCTCCAGCTGGAGATCCTGCAGTGAGCCCCAGGGGGATGGACCTGATGGCCTCTGGGAGCCCCTTCCAACACTCTGAAAGGCGCCAAGCATAGTCAGACAGGCATTGGGGACTTTTAAGAAAGCTGATTTCAGAAAACTTGGGGAATTACTGGGGGTGATCCCATGGTCAGGAATACTAAAAGAGAAGGGAGTTCATGAAGGATGGGAGTTTCTTAAAAGCAAGATATTGAAGGCACAGCTTCAAACAGCTCTGAGGAGGAGGAAAAATGGGAGGTGTCTAAAGAAACCAGGATGGATGTTGAAATAACTTTCAACTGAGCTAAGACTTAAAAGGAACATGTACAAGAAATGGAAAAAGGGAGAAATCACCAAAGAAGAATTCAAACGAATAGCCAGCTTGTGTAGGGGGGAAATGAGAAAAGCTAAAGCTCAGATGCAGCTCAGGTTTCCTAGAGAGGTTAAAAACAATAAAAAGGGCTTTTCTTTTGTTATGTCCATAGGAAAAGGAAGAAAGAGGAAGTGGTAGGGCCGCTGTGTAGAGAAGATGGCGACATGCTAACAGGGGACAGAGAAAAGGCAGAGCTACTCAACACCTTCTTTGTCTCAGTCTTCTCCCAAAAGGAGAACAGTGCTCAAACTGGAGAAAATGGAGCAGATGATGCAGTTGGGGAAATACAGCACAAAATTGGTAAAGAGGGAGTTCAGGAATACCTGGCCAGAACAAATGAGTTCCATTTTCCAGCGCCAGACGAACTTCATCCAAGGATACTAAAAGAACTGGCAGAAGTAATCTCAGAACCACTGTCAATAATTTCTGAGAATTCCTGGAGAAGAGGAGAGGTCCCAGCAGACAGGAGGAAGGCAAATGTTGTCCCCATCTTTAAAAGGTGGGGGGGGGAGAAGAAGATCCAAATAATTCCCACCCAGTCAGTCTGACATCGATACTAGGGAAGATTCTAAAGCAGATCATTAAAGAGACAGTCTGTAAGCACTTAGAAAGGAATGCTGTGATCACAAAAAGTCAACATGGATTTCTCAAAAACAAGTTGTGCCAGACTAATCTCATCTCTTTTTTTTATATAGTGTTACATACTTGATAGATGAAGAGAACACAGTGGATGTAGTGTATCTTGATTTCAGTAAGGCTTTTGACAAGGTCCCCCATGATATCCTTGCAAAAAAGTTAGTAATCTGTGGGCTAGACAATGCAACTGTTAGGTGGATTTGCAATTGATTGACTGACCGAACCCAAAGGGTAGTAGTCACCAATGGCTCCTCTTCATCCTGGAAAGAGGTGACCAGTGGGGTGCCACAGGGATCTGTCCTGGGCCCAGTGCTATTCAACATCTTTATCAATGACTTGGATGAAGGAATTAGGGGCATACTTATCAAATTTGCAGATGACACCAAATTAGGAGGAGTAGCTAATACCCTGGAGGACAGGATCAGAATCCAAATGACCCCCTTAACAGATTAGAAAGCTGGGCCAAAACTAACGAAATGAATTTCAACAGGGAGAAATGTAGGATACTATGTTTGGGCAGTAGTAAAAATGAAATACACAGATATAGGATGGGTGACACCTGACTTGAGGGCAGTACATGTGAAAGGGATCTAGGAGGCTTAGTGGACCACAAGCTGAATGTGAGTCAGCAGTGTGATGCAGCAGCTAAAAAAGCCAATGTGATTCTAGGCTGCATTAATAGGAGTATAGTGTCTAGATCAAGGGAAGTAATAGTGCCACTGTATTCCACTTTGGTCAGACCTCACCTGGAATCCTGTGTCTAGTTCTGGGCACCACAATTCAGGAAGGATATGAACAAGCTGGAACGTGTCCAGAGGAGGGCGGCCAGGATGATGGGAGGTCTGGAAGCCATGATGCCCTGTGAGGAGCCCGTTAGGGAGCTGGGCATGTTTAGCCTGGAGAAGAGAAGATTGAGAGGGGACATGATAGCCATGTTTAAATATTTGAAGGGATGTCATACTGAGGATGGAGCAAGCTTGTTTCCTGTTGCTCCAGAGTCTAGGACATGGAGTAATGGGTTCAAATTACAGGAAAAGAGATTCCACCTAAACATTAGGAAGAACTTCCTGACAGTAAGAGCTGTTCAGCAGTGGAATACACTGCCTGGGAGTGTGGTGGTGTCTCCTTCTTTGGAGGTTTTTAAAGAAAGGCTGGATGGCCTTCTGTTGGGATTGATTGATTGTTTATTCCTGCATGGCAGAATGGGGTTGGAATAAACGGGAAGGAATACTAAACGTTATGAAGGAGAGGTGGGGCAAAGAACTGATTGTTGGATTAAGCTAAATTTCTAAAGATGTTACAGAATAGGTACTATTGTTACGTCTACTAAAAATAGAAGAGTAAAAATATAGCAAGATATGAATATAGGACGAGTAAAGATAGCATGGGTTATTAACAGTGGATAAGAAGGAAGGTTATTAAGCAAAAAGGGATAAGTGGTCTCTTTCTCTCTCTGGCTTTTCTTCGCAAACAAGGATTCAGGAAGGATTCATCCTGCGCTTTCTGCAAGCGCGAAGGAAATACAGTTGTCCCTTCCAAATTGCGGCTTTCCATTTCGCGGTTTTGTGAATTCGCGGACCTGCAAGGCCGTGGGGAGGGGCATGAGTGGTTTTTGGCTCCCTCACCCACAGGGAAGGAAAGCCGACCAAACCCATGGCGGTGAGCACTGCGAGTTTGCTCATCTTTCCTTCCCTGGGGGCAGGGGATGGGATGGTGAGACTTCCCAAGGAAGTGGCCAACTTTTGTCTACACTCTAGCTGATCTTCTTCAAAGTGGATTCCTTATTCCTGTTACACTCTAGTTTATGCTCGCCTGTTTGTACTCTTTTGATCTTTCTCCTCTAGTTATGAAGGGAAACAGAGAAGGAGACAGCTTCAGGCCACATCTGGGTGGTGATGGGTGCAATCCATACTGTGTGGGTTCCTTCTTGCAGCCCACCCTGAATGGACCCTGAGATTACGTACCCAGCCCTGTCTTCTGCCTGCTTCTCTCCCGATGAAAGAAAGAGGGGAAAATGACCTCAGAGGAGAGAAGAAAGATGCAAAGCTTGAGTGCAACAATCTACACAGAGATCTAAGAGGGAAGACACCAGGGGCTCTCGATTTGCCATTCCCTACATGTGCACGCAGTTCAGCTTGCTTACTCCATCACTGGCGCTTTAATGTCCCACACCTACCTCTGTGTTCCTCTGCAGGAGCTGGTCTTCTACCCAAAGGAGAACCTCTCCACCAGTCTCTTCAAGGCGCTGGGCCGGGTGGTGTCTGACAAGCACTTCTCTGTGGCCGCCGTCCAGAGTGCTAGCCAAGCCGCGGCATCCCTAAGCCGGTGGATCTCTGCAGTCTACTGGTACCACTGGGCGCTGCGCGAGTGGCAGCCAGCCATGCTGCAGCTGCAGAGCTGTGATGCTCAGATCAACGTAGAAAAAGTGCACCTGGGCGACCGGTGCTTGTACTCAGAGCAGCTGAGAGAAGCCACGCAGGCTCGGATCCGGGAGCTGAAGCAGAAGCAGGAGCGGCAGGAGAAGTTGCTCCAGCAGCTCACGCAGACCCTGCAGGCCCGAGAGGAAGCCAGCACGGTGGAGAGCTCTGTGGCTGAGCACATGGCCAACTGGACTGTCGTCACCAGGGTAAGGGGCGGCAGGGCCTCTGGGCTGCAGGCTCCCCCCTCAGGGAGATGCCTGCAGCATCCGCTCCTCCTCTGCCACAGGGCCTGGAACTTCACCATGGCACCGTCTATGGCGACGCACTGCTCTGCGCGGCTGTCCTCTCGTACGTGGGCCCCTTCCCCCCGCCCCGGCGTGAGGAGCTGCTGGAGAAGTGGCAGGCACTGTGTGCTGGCTCCCAGGTCTCCCTGGGCCCAGATGACGTCCGCCGGACCCTGGAGAAAGGCCTGCCCTGCCCTGGGCCAGCCTCCCTCGGCCCCCCGCTGGTGGCGACCCGAAGACCGCTGGACCTGCCCTCCCTGCTCAGCTCAGCTCGGGAGCAGCGCCTCTGGGACCGGGTCCACAAGCCCAAGGATTTCGATAGCCGGCTCACGGCCATGATCCTGCGCTCCGGCATTCACGCGCAGGCCCACCGGTGGCCTCTGCTGGTGGACCCTGACAGACAGGCCCAGGTCTGGCTCCTCCTGGCTTCCGCTTTGGAAGAGGGTGAGGAGTGGAGGCCAGCAGTGGGGTGGTGGGGCAGTGGGGGACAGCCCCCTGCTCTTTCCTGAGGGAATGCTCAGCACCAGCCCCTCTCTCTCACCAGAGGAATCCCAGGCCTGCGTCCTTTCGGACCTCGTGCCGGATATGGTGGAGCAAGGCGGCTGGGATGAGATCCCAGAAGACAAGCTGGAAATCCTGTCGCTCACGGACCCTGACCTGGAGAAGAACCTCAGAAACGCCGTCAGCCTCAGTGAGCGGGCCGGGCCGGGCCGGGCGGAGTGGGTGCATGGGACCTTCCTTCGGTGCCCGGGGGCGGGAGAGATGGGGCCTGTGCGAATGGCTCTGGTGCGTTCTTGCAGACTTGCCGGTGCTGCTACTGAACTTTGAGAAGAACGTCCCCTGGTGCCCCACCCTGCGGCAGCTGATGCAGAAAGAGTCCTTCCGGGGAGCTGAGAGCCGGATCCTCCCTGCCGAGTCTGGGAAGGAGGAGGAGGAGGAAGTGCTGGTGCCCCCCTCCTTCCAGCTGTACCTGTGCACTGAGCTGCCTCTGGAGGCTTTGGCTGCAGGTAAGGCGGCCTCTGGAGGCTTTGGCTGCAGGCTTTGTCACTGTCCCCCATTTTTGGTTGCGGGGGTTTCTGCAGGCGCTGTTGGGCCCCCTTGGCCCTGGCACCCTCTCTAAACCCCTCTTGGGCTCGGGGGAAAGGAGCTGCTGGAGTCTGCAGCGGGCAGGCCTGTTGAGCCTCGGCCTCACCAAGTGTGGGGGGCCCATCAGCCAAGGCCGAAGTCACCGCTCAGAAATGAGGACCCTCAGGAGGGGGAAGGACTCTGCCCCCCCCATCAGGTGCCTGGGGGAGGTTAAGGCTGTGCCGTGACTGGAAGGGGCAGCGCAAGGCCAGAAGCTCCCCTGACGCCAGGAGGGGTGAAGGTCTGCAGAGGAAGGGAAGGGGGGGCAGGCAGGAGGGGCTGGGGCTGGTGGCCCAGGAGGGGGGGCGGAGAAGAGTGCTTGCACTGGAGGGATGGGCATCAAAACGCCCTCGAGGTTGCCCAGGCAAGCCCCCCGCCCCGAGCCTGGGCCCTCTGCTTTTCAGCATTTCCCCCCATAAATGACTTGGATGAGGGGGAGGGAGTTTGCTTGTCAGTTTGGCAGGTGGCACCAGGTGAGGGGAGTCACCTGTGCCTTTGAAAACCCCAGTGTCCCCACTCTGCACTCGCTGAAGAGGGGCCAGGAGAGAGCGAGGGGGGCAGGGGCGCTCCCGTTTCGCTCTCATGAGAACGCAGGGCAGAAAGAAGACATCTCAGCCGTCTGGTGGGCTTCCTGTTCCAGGTGTAACGTGGTGGGGAGAGTGTGGCTTGGTGTCTGCAGCTGTGTCTCCCTCTCAGGGTTGTTGTGAGGAGGGCATGGGAAGGGAACGGCCTTGTGTAGAGCGGGCTGTGGGAGGAAAGAGCAGCCACCCTGGAGCATCATGGCTGGCAACAGCATGGGGAAAGAACGCTTTGTGGGGCAAGGCATCGGATGGAGAATGGCCGCAGTCGTTGGTCAAAATGAAACAGGGGCGGGGTTCCCCTCGCTTCTCTTGGCCCCCGACTGGATGTCCCCAATGCTGCTGGAGAGTGGCCAGAGACAGGCATCAAGGGTACTGGCAGGAAGGCAGAGTCCTTCGTGTCCAATCAAAGCCCATCTTGTAGGCTGAGCTGCATGGAGAAGAGCCTCCGCCTGCTGTCCTGGGAGGGAGGGAGGCACCTCCGTGACCAGGAGTAATTCCTGTGAACTCGGGCTGTGCTTCTGCAGAGGGTCCCCGCGGCTCACGCCCGTGCTGCCGGTTCAGACCACCTCGGCATAGAGAGGACTTTAAAACAGAGTCTTGCGGCACTTTAAAGACTTTAAACTGAGGGGTGCGCATCTGCTTTGCCAACTGACGGGTGCCTTTGCGGGGAAAGGGTGGGGATAGCCAAGAGGGGCCAGAGGCCGTTGGAGGATCCAAGGCCAGCAGAGTGATTCCCTTCCTGTGTCTGGGAATGTCCACCGTGGGGTCGCTGGCAGAGTGTTTGGGGCACTTTCAAGCACCGCCCCTCCCTCTCTCCCTCCCCCCCAAAAAACCTGGCTGCCGTTGGGAGCTCTTCTCTTCTGCATTCATTTTAGTCATCACGCCATCACCGGAAGTGCTCCGCCCTCAGTTCTGGGCAGACTGTTCCATTGATGGAGGAGAGGGGAGGGATTTTGCTCCCCTTGGTGTAAAAACTAGAGCCTCCCCTCCGGTCCTATATTTACTGCTCAGCCTGGACCATATGGGGCAAATCAACAGGTGTGGCCAGATGGGCCTCTTTGGCCCTTGCAGATCATTCAAGAACCACAGGGGCAGCCCTGGTTCCCGGGCCAGCTGAGGGAGGGGCTGGGGGGGTTCTGTGTTGAACTGAGCAGGCCCCTCTTGGCCGCCCTCCTCTGGCGCTCTGGCGCGAGTGTTGCCCTGAAAAAGGTGCTCGGCTCCCCAGCGGCTTGCCTGGGACACCCCTCAGGGCTGCCCTGCTAAGGAGTCTGCAGCACCTGGTTGTTTCTGCCGGCCTTGGCAGGACAGGTAGTGGGGTGGCAACTGCCCCTCCGCCTCCACAGCTGGCAGCCTCACTCTCTGTGCCCACCCTGCTGGGCTGTTTTAGCTGGACAGGGAGGCCTGGTAGCTGGCAGGCAGGCGGGCGGGCATCCTCACCTCACCCCTGCTGCCTGTCCTGCCTATCCTCCTCCTCCTCCTCCTCCTCCTCTTTGCAGAGATGGACCAGGTGCTTCTGAAGAACCTGAACGTGATTGACCTCAGCCTCAGCCTGAAGGCGTTGGAGGACCGGCTGCTGGGAGAGGTGCTGCGGGCAGAACGCCGGGAGGTCCTGAAGAACCAGCAGGCCTTGCACCTGGCTGTCCTCCACCTGGAGAGCAAGCTGGAGGCCACGGAGGTGAGGGGGAGCCCTGCTTGACCGCCTGCCCACGCACCAGCCCGCCCGCCCGCCCGCCCGCCTCCCCACCCACTTTCCTGCTGGTCTGCCCTGCAGGAGGAGCTGTTGGACCTGATCTCGCAGCCCCAGCGCTCCCTGCTGGAGGAAGAGAACTTCATGCCCATGGTGCGGCTCCTGCAGACCCAGATCTTGGCGCTGCACGCCACCCATCAGCACATGGTCTCCCAGGACCAGGACCAGGCCGCCCTGTGCGACAAGTACCGGCAGGTGGCCCGCGTCGGCACGGCCCTCCATGTGGCGCTCCAGCAGGTGGCCCGGCTCCACCCGCTCTACCGCTTCCCCACAGAGGTCTGCGTGGAGCGTGTGCGCCAGGCCCTGGTCTCTGCCAAGCGCCAGCAGGACGCCAGCAAGCAGGAGTCTCTGGAGGCCCGGCTGCTGGATCTGAGCAAGGCCGTCCTCCGGCAGCTGCTGACGCAGGCCCTGCCCGGCCTGCGGGAGATGGACCGCCTCCTCTACGTCTTCCTGGGGGCCCTGGCCACCCTCCAAGGGGCCGGGGCCGAGGCCATCAGCCCTGTGGAGTGGCTGGCCTTCTGCGGGGGCCTGCGGGAGCTGGCCGCCAAGGACCTGCTGCTGGGGGGGGAGGACGGGGGGCAATGTGGTGGTCGTCCATCCCCTAGCTGGGTGTCTGCAGAGGCCTGGGAGGAGTGCCGTGCACTGGAGCAGCTGCCAGGCTTCCAGGGGCTGCTGGCCTCCCTGGCCGGGCAGGCGGCACAATGGCAGGAATACTTCCGGCTGCCCTCCACCGTGGTCGGCCCCGCCTTGTGCCCCAGCCACGCCCATCTCAGCCCCTTCCAGCGCGCCATCCTGTGGCGCGTGCTGTGCCCGGGCGCCATGAGCCGGGTGCTGGCAGACCTCACCACCTGCTTGCTGGGCTGGTCCCTGACTGAGGAGATGGTGGCCACCAACCCCTATGCCTACAGCCGGACCAACAAGCCCATCATCTTCCTCACCCCCCCAGCTGGATCGGCTGCTTCCTTCCCCCCTCCGCTTCTCTGGATCCAGCAGATGGCCGCCCAGCGGAAACGGGCGGTGAGGAGAGGGGACGGGCAGCGGGGAGGGAGCTGGCGCTTGGGCAGCCTCCCCACCCCAGAGAGCTCCTACTCCCTGGGAGGTTCACCCATGCTTGCCTTGCAGGGTAAGGTGGTGGTCATCTCCTTTGGCACCACCGACGCTGCCCGGCGCGTGTGGCGGATGCTCCCGCTCTGCACCAAGAAAGGCAAGTGGCTGGTCTTAAACAACTGCCACCTCCAGCAGCACTGGGACCCCGACGTGCTCCTGCAGCTGGACCAGCTGCTGAACACACGGGCAGGTGAGGTGGGGGCTGTGCTCAGGAAGTCTGCTTGCCTGCCCCCCCCTGGGCTCCAGGCCCCCCACTTCTGCTCTTCCCCATGCAGGTCAGATGGAGGGCCGGGCCTTTGAAGTCAACCCCAAGTTCCGCCTCTGGTTCATCACGGCGGCCGATGCCCCTGAGTCGGTGCCAGGTACAAGGCGGGGAGCCGGAATGGGGCCGTGGTGGGGTGTGAGTTGTGCAGAGAACAATGGCCCTTCTCCTCCTCCATGGAAGGGCAGAGCAGTGTGCTGCCTCCTCCTCCGAGCAGTGGGTTCAAACTGCAGGAAAAGAGATCCCACCTAAACATTATTAGATATGACGTCCTGACATTAAGAGCTGTTCGGAAGTGGAATCCGCTGCTGCCTCCTGGGAGCGTGGTGGCCTCTTCCTTCTTTGGAGATTTGATTGTGTCTTCCTGCATGGCCGAATGGGGTTGGACTGGATGGCCCTTTGGCATCCCTTCCAACTCTATGATCCTGTGACTCCTCCTCGGCGCCTACTGAATCCCCCTCCCCAATCCTCCATCATGCGCTGCTGCCTTCGTTCCTCCGTGCTCTCCCACCTGCCAGTGGCCCTCTTCGACTCTGGTGCCCCTCTCTGCTCCAGGGCTTGTGCACCGCAACGCCACCGTTCTTTTCTGCGAGGTGCCGCTGGAGTTCAAGGGCATCCTGGCGCGGGCTCACCAGGAGCTGCAGGGGCAAGCGCATGGCCTGAGCACCAACCAGCAGCTCTCCCTCCTTGTCCTCTACGCCCTCCTGGTGTACCGGCAGAGCTACGCCTCCTGGACCCAGGCCGCCCTTTACCTCTGGTGAGTAAGGGGAGCGGGGTTCAGGCATGGTCGTGGTTCTGGAAGGGAAAACCGTCAGCCAAGAGCAGCCGTTCACAAGCCAAAGAGCAGGCCGTGTTAATCTGGAATACCCGTGTTGGCCGCTGTGGTGAGCCGGACGCAGAGCTTGGGTCCTTCTGACCTGGGGTGGTGGTGTCATCAAGCGTTTTCTCCTCCACACAGCAGGGCTCCTCTCTTGCCTGCAGGTAACACCCCCCCACATGCCAGCCAAATGGCCTGCCCCAAAGGGTTTGTATGGGGGGGTGCTTAGCAGGTTCCCCCAGATGGATCCAGACAATGTAGACACAGCGGGGGACCCTGGGAATCAGGCGCCCATAGAACAAGCCACACACGTTTCCCAGAGAGACTACGGGCAGTGGTAGCTGCAACTGTAGTCCAAGGTATTTAGGGGGTCCCCTGCCAGAATGCCCTGAGAAAGGTGCTGAGTCACAGAGGCAAAACCACCTCTGTGTGCTGAAAAAACCCGACCGGGTGACTTGAAGGCAGGCATGCGCAGCTGTGGACGGCTGCACGACTCCTTCTGCAGCCACAGCATGCTGCCCTCCCTCTGGGGGGAGTCTTCGGAGCAAAGAGCGGCTGGGTCTTCCCCCTCCTCCCTACACCCCCCTGCATAAAGAGGGGCTTCAGAGGTGTGGAGGGGGTTGGGCAGGGCACAGAGGGCAAGAGGAGAGCCCCCTGGCCACGCACCCTGGCTCTCTCCTGATTTCAGCAGCTGAGCAGGGTCAGGCCAGGTTCATCCTTGGATGGGAGACCTCAGGAAGGAGGGGTTTCCCAGCAGGGGTGGGGGAGAGCCCTGTGGCTGCCAGTCAGAGCTGAGCAGGGCTAGTCTGGATGGGCAGCCAAGGGGCAGCTCCCCAGGTTCCTACCCCGACGGCCCCAGATTCCGCAAGAAAAGGCCAGGCCCAAAGCCCTGGTGGGTTTCACAGCGTTAGACCCTCCCTACCCCCCCCCCCCCCGCAAGGCCCAACTCAACAGGTGGACCTCTGAACATCCCGCAGTCCCACCTTCACAGCACAGGCCTCTTTGGAGCCGCCCAGCCTGTGAACAAGGGAAAGCCCCACGCCCCCTTGCCCAGTGGCCATCTCTGATCCGTGATGGGAAAAGCAGTGGCTATTTCTGCTGCCCACCTACCTCCCTGTTCCGTGGCAGCGGCACGCAGCTGCAGCGCAGCTTGACAAGCCCTCACCTCTGGCCTAGGCAGCCAGGGACCTCCTTCCCGCCCTGGCAGCTGGCAGCTGCTCCTGGGGAGTGTGGGACACACAGTGTGGCCCTGGGAGTCAAGGCACCATGGCTGCCCTCTGGGAGGCAAGAGCTTGGGCAGGCCCCCTCCTGTGCTCTCCCGGCAGGAGCCTCGAGGAAGTGGCCGTGGGACTCCAGGTCCAGGAGAAGCTGAGCCGCCTAGCCGACAGCCCCGCAAAGGCCCTGCAGGAACTGGCAGGTATGGAGGCGGGGGAGGCCCGGCGGGTGCAGGGGTGGCTGAACAGCTCACCAGTCCTCCACAGCACCTTGCTGGCTCTCTCCAGCCATGCCGGGGCAGCACAACTGACCGGGGCCACTCGGCCCTTTCTCCTGTTCTCTGCAGGGAGCATGCTCTATGGTGGCCACATCCTGGACAGCGGAGACGCGCAGGCTGTAGAGAGCCTGTGCCAGCAGTGCCTTGCACCCACTGCCTGCCAGCAGCCAGGCTGTGGCCCCCAAAGGATCCTGGATCTCGTCACTGGCTCCCTGGGCCCAGGTGAGGGGAGGAGGGGATGCAGGCCCCTTGGCCAAGAGGGCAGCGCCTCAGACCCTCTCCTGCCTCCCCCCACCCTCTCTCTCTCTCTCTCTCTCTTCCCAAGGCCTCTCGGAAGAGGAGGCAGCGGCCACCACCCAGGCCCGGATCACGCAGCTGCCCAGCCCCATGGAGCCCACCTGGGTGGGCCTGTGCAGCGGGCTGCAGCAGGAGATGCTGGTGGGCCGCAGCCAGGCCTTGCTCTCAGCACTGCGGGCCTCTCAGGGCTTCTGGCAGCCCAGCGGACCGCCCCTCCAGCGGCAGCAGGAGCAAGAAGCCCTGAAGCATCTGGTGGGTGAAGGCCTGGAAGCGGTGGGGGAGCTGCAGGCGCGCCTGGAGCACTGCGGCTGGGAGGTGGGGTTGCGGGGCTGCCCTCCCTGCGGTCAGCCCCGCCCCAAGCCCCGCCCTCTGCAGCGCTTCCTCTTGGAGGAGGGCGGCACCTTCCTGGCCCTCCTAAAGCAGGTGGAACGAGACTTGCGCTGTGTGGAGGCCTGCCTGCGAGGGGTACCATGCTCCTCCCGCCGCTGTGCGGCCATCTTCCGGGAGCTGCTGCAGGGGCGGCTGCCCGGCCCCTGGCTGCCCTATGCACCCACCGGCCCCCAGAGCCCCCAGGCCTGGCTGGAGACGCTGCGGCAGCGCTGCCGGCTGCTCTGCCACTATGTGGGCTCCATCGGGGGCCAGCCGGTGGCCCACTACCAGCTCGCCGCCTTCCATCGGCCTCGCCGCCTCTTCCTGGCCCTGCTGCAGGAAAGGGCCCGCATGGAGAAGCAAGAGGTGGACGCCTACCAGCTGGACCAGAAGGTGAAGCCCGCTGGGAATGGGGGGGAGGGGGCTCCTGGCCTCAGTTCTGATGGCCCCCATTGGCTCCCACAGGTTCTGCCCGGGGTACTGCCCCCCAGTGATGCCCCCGAGAACGGTGTCTACCTGAGCGGCCTGGAGGTCCACCATGCCATGTGGAACAGCCGCAGCGGCCAGCTCCAGGAGACCCTCTCGGCCCAGCCCTGCCGGCTGCCCACCATCTGGGTCCAAGCCAGCCGGCAACCCTGGAGGAAGACCTCTGCCCTGCCCAGCTATCAGTGCCCTGTGTACCTGGGGGCGCCCGAGACGCCCGTGCCGCTCAGCAGCCGCCAGGTCATCATGCACGTGGCCTTGCCCTCCAGGATGGATCTGGAACTGTGTGCTCAGCGGCGGGTTTATGCTATCAGCCTTTTGCAGTAAGAGCCAGTGTCGCTGTTACTGTTGTAGAAGTGCGGTGGTAAAGAGAGCGGGGGGGGGGGAATCTGCTGCCCCTCTTTGTTGCTCAGGGGTCCCACACACGCTATGAAAGGGTTCTGGTGGGGCGGGTGGAAAGAGGGAGGGGTACAAACACAATTGGAAACAAGGTACAGAAATAAAGTAATATAATTTTGTGTGTGTACAAAAGCCAGCTCTGGTGCTTTGCCCACCAGCCAGCCATGCTGGTCACTGATGCGCCCAGCTACATAAATATGGTGCTCTAGAGGCACCCCCCACCCGCTGCTACGGGGGCGCCTGGCCTGCAGGCTCCCCCCCACCCCCCGGCACTCATTTCAAGTCCACATCAAAGTCCAGCACCAAAAGCTTCGTCTCTTCAGTCCCATTGCGGCTGCCCACCGCACATACAAGTTTTGTGTTGGAAGCACGGATGCGCCAGACCACCCCACCGCTGCCACCACTTTCCAGGGCCACTAAGTTGCGCACAAACTCTCCCGTCTTCAGGTCCCACAGCTTGACTGTGCCGTCGTCTGAGCTGGTCACCACAAACTTGGAGCTGAACTGGAGACAGGTGACAGCGCTCTGGTGTTTGCTGGGACCTGTGGGGAGGGGAAGAGGTGCTCAGTGCCCCTGCTGACTGAGCAAGCCAAGCCGGGTGGGGTCACTGGTTGCAGTCCTCCATTGTCAGAGGTCGGCCCCACTGGCCCATTTGGAGAACAAGAACCCTTCTTGAGAAGAAAGTGTTGCCCATCTCTAGTCAGCAACAACATTCCTCCCATGAGCACCTGGCTGTCCCAGTAAACAGCGTCCGCTACACTTTGGTCCATGGAAGGAGGAGCTCCAGCCTCCCTCTCTCACCTTCAGCCATTTCCTGTGTCTTCTTGCAGCGCAGGGGCAGAAGGCATACATTTGGCCAGCCCAGTTACTCCCCACTGCCTGTCTGTGGCCCTCCCTGGCCCTGGGGCCAAAGCCACATGCGCGTGCGCACACAAATCCACAGCACCTGTACTCCCCCCCCCCCCGCCAGCCGCTGCTCCGGGGACCCCTCTGCTGCTTCTTCCTCCAGCCTCCTACCTTGCAGCGTTTGCAGACACTGGCCTGTCTTGATGTCCCAGATTTTGACAGTGGAGTCGGCATTGCCAGAGACCAGGATGTTGTCCCGCAGCTCCATGCCGCTAGTCAGGGACTGGTGGCCCATCAGTGTGTGCAGGCAGTTGCCGCTCTCGGCATCCCACACGCGGATTGAGGTATCCAGAGACCCGCTCACGATGTGAGTGCCATCAAACTGTTGGCAAAGAGAGAGAAGCAGGCAGGTGCGAGGAATTGGCCACCAGCTGAGCCGAGGGAAGGAAGGGCACACAGACGGGCCGGCCGTGTGGGCTGCACACCTATGTGCCTTGCTTACCTGGAGGGAGTAGACACGGTTGGTGTGGCCTTGCAGGGTGTGGATGCAGCTCTCTGTCTCGGGGTCCCAGACTTTGACGGTGTAATCGTAAGCACCGCTCACCACCTTGTGCCCATCGTACTGGACACAGCGCACAGCTGCCACATGGCCCATAAGCACGTGGAGACACTGCCCTGTCTCAATGTCCCACAGGCGCAGGGTGGCGTCTCGTGACCCGCTGACTACCCTGCCGAGAGAAGACAGCTGCTCTGAATCCCTGGATGCTGCAAGTAGCTGCTTCAGCACCCCAGGGCCGACGGGGAGGCTCCCAGCTGGCTTCCCCATATGACCCACCTTGTACCGTGGAGATGCATGCAGCGCACAGTGGAGGTGTGCCCATAGAGGGTGTGCACGCACTCTCCCGTGTCTGCGTTCCACACCTTCAAGGTCCTGTCTGTGGAGCCACTGATGACAATGTTGTCGCTCATCTGGGAGGACCAGACCCCGCCAGTGTGGCCCACCAGGGTCTGCACGCACTGTAGGGGAAGGGAGGGATGCTCAGGTGGAGGGCAGGAGTCGTCAGTATTATCGCCAAGTCACCACCCGGGCACAAAGAGGGCTCACCTCGCCTGTGACAGCTGACCAAACCTTGAGCGTGTTGTCATCGGAGCCACTGACGATGCGGTTGCCACAGAACTGGAGGCAGGTGATGACGTGGTCATCGTGGCCTTTCAGGACCTGTGAGATGAAGGAGCGTTTGGACAGAAGGAAGAGGCACTTCTTCTCACGGGAGGACAACAGGGTCAGGCCAGGCCCCAACCACTGGCGTCCAGCCAGCTGCCAGGAAGGTGTGGACGCGGAGGAGCTCAGAGCTGCCAGCTCCCACCTGGCTCATCTCCACAGCAAAAGGCTCCCCTGCAGACACCCCCCCACGCATGTCCACAGTACCAGTTTGCCCCAGTGCTCCCCCTCCCCTGAACCCTATTTGCCTGAGAGAAATAAAGAGTGAGGGCCGAGCTGGGCCCTCAATCAGTGTCTCCATGAGCTTAGGCATCTCCTGAGTTCTGGAGGAAGGCTCAGTTGAGCCCCTCCATGCCACCGGGAGCCTCCTACCTTGGGAGGACGGGCATCCCCACTGCGCCAGTTCATGTCAATACAGTGCTGCCGCAGGAAGGCCAGCTTCCAGGGGCTGTACATGAAGCCGGGGCTGAGCAGCCGCCGCTTGCGCATGCTCAACGACTCTTCAATACCTGCGAGAGGCAGATGGTGCTATGAGGACTAGAAGAACAAGCTAGAGGAGGAGGAAGATGAGCAGGAAGCAGGACTCACCCACGTCACGGCACTTCTCCCGCCAGAGGAGGTTGTCTTCTGCCAGAATCCGCCAGTAGCGACACGTCTGGGCAGCGTGGAGCAGATCGCGGGGCTCCAGGAAAGAGAGCACGTAGAGCGCCAACTGTGAAGTTACCCACAGGCACCATGCTCACCTTCAGCTGCCCCACTGCTCAGAAACTGCCCCTTCCTTGGAAACCGCCCTCAGCTGCCTAGACCAGAGGCTGCGTTTCTCCCCCTCAGCTTTAGACCCTCTACCAGGCGGCTCCTCTACGGAGCTTACTGGACAGCCATGGTCCAAGGAGGGGCATATAGACAGCGCAGGGGTGTGCTTCGCTGGCCTGAGAAGGGACCCCATCCAGTGGGCTACTAGTCTCCTTGTTCCTACTCAGCAAGCGGACCTAGATCCCTGAGTGTACCAAACCATTATTCTCTCTGTGGGGTTGGGAAGGGCTGGCCCCTTGCCGCAAATGGCAGGTTCCCCAGCGGTCCCTTGCCCACTGCAACCCCAGTGAAGGGCAGCCCACTGCGATAAAGACTGGACTGGGCGGCTGCAGAGCCAGTGGGCCCTCCTTCCCTGGTGGCCCAGCACACTGTGCACCCCAAGAGCACAAGATTCAGCCTGCGTCTGGGCCGTGCTGCCCCCGCCCGCCTGTGCTGCCCAACCAGGCCAGCTTCTGCTCTGCTCCTTCCTCTGTCAAAGCAGAATCCAGGCCTCTGGGCGCCTAATGCTCCTCCCGTTACGACTGGCTGCACCGTCTGCCCGGGTTTGGGTTCCCAGCCTCTCCTTGGAGACTTCCTACTTGCATCTTGCACGAGCCGAGCGAAACATGTCCCTGCTCTTCGTGTTCCCTTTCCTCCAGGGCTCACCCACCTACCAGCGTGCTTTGCCTCACAGGCGCACTCACCTCCTTGGGCAGAAGCGAGATGAAGTCCCGCTGGAACTGGGGCTCAATCACCTGCATCATGTGCTTGATCTGGGGAGGCTCGCAGCGGTCGATGAGTTCGTCCAGGGCCAGGAGCTTCTCTGGGCTGCTCCAGCGCTGGGGGGGGGGGGCGGGGGGAAGGAGCAGTGAGAGAAGGACACGGAGCCCCCAGCCCACCCCCAACTGCCTGTCAGCCCTATGATGCATGCACCTCAGCGTTTTTTACTTATTTATTTTACCCATTCAAACATTTACCCCCACCCCCATTAGGAAACCTCAGGGCAGCATCCAATAACACCAACCTAATAAATCGAAAGTACTACAACTCATTAAAATAATTTTAAGACTAAAGAATATATTAAACAATGAATGAATAAAAGGATTAAAGCACTTTAAAATTAATTAAGCCTATTAAATTGGCTTTTAAATAATTAAATTGAGCCCCCAAAGCTTTCACGGCTTTATTTTGTGCCTGACCAGCAGCCACCTTGGTCCCAAGTGGGCCTCTGAGGGGAAGGTCTCCTGAAACCGGGGGGGCCACGGCAGAGAAGGCCTTCTTCCAGGTTGATGGGGCGTGGAGGAGGGCCCTCCAGCAGACCGTGAAGCCTCAGGCCTGGTGCATATGTGGAGACATTCTCCATCAAGGACTGAGTTCCCAAGCTATTTAAAGCTTTAGACATTAACGCCTTGAATTCAGAGCACAATCCCTTATTGGCGCACGGTATCTCAGTGAAGTTCCACTTGGCAGTCCAGCCCCACAGACTGCTTTTACTGGTGTTGTGTGCCTTCAAGTCATTTCTGACTCGTGCTAAATCCACAGTCTTATCACAAGGTAGTCTTGGCAAGATTTGTTCAGAGGGTTTGCTTCCTCTAAGGCTGAGAGAGTGTGACTTGCCCAATATCACCCAGTGGGCTTCCATGGCTGAATGGGGATTTGAACTGTGGTCTCCAGAGTCCTAATCCAACACTTTACAGTGGCCTAATTGGAAAGTTGTCAGCACGTGGAGCTGTTACCTTTGCCCGCAAAAGACCGTAGCTGGTGGACCAGTCTGAGCTGGCCCCAAGCCACGGAGCCCACCCTGGATCTTCTGTGAAGGGTGGATGCAGGACTGCTTCCAAGCTAGGCAGACACCTGCTCTTTTGGACTGCAGCCAGCTCCATCCACCGCGGGTTGTTGACCCAATTCCTGGACCCAAGTACCACCAATCCACAAACTGTAACCCGCAACACTCACCGCTTTTTTTTACACACGTCTCCCACTTTAAAACTAGCATTAAAACATGAAACACTCAAAAGTAAAAACAAAAATCAGAAATCTGCCAAATTTTCTGCTCACACACAGACCGTGCCTGCGTTGGCAAAAAAGAAAATATCTTAACCAAGCAATTAAAGATGAGAGTCAAGTACCCAGGCAGCCCGGCCACCCAGGAAATGCTGCTCTGTCTCAAAGTGGTCCCCAGCAGAGGTGCACAGCTGCCTCCTCCTCCTCCTCACCTGGAAAGTCCGGAGCCAGTCCTGCAGTTGGGGGGGTGGGGTCACGGGAGGGACGTGCCGACAACGGGCCTGGCCTGCTTTGGCGTTGCGCAAGTCCCCGAAGGTGGCTGTGGGGCTGGCGACGCAGGGGCCCAGCATTCTGGGGAGAGGACACAACAGGGGGAGGGCATTCGCCGCAAGCACCACCGCCCGGCGCCTAGGCGCACTACCGAGCCCCCCCACCCCCGCCCCGCTCCTTCTGGCAGGAGCCGCCCCACGGCCCCGGGACCCCCGGCGTCCTCACCTGCCCCGCTCGGAGCCCCTGCAGACTTTCTTGCCCGGCGACTGCGCTCTGCCCTCTGGGCCGTTCTCGGACTTGCGCTTCATCTGCAAAGCAAAGGGGGCTTCCTGGGAGCCGGGCCGGGCCAAGAGCCCCCCGGCCCTGGCTGTGCAAGGGGCCCCCCGGCCCTGCTGCCGGGCCCAAGTCCGGGAGGAAGGCAGTCCGGACGCTGCAGCCCCGCTGGCCCTCCCGCGTTACGGCTGAGCCGTTGGGCTTGAGGGGCGCTGCCGGTGGGTGGGTGGGCGGGGGGCAAGGGGCGCTGCCCTCCCAGGGACGCCGGGGTAGCGCTGGGGCAGACCCCCGCCTCTTCAGCTCGCCCCTCCCGCCCAGTCGAGCGAAGGGGGAAGCCACCCGACCCCCAGCCGGCCCGCAGCCGGCCCGCGGAGCAGCCCCCGGGCCTCAGGCCGCCGCCCCCGCCCAGGACCCCCGGCGGCTCCGGCTCTCAGGGCCCGCCCGCCCGCCCCGGCGCCCCACCTTGGCCCGGCTGTGGCGGAGGAGACCCCCGGGGGCCCCCTCGGTGCGCTCCAGGTAGTCGATCCAGCGCTCGTCCGCCGTGTAGTAGAAGTAGACGTCGCCCGCCTCGCCCGCGCCCGCCGCCGCCGCCGCCGGGAAGGAGCTGCCGGGGTCATCGGGGCCCCGCCGGGGAACAGCCGCCGCCGCCTCCTGGTGCTGGTGGTCGCGGTCCCCGCCGCCCTCGGCCCCCTCCCCGCCGCCGCCGCAGTCCTCCTCCCGGTCCGGGCCCTGCGGGGGGGGGGAAAGGCGGCGTCACGGCGAGCGGCCTCCCCTCCCTCCCTCCCTCCCTCCTTTTTTTTGGGGGGGGGGGTCTGCGCACCTTCCGGGCCCGGGCGGGGGTCCTGTGGGCGGGGGTCGCGGGCCGGCAGGTGACCCTCCGGCGGTTGAGCTCCAGGGTGCGGGCGGTGACGCCCTTGACGCGGAGAAGCTCCTCCAGGCAGCCGAAGCCCCGCAGCTCCTGAGGGAGGGAGGAGGGAGGGAGGAGAAGGGGGTCTCGCTCGGCCTCTCTCTCATTTGGGGGGGGGGGTCCCGCCGGCCCCTCGCCGCCCCTCCTCACCTCCCTCTTGCGGACGATGCCCCGCGCCCGCCGGCGCCCGATGCCGACCAGCGCCCGCTCCAGCTCCGCCGCCCCCGCCCGGTTGATGTCCAGCCTCTTCCCCCCGGAGCCCCCCGGCCCGCCCGACGACCCCGACATCGCCCCGCTGCCGCTGCCACTGCCACGGCCGCCCAAGGAGGGCCCGACCGCGCCTGCGCGCCCCCTCCCGGAACTACGGCTCCCGACAAGCCCCGCGAAGGCAGACACAGACGGGCAGCCGCCGCTCCAGCAACGCAAGCCTTTATTGGTTGAGAGCCCCGCCCCGCCCACCCCGCGTCATCGCCGCTTGTAGAGACAGGGGCGGAGCGCCAGGCCCGGAAGTGGCTTCGCCTTCGCCGGAAGCGGAGCGGATTTGGCGAACTCGAAGGTGTAGAAGTGGCTTCCGGAGACGTCCTGGCGGAAGAAGGAGAAAGAGGAGGGCGGAAGTGCGAGGACCAGAGACCTCTCTGCCCCCCCCCCGAGGGCGCCCCCATTACCTTGGCGCGGAGGGCGAAGCCGAGCCTGGCCAGGGCGCCCACGAAGGCCCGCACGTCCGGGAAGCGGCTGGCCACCTCGGCCACCAAGAGGGTCCCCCTGCGGCAGGCAGACAGGGAGGGAGGGGCCGTGAGGGACACAGCAAGGACCCCCCCAAAAAAGCGCCCGCGCCCCCCTCGCCAGCAGAGCAGAGCCGCCTCAGCCCCCAAGACCCCCACAGGCGCAGGGGAGGCCTCTGGCCTCAGCGGTTGGGACCCCTGCCCAGGGTGAGCCCACTGCTGGCAAGACCCCGCTGGCCGCGGGCGCTGCCCCAACCGCCCCCCAACCCCAGGTGGCAGGACCCTTTCGGGAGGAGGAGACCCCTGTCCGGTGGGAGGCCTGTGCCAGGGACACAAAGCAAAATGGGCCCCACTCCCTCCCTCCCTTTCCAATCGCACTGAGATTGTTGCCCAACAAAACTGCTTCCTCCTCTTCCTGAACCAGTCCAGCTCCAGGGCTGCCGATGGCGCCCAGCGCTACGACTCCTGCCCACCTCATTCCACGGAAGCGGTTCCTGCGCTAAACCGGCGCCTGGCAGCTGTAGCAGACTGGATGCGGGTGAATAAACTGAAGCCTAATCCAGAAGTGCTCCTGGTCAGTCGAAAGCCAGCTCAGGGAACAGGGACCTGCCTGTGCTGGACGGGGCCACACTCCCCCTGAAAGCGCAAGTGCACCGTTTCGGGGGTGTGAGTGCTCCTGGATTCAGTTCTGACCCTGGAGGCCCAGCTCTCAGCAGTGACCGGGAGCGCTTGTGCACCAACCGTGCCCATTCCTGGACAAGTCGGACCTGGCCACAGAGGCACATGCCTTGGTCACGTCCTGTTTGGATGACTGCAATGCACCATTTGCGGGGCTTGATGGGTCTTTATCGAGTTTCTTTAAATGTTTTTAACTTCTAAACTATTTAATTCCTTTTAAATTTTATATTTGTTACTTCTATTTTTACTTTTTTATTGTATTCAACTTGTATTGTTTTAAAGACACTGATCATTAGGGCAAAAGGTAGGATATACAAAAATAAAATAATAACAATAATAATTCAACAATTGAGGTGCTTGTAGTCATTCCAGGCAAAGTTCCTTACCTGTTTGACAGCCTTAATTTAACTGATGTGGGGGGCCTATTCTGGTGGCCAAAAACAACTCCCCCGGCAGCCCCCCACCTCCCCCAGCCCTCGAGGGCCTCCTTACCCCACCCGCAGCACCCGGCTGGCCTCTGCCAGGATCTCTTGTACGTTCGTCCCCATGAGCGCCAAGCAGAAGACGGCCACGTCCACCGATTCGGATTCCAGAGGGACCTGGGGTGGGGTGAGACGAAGAACAAAGGCACTGGGGGGGGGGAATAACCACCCCACGGAGCCCAGTGCGCCCCCCTCTCTCTCTTGGGGGAAATTCCAGCTAGCCTGAGGCTGGGTGTCAGCCAAAGCGAATGGGGGCCACGACCCTCCCCCCGGCATACCTGGGCCATGTCGCAGACGGTGACGCGCGGGTCCAGGGCCACCAGGTCAAAGCAGTGCACCGTGTTCCGGAGGCTGCGTGCCAGCGTGCAGTCGCCACACCCAAAGTCGGCCACCACCAGGGAGGCTGGCCTAGATTTTGGATGGTGGAGGGAGCATAGAAGTTAGGAGACAGATCCAGATCTGCAAAGGTGGCCCTGCTCTAAAGAAGCCCACCCCTCTGTTTCTGCACAGGTTGTTCAACCCCCCCATGTGGCATCCTGAGGAGCCTTAACAAGGGGTGGGGGGGACTCACCTGTGGCGCAAGTAGCGCACGAGGCGCTGGACGGGTTTTTCGGGCCAGCGGGCCATCTGCCGGGCAAACCCCTGGTGGTAGATGGTGAAGGCCTCGGGGTCCTGCCAAAAGAGCTGCCCTGCCTCCTGGCTGGGCCGGCTATACAGCTGCTCATTGAGATAACGGAAGCGCGCGGCCTCCAGGCGCTCCGCCATGCGCAGCCGCAGGGCAGCCGCCCGACTCCCGGGAGGCTCTGACAGGGCCAGTGGTTCTCCCCTCGGTGGTGGTGGGGGGCTGCTGGGGGGCTCCCCAGCCATCTGGGGCAGGGGTTGGTCCCCTGCTGGACCCCCGGCCGCCAGCTGCCCGTCTGGGGCCGCCCTGAACTTGTTCCTCTGCCGCCGCCTGTTCTTCTGCCGGTTCCTCCACTGCCTCCTGGTCAGCAGCGGCCACCCCGGCCCCTCCTCGGTCCCGGGGCTCTTGGAAGGGCTGCTGGGCCTGGCAGGGGCCCCGTCCGCTCCGGCCACCGAAGCCGCTGCTTCACCTGGAAGGAAACACAGGCCTGCTGACCAAGCCCCGGTTCTGCCCGACCCCCCACCCCCCATAAAAATAAGAGGAGGGAGGCGGGCGGGGGGCAAGGGAGGGGCTGACCCGGTCGCCCGGGCTCCCTCCCTCCCCTCCCGCCCGAGGGGTCGCCCCGAAGCCCCCCCCCCGATGCCCGAGCGCCCCGCTGAGCCCCCTCGGGATGGAAAGGAGGGAAGGGCCGCCCTACCGCCGCCCCCTCGCCGCCGCCGCCGCCCTCCCTCCGCCTCCTGCTGCTGCCGGGGGTCCGGGCGAAGATGGGGGTCGGCCGCCCTCTCCTCCGCCTCCTCCCGCCGCCGCCGCTTCTTCCTCCGCCGCCGCCGCCCGGCCCCCGTGTCGCCGCCGCCCCCCGACCCGCCCTGGCGGCCGCCTTCCTCGGAGGAGGGCGAGGAGGGCGACGGGGGCTCCCCGGGGGGGCGCGGGGCCGAGGCCTGCAGGCGGCGGAGGGTCTCCAGGAGGCGGCGGCGGGGGGCGGGGGTGGGGGGGCGCCCCCCGCCCCCCGCCCCCCCTCCGGGCCCGCCCCCGCCCCCCGCGCCCTCCGCCAGCATCCAGCCGCGACACGTGTCCAGCGCTCACACGACGGCCCCGCGAGGTAGGCGCCGCGAAGGAGGGCGGGCGGCTTCCGGGCTTCCTGGGCCAGAGCGCCCCCTGCCGCCCGGAGGTCGCGAGGCCGGGTTTCCCCAAAGGCCCGCCCCCGGCCGCAGCCCCGCCTCCCGGGAGGAGCCTGGCAGGGAGACGCGCGGCCCACCCACCCACCCACCCACGGGCCGACACCCACGGGCGGACGGTGAGCGGGCGGGCGGGCGGGCGGGCGGAGGTGGCCCCGGAGGGAGGGAGGGAGGGAGGGGGGGAGGGTCCCCCCGAGAGGGTCGCGAGGGGGCCTTGCGGGAGGGGAGGGGAGGGGTCCTCTCTGTGCTGCTGCCTCCGCCCCGGGCAGAGACCCCCGTGGGAACCCCCGCCGGCCGGGCCACGGCCCCCTCCCCTCCCCGCCCTCCCTTGACCGGCGGAGGGAGGGAGGGAGGGGGGAGGGCGGCGACGGTCCGCCGAGGGCCGCTCCCCCCTTCCCTTCCCTTCCCTTCCCCTCCCGCTTCCCCCGGCCAGTTGCGCGCGTCCGGCTGAGGCCCCCGCCTCTCCCTCTCCCTCCCTCTCCCTCCCCCTCCCCCCCCGCGCAGGGCGACCCCCACCATGGACGACATCTTCACCCAGTGCCGGGAGGGCAACGCGGTGGCCGTCCGCCTCTGGCTGGACAACACGGAGAACGACCTCAACCAGGGGTGAGCCGGGAGCCCCCGCGGGCGGGCGGGCGGGCGGGCGGGCGGCGACCCTGGCTCCAGCCTCCGGGGAGGGGAGGGGAGGGGAGGGGGCTGCTTGTCCCGGTGGGCTCCCGCTGGCCTGTCCCGGGAGGGGCCGAGCGACCCGCGGCCCGACCCTCCCCGGGGGCCCCGCCATGGGAAGGGGGCCGGGCGCCGCTCGGGCTCTCTTGCAGCCGCGCCGGGAGACGGGGGGGGGTCCGCCTGTTTACGGCCTCCGGCCACTCCGGCCATGGGTGTGTTGGGGGGGCTTTCGGCGGGGCGGGGCGGCGGCCGCTCTGGCTGCTTCCTGGCTCCCTCGGCCGATCGCCTTTTATGGCCAGATGGCCGCTGCCTCGCCCGCTCCCCACCCCCGGAAGGGAGACCGGGAGACCGGGGGGCGGGGGGCTTCCTGGGCTCTCGGGGGGCCTGCCTGCCTGCCCAGGCCAGCGGTCAGCCAGCTGCCCCCCCGCAGGGATGACCACGGCTTCAGCCCCCTCCACTGGGCCTGCCGGGAGGGGCGCTCCAGCGTGGTGGACATGCTGGTCATGCGTGGGGCGCGCATCAACGTCATGAACCGGGGGGACGACACCCCCTTGCACCTGGCCGCCAGCCACGGCCACAGGGACATCGTCCAGAAGGTAAGCAAGCGCATGCGGGGGGGGGTCCCCTGGGATTCTGCTGCTTCCAGCCCCCCACCCAGAGCCCCCCCCCGCATGTTAAAGTGCCCCCTGTGGGGCGGAGGAGACAGCAGCCGCTCCCTCTGCCCCTCCCGCTTTGTGCTGGGTGGGGGTCTCTGCCCTACTCTGGCTAACCAACGCCCCCCCCCCGCCCGCAGTTAATCCAGTTCAAAGCTGACATCAATGCTGTCAACGAACACGGGAACAGTCCGCTCCACTACGCGTGTTTCTGGGGCCAGGAGCCGGTGGCTGAGGTGAGGGGGGCAGGGGGTGGGTTGGGGGTCCCTGGCCTGGGGCAGAGCCAGGCTGCACCCCCTTTCTTTGTTGGTGGGTTCCCTCCAGCCTTTCGGGTCTCTGTCCTTCAGCCTCTCACTAACTGGCAAAATTTAAGCAAGACCCAAACCAAGAGAGACAAAAGAACATCTGGGGGGGAGGTGGAGGAGAGAGCCCAGCTGCCCCCCCCCCATGGTGCATGAACAGACCCTGTGCCCCCAAATTTCATCCCCCCATATTCTTCTCTTTTTCTCCCCCCCCCCAGGACCTGGTGGCAGCTGGGGGGTTGGTCAGCATCTGCAACAAGTATGGGGAGACCCCCCTGGACAAGGCGAAGCCCCCCCTGCGAGACCTGCTGAGAGGTCAGCCCAGTTTTGGCTCCCCGGGGGGTGGGGGGGAGAGCCTTCTTCCCAGAAGTCCTCCGAGGGCCGGCCAGCCAGCCAGCGACTGAACGGCGCCTCCTCTCTCTCCCCTCTGGGGCAGCGAACAGGTGGAAGGCCGTCCGGCAGCACCTGCGGCCCTTGGCAGGCGGCCTCCCCTCCCCCTCGCTTGGCGCATCCTTGTCCAGCGACTCAGCTGGAGGAATTGTGCCACCCTCGGCAAGGCCCTGCTTCAGCTGCGGGGCAGGATACCTGCGCCGGCTTTTGGGTGGTGGGGGGCAAAACAGAGTCCCCTCCTCTGTTGTAGCTTTGCAAGAGAAAATGCGGGGGGGGGGTCTGGAAGTCTGTGGGGGTGGGGGTGGGGGAGGCGGCTGTTTCGGGACTCTGGTGCTCCAGGTCCATCTCTCTCCTCCACCCCAGAGCGCGCAGAGAAGCTGGGCCAAAGCCTCACCCGCATCCCCTACAAGGACACCTTCTGGAAGGGCACCACCCGAACTCGCCCCCGTAAGCAGGGGCTCAGGGGGAGCTGGCAGGGGGGCTGTGGGGGGCACCTCTCTTCCCAGGAGGGGGGCCCATGCCCCACCCTGGCAGTCTCTCCCCTCCCACATCTTCCTGCTCTTAGGCAACGGGACCTTGAACAAGCTGGCAGGCATCGATTTCCGGCAGCTGAGCCTGGGCCACAAGATCAATGAGAACCACTCTGGCGAGGTGGGCCTTTCTTCGCCCCTTCCCCGGCCACGCACAGCCCTGGGCAAGGGTCCTGGGGAGCATGGGCTCCTCGGCCCCCCACTTCCCTGTGCCTCTCCTCCTGTTCCCTCTGCAGCTCTGGGAAGGCCGCTGGCAGGGCAACGACATTGTCATCAAGGTACTCAGGATCCGGGACTGGACCACCCGCAAGAGCCGCGACTTCAACGAGGAATACCCCAAGCTCAGGTGACGAGGAGGAGGGGGCAGCCAGGCCAGCGCCCGCTTCCCCCAGCCAACCGTGGGCCTCGCCCACTCCAGAGCTGACCTGGGGCCTGTTCCTGCTGCCCTCCATGTGCTCCCCCCAGTTGGCTAAGGCCTCGCTCAGCAGCCGGAGGGTCTCAGGGGGGTGGTGGGGGGAGAGGGCACGTGGAGTCACGGACCGCTTTCCTCCCTCCTTCCGGCAGGATTTTCTCCCACCCCAACGTGCTGCCAGTCCTGGGCGCCTGCCAGTCGCCACCTGCACCGCACCCCATCATCATCACGCACTGGATGCCGTACGGGTCCCTCTACAACGTTCTGCACGAGGGCACCAGTGAGTCTCTTTCCTGGCCTCCGTGCGCACCCCATCCCTCCCCACGGCTGCTGGCGCCTTGATTTCTTTTTCCGCCCGTGCTGCTGAGGCACACGCCTCGCCCATGTGTGGCCCTGGGCCAGAACAGTTGCGCCCGTGCCACCTCTGGCCCCACCCCCCTGGAAGCTTCTTACCCCCAATCCCTGGGACTTTCCACACTGCCCCAGTGCTGTCTGCCCCACACCTCACCTTTCATGGATACAGACCAGCCCAGAACCAAACGTGGACGCCTTCACCTTAGTCCTGCCCAGAAAGCCCTTCGCTTGGCCAGAGGGGCCCCGTCTCGACAGACCACAGGCCCTCACTTGCCCTGCCTCCTCCTGGGGGGTGGGGGGCTCTTCCTTCCACGGCAGTGTGTATTTCACAGCCCCTCCCAACACACCCGCCTACCTTCTTGTTCGCTTTGACTAATCTCACACTACACTGTTATAGCGCCATTATTCCACTTTAACTACTCTGGCTGCCTCCTGAAGAATCCTGGGATTTGCAGTTCAGGGAGGGGCATTTAGAACTCTCAGCCAGGGAGTCCTTAGGCCCCACCAAACTACAAACCCCAGCATTCCACAGGAGGCAGCCAGAGCAGTTACAGTGGAATCATAGACCCCAAAGCCAGGCTCCCAGCTCTTCTCTCTGGGGTAAAAGCCGGACTGGCTCAAGACTCCTCCTCCTCTCACGATCCCTTTGCTGTGACCACTGAGGCTCACTGTCTTTTTCCTGGCAGACTTTGTGGTGGACCAGACCCAGGCGGTGAAGTTTGCGCTGGACGTGGGGCGTGGCATGGCCTTCCTCCACACCCTGGAACCCCTCATTCCTCGCCACGCCCTCAACAGCCGCAGCATCATGGTGAGTTCCCCAGGACGACAGCGATGGCATATGGGGGGGGGTTCTGAGGGGCAGACCAGACCCACAGCGCTGCTGCTTCTTCCCCCACAGATAGACGAGGACATGACAGCCCGAATCAGCATGGCTGATGTCAAGTTCTCCTTCCAGTGCCCAGGCAGGATGTACGCCCCAGCCTGGGTGGCGCCTGAGGGTGAGTAAGGCTGGAGCCAGCGGCGGGGGGGGGGGGGGGGTTGCCCTTCAGGTGTGCCCACCTTTTGGCCGCGTGACCCCCCCACGGCTCCCCGAGCCTGTGCTGCCACCAACCCACTCCTGTTGACCCCGAAACAAGATGCCCCCCCTGAGGTTCAGTCTGCCCCCCCCAGCCCTGCAGAAGAAGGCGGAGGAGATCAACCGGCGCTCAGCAGACATGTGGAGCTTTGCGGTGCTGCTGTGGGAGCTGGTGACCCGGGAAGTGCCGTTTGCTGACCTCTCCAACATGGAGATCGGCATGAAGGTGAGCGGGGAGGGACGCACCCAGGACCCTGCTGCCCCTGCAAAAGTGCCAGTGGGCTTATTCTGCCTGGCGTCTCCGCAGGTGGCTCTGGAGGGGCTTCGGCCCACCATCCCGCCAGGCATATCCCCCCACATCTGCAAGCTGATGAAGATCTGCATGAACGAAGACCCTGCCAAGCGCCCCAAGTTCGACATGATCGTCCCCATCCTGGAGAAGATGCAGGAGAAGTGAGGGGGGCACCCCCACCCCAGAGCTGCCCCAAGTTCCTTTTGGGAGGTGCTCTGGACAGGAAGGAAGCGCCAAAACGGTACAGATGGACCTGCCGCTGCCTTGCACCCCCCCCTGTGGGCAGAAGGATTCACGGGGGGGGGGGGCAGCCCTGCAAACGCCTTGGCCTCTTTAACGGCCCCCTCCCTCCCTCCCCACACCTGCTACCTTTAACAGCCCCTATAAGCAGCCCTTTGTAAACTGCCATGCCACACGCCAGCAGCGCACGCCACTGCGCTCCTCCACTATTGTTTTCTACTCTTTTCTACGCAACCCCCAAACACCCAATAAAATCCTAGCCATAACGAAGACCAAGGAGGCATTTTTTATTGGGGGGGAGGAGAGCTGTTCCCCCTTTGACGCTTCCCCCCTCCAAAGGGAGAGGTGAGTAGGGGGGCTCCCACCATCCTCTGCAATCATTGAGAACATTTGGAGGGGGCCATGTTTGCATCTCAGGGTTCAGTCCAACACGTGGTCTCGCGTAGAGCAGACCCCTGGAGCCAACAGGGTTCACTACAGCCCTGACTCGCCTTTAGCTGCTGATGCGGCAGGTCTGCTCTCGTTGCCATTAGATTCAAGCCTCCGTGTGCTACCCCCAGACCCCCCCATCTAAATTGCCTCTTCCCTGACTTCTTTCTCTTCCTCAAGGAAGGGGGGCTGCATTTTTCTCTCACGGTCCCTCACAAGGGGGGCTTCAAAGCCCAGAGTCACAGAGCAAATTCCAAACTCACAGGGGAGAGAATATAAACAATGCTTTTGGAAAACTCAAGTCACTCCTGCTCTAGTCTGGTGGGAGGAAGGTTGCCCTTTTGTGAGGGGGTTGCCACGTTTTGATTTGGTGTTCCTGCTTGGCCAGAGTTGGACCAGATGACCTTTGTGGTCTCTTCCAACTCTATGATTCTGCCAGCCCGGTGTCTGGATGTGAGGTGTTCATGTCTGGTGCAGTTCTGGTGCCGGTCTCCCTTTCTGTGCCTCAACCCCCCCCTGCCCCGAAAGAGCCGGTGACCCTCCTCCACAGCCTTTTAGCAAGCCCCCCCTACACATCTACGTAAAAGTAACTACAAATTACAGACGTGTTGCCAAATCTGGTACGGTCAAAATGTAATGAAACAATACCTCTATCAACAGAAAACAGAACAAATAACCAATGACTCGTTATCCCCAGCAGCCCTCCTGTGGGGAAGGACATTCATCCAGACAGAGGAGCCCCCAGCCCCCAATTCCCCATAGCTCCCCACACTGCATGTTGCAAGGACCACGGCTGGGTGGGTGGTGAGCCAACAGAAGCTGCCTTGCGCAGGTGACGCGGGAGGTCCGGCTCCACAGAGCGCCAGGCAGCCTTCCCACCTTCACGGGGGGGGGGCACAGAAGAGGTCTTTAACTCTGCCACTCCCAGCGCCCCTGCGAGGGGGGCGCTGCCGTTAGGGGCCCCTAGGTGAAGTAGTGGGGCTTCTTGACGTTGATGCCGTACTCGGCCAAGGCGGGTGCCAGGTCCTCCATGGTCAGTGTGTGCTTCTTGTCCTGTGGGGAAGCAAGGTGTACGGAAGCAGTGGGTGGGGGGCCAGGCAGGCAAGCAAGGGAAGCCCCCCACCCCACTGCTACTGCCCCCCCTCCCTGCATTGCCCTTACCTTGCTCTTGCTGCGAGAACTGCCCGAGGCCGTGCCCTTCATCTTGCAGTGCTGGAGGGCGTCGTTGGCCACGTCGGAAATGAACTTCTGGGCAGCCAAGGAGATCAGGCGGATGCTGGGGGGGGGGCGTCAGGGGGTCAGGCCGTGGGGCGCAAGGGGGCCACCACCGCACCCACTCGCCCGCGGGACTCCCTGCCCGGGAGGGCAGGATGGCGGCGCTCGGCCGGGCCCAAGGAGGCCACGAGGCGCCCGGGCGAACCCCGCCCCTCCCGCCGCTTTTGGGGGCGCCCCCCTCCCTCCCTCCCTCCTCCGGGCCCCCCAAACTCACATGCGCGGGTCGGAAGCCTCGAAGCCGGCGCGGTTCAGGTAGTATCCCGTGACGGCGTCGGGGATCTGGAGGGGGAGAGAGACGTTGGGCGGTGGGTCAGCCAGGCAGGCACGGGAGACCCCCGCCCGCCCCTCCCTCCCTCCGCCGGGGTCCACGTGGCGGGCAGTTCCGCCGGCCGGGAGACGGACCGTGGGCGTGTAGTCCTCCAGCTGCAGCAGGAAGTCCACCAGCGGGGCGGCCGAGGCCGAGGCGGCCGGAGAGGAGGCGGACGAGGCGGCGGCGGCGGGAGCGGGGGCCGGGGGCGCGGCGGCGGCGGCGAGAGAGGCGGCGGGCTTGGCCTCCCCGTTGGCGGACCCTCCGGGCGGCACGAAGACGCCCCCGTTGGGCACCGAGCACGACGAGGAGGAGGACGACGAGGAGGACGAGGACGAGGAGGGTCCCTCGGCGGGGAGGGGCGGCGGCGGCGGCGGCGGCGGGAGGAGGAGGGCGGCCGGGGCGGCCGAGGGAGCCGGGCCTGCGGGGGGAGGGAGAACCGGTGAGAGGCCCGCGGGCGCGGGGGGGGCGGGCGCGTGGAGGGACCCCCTGCCCCCCCTCTCACCGGCTGCCCCTCCGCCGCCTCCGCCGCCCGGGCCCCCCGCGGGGCTGCTGCCGCTCCCGGCCTTGGCGGAGGACTCTCCGGCGGGCGGGGCGGCGGCGGGGGCCGGCGGCGGGGCGGGGGGGGCCGGGCTGGGGTCCACGGCGCCCTCCACGGCCGGGACGCCGCCGCCGCCGCTGCTTCCGGGCCCGGTTGCGCTCATGGGGTCTCCGCGGGCGGCGGCGGAGGGAGCGCTTGTGCGCAGGCGCGGCGAGCTGTTCCCGGGCGGAAGGGGCGGCGGATTCCTCTGGCCGCCTCTAGGGGGCGCCGCCACTTCCGGGAGGGAGGGAAAGAAGCCACGCCCACTTCCGGATCTCCCCCCCCTCTGGACCCCCGAGGGATGCTGGGATTGTTATTTCCCCAAACAGGGAGCGGAGGCAAAAGGCCGCTGGTTGTGTGAAGGCCCGGCTCTGAGGGAGGGAGGGAGGGGGAGAAAGGCCACCTCAACCTTGGAGAAGAATTTGGCCCGGTTTTTAAATTAATTTTTCCCTTACACATATGTATAATTGTCTCTCTCTGGATTTCTTCGCAAACGAAGATTCAGGAAGGACTCATCCCGCGCTTTCTGCAAGTGCGCTGATGACTAAAAAGGCCAATCCGGGATAAACAAGTCCGGTTGCAGAAAGCACAGCAGAAGGTCTCCTTGGGTGATGTTTTTGGGTTGTGATTCTTTCTGCGTTGTCGTTTCTCTTCAAGACTTGTTGGGCGTGAGTTCTCAAATAAGGCTGCAGCATTGTGGATAGTGCGTCTCCATGCCTCCCGATGTGAGGCCAGGGCAGAATATTGTTGGTGATCAATTTGGCCGAGCCTGAGGTGTTGCTTCAGGGAGTCTTTGTATCGCTTTTTTGGAGCGCCCCTCTCATGCTGACCAGTAGTGAGTTCACCGTAGAGTACAATTGTCCCTTCACCATAGACCCCTGCGAATGTGAAAATTCCGCGAATAATGACAGCCCTCCACCCGCCCTCCCCAAGCGACCCCGAGGCCTCCGGAGGCCCCGTTGTCGCTCCCCTCGCCACTTTCCCTGGACTCCCCTCACCTCCCCAGCCCCTCCCAGGGCTTTCACGGGGCCTCCGGAGGCCCCGTGTCGCGGTTTGGGGGGGCCCTCCCAAAACCGCGAATAATCAAAACCGCAAATAATCAAAACCGCGAATGTCAAGTTTGCGGATGTGGAGGGACAACTGTAGTATTTTTGGGAGGCGATGGTCCTCCATCCTAGAAACGTGCCCTGCCCAGCGCAGCTGTGTTCTCAATATCATGGCTTCAATGCTGGTGATCCCTGCTTGCTCAAGGACAGCAACATTCGTCACATAGTCAGTCCAGTGTATATTTAGGATTGTGCGTAGACAGCGCTGATGAAAGCATTCGAGGAGTTGTAAGTGTTGGCGATAGGTGAGCCATGTTTCAGACCCATAAAGGAGAATACACAGTACAATGGCTCTATACACACTGATTTTTGTGCTTTGCCTCAGGTGTTTATTGCTCCAGACTCTTTTGTGAAGTCTTCCAAATGCACTATATGCCTTTGCTAATCTGTGATCGATCTCTTTGTCAATCTTGGCATCTGAGGAGATGATGCTTCCCAGGTAGGTGAACTGCTGAACGGACTTAAGCACAGAATTGCCGACGGCAATGTGGGGATGGTGGTGTTTGTCCTGTGGTGCAAGCTGGTATAATTGTAATAGGTAAATATAACATTCATTTGATTAAGACGAAACATGTATTAGTTTTAGGATAGTTTTGTTTTTGTATTAGCAAGAAAAGAGGAAAACTTTTTTTTTGGCGTTACTGTTCCAGCCTTTTGCGGTCAGGTGTATTTTTCAGCAGAATGGTCTTATTCCAATAAAAAAACTGCTACCCATTTAAAAGCATTCCCTCTGGGCTCCTTCCCTGCCCCTCGCCTCGCCCACGGGGGCGCCCTCCTGCTGGCGGTGCTTAGCGGGAGACCCCGCACAGAGTGGGACAGGAGGGTGGGGGGCTTCCAACTCCAGCAGGGCCTGATCCGGCGATACAAGTACTGTAATCCAGTTTGGAACTGGACACTTTGCCATGGCGCCTTCCTATGGAACCCTGGGATCTGTAATTTTGCAAGAGCTCCTGCCTTCCCTGCCAAAGAGCACTGCTGCCTCACCAGACTACAAACCCCAGGGTTCCATGGGAAGAGCCAGGGCAAACGATCCACTTCCAAACTGGACTATTTGTGCAGTGTGGATCTGGCCCGACCACGGACACCGCCTGCTGGTCGCGAAGGGGGTCGTGCCTCCCCAAGAGTAACACAGCAGCCCTTCCAGAGAGGGAGGGGGGCACAAGAGAGACCCCCGCCCCGCCCTGCTTATTCTGGCCATTTCATGGCAAGGGGGGGCACAGCAGCACCCCACCCCTCCCTCCCTGCTTGCTTTTGGGGAGGGACCAGAGAGCCCCCACATCTGCTGCACTGAGCCTCCCCCCACTCACCGCCCACAGCAATGGCCGCCCCCCCCCAAGAAGACACAGACATCCATTAGCAGGTCCACCTCTTTATTGCCTTGCACAGATCAATCACCTGCTGCCCCTTGCACATCGCCCTGGGAGACCAGGCCTCACCCCCCACACAGAGGCCCCTCTGGCTCCACCGTCCATTGCCTTCCTACCTGAGTAAGGAGAGGCGGGCCAGGGGTCCCAGGGCCCCATGTTGCCTGGCCCTTCCCCTCCTCAACCGCCCCAGGCGGAAGGGGACTGGCCCCCATAGGTCAGCCCCTGCTGCCCCAGAAGCCCTTTGGGTGGCGGGAGGGGGGGAGAGGGAGGAGGAACGACTTTGCCCCCCCCCCGCACCCAAAGACAGGCACCCACTGGAGACTCAGCCCCACACCAAGCCCTGCCCAGGAGACCCCCCAGCCCCTCCACTCCACTCCAGGCTCCTCCCAGAGGCTGTGGGCACGGACAGGCGGCACTGGGCGTCATTTCCTGCCAGAAAAGGGATGGGTGTGCGGGGGAGGGGTGTTCTTCCTAAGGCTGCCCCTCCCCCCATTGGGGCCACTAGCCCAGCAGGGCTCGCAGGAGCGCTGGGAAGTTGGGGGTCCCCCAGCCGGTGACGGGGTCCCAGGAGGGGGCGGCACAGAATCCCTGGCCCTCCACGGTGGCATCCAGGCAGGAGAGGTGGCACCCGCGGGTGACCTAGGAGGCAGAGACAAGGCGGGAGGGGGGTCAGGAGGAGACGCGGCGAACCGCCACCTTCTTCCTCAAAGGTGTAAATACAATGTTTCTCGGAAAAGAAAAGAGAGTGATTATAGTGTAGTTAGATTAAGAGGGGAAATGTATTAATGTTAGAATAGTTTTATTTTTGTGTTAGTAAGTAAAGAGATGGGGGGGGATTTGCATTATTGTTACGGCCTTTTGCAACCGGGTGTATTATTTTGTAGAATGGTTTTATTTCAATACAAAAATCCCTACCCCACCCCCCGCCCACATCCCGCCCTGGACAGTCGTCCCCAGAGCTGCCTTGTCTTCCTCAACTGCAGGTGGGCTCATGACCCTGGCCATCTTTTCCACCCACACAGGGCCCCGCCCTCCCTGGGCAAGGGTGGAAAAGGGGACAGGGCAATGGCCCCACAAGAGGAGGGGGACAGGCAGGCAGACAGGCAGACATGGATGGACACACACGCAGGGCCGGGGATGCTGGAGATTCACCCCCCGCCCCCACTCACGTCGTACAGGGCAGCGCCATGGCCCTGATCCTGCAGCCGGTAGAGTGCAGGGTTGAGGAAGCCCAGTGGGGGAAGACCGCGTTGCAGGCGCCGGTCGTTGATCAGCGCAAAGACTCCTGCTACCACTGGCGTCGAGGCCTAGCATCGGGGGGGGGGGGAGAATGCGAGGGAGCAAGGTGTGATGAAGAAGGAGGCCCCTGTGCTGCCTGAGGAGGCTGCAGGGGCCCTTAAGAGCAGACCACCCCCTTGGCGCAGCCCCCTACTCACGGAGGTGCCGGAGACCCAGGGCAAGGGGATGCGGTTGGTGACCACCCAGTAGTTGTCGGACAAGGCAGCCAGGTCCGGGTAGGCCCTGCCGGTGCTGTTGTAGTAGCTGGAGGGGGGCAGCTGGGCAGCTGTGCTCAGGAACCGCTTCACAGCTGCGGCCTATCAAGGGGCAGTGGAGAGGAGTGGGTGGAACCTTCCCTCCCATGGCACACACGCAGGCGCCCCCTCCTCAGCAGCCCCACAAGGCCAGGCACCAGGGCCACTGCGTGTGCGTGCACATGGCCTCACCACACCTGAGCAAGCATTCGTGGATTCACGCAGCCAGGCCAGTGTGTGCACCGCAGTGAAAATGACGTGCAAGCAGAGTGGGCAGGTAGCGAGTGCGAGGGCTCCCAACCTGAAGTTGGGTCAGGCCTCCAGGTGCAAGGGCCCCAAGCTCACCTGGTATTCAGGCATGGGGAAGACGTTGCTGAACCCGCCCCCACTGATGTAGTCGGAGACCTCGGCGCTCACCAGGAAGGGGTGCTGGAAGGAGGTGCCCCCGACGGTCGTCACGTAGGGGCTGCAGGGACAGGGACGGCCACCAGTCTGTCCACCTGTCCAGCCCTCTCCAGGGCAATCCAAGGTGAACACAATGCTGCCCCGCCCAGGAGAGCCGCTGCCGCTGCCACCAACCCTTCCTCCCAGAAGCTGCTCCTTTGGGGGGTTGTGGTCCCAAAGGGGGTCTCTGGAAGTCCTCCCCCCCCGCAATATGTAAAAACTCCCCTCACACCTGCCCTGGATGCAGGATGCAGGATGGCTTGAGAAAGGAGTGGATTTCAGTTCAGGCGGAGGGGGGAGCTCTGGGAAATGGCAGCACTGCGCAACTCCTGGGGTGGGGGGAGGCAGGCAGCCGGACAGCAAGGTCATCATCAGCACTAAAACCCTTCCTTTCCCGCCACACCAACCCCAGCCAAGCTTTGCCAGGAGCTGAGGAGGATGGGAATACCACCCCCCCACCAGCCCCAGACTGCTGCTTTTTACCTGGAAGCTGGGAAACTGGGCCGGAAGGCATGCTGGCCTCCCTGGACGGTCCGGCAACCGGCTCCAGAGTCTCCTGCAGGCATCAGAAGTGGCAAAAGCTCTGCTAGTTAATGACTGCTCTCCAAATTTAGCCAAATTTTCTCCCCTCACCCGCACTTCAAATTCTAGATTGTCTTAGGTGCTACGTTTACACCCTGATATGTTCTAGGGGAGGAGGTTAATCAGCAAAAGCCCCCCCTTGAAACCTTCCTGCCCTTCTGCTTCCTCCTGGATTTCAGTCCGAACTCTTGATCTAAGCGGTTGTGCCTCTATCGCCCTAGTCAGTACAGTAGGACCCGTGTATCCATTAATTCAATTATCCACTGGACACAAAACAGCACACCCACCAGAGTCTTCCTAGAAATTGTGTCCTCCCTAGCTGTTTTCTAGGCCCTCCAGGGCAACTCTGTGGGATTTTAAACCGGAAGTCCCATTGTTTCCAACGGTGTTCGCTATTATCCACAGTTTTTGGTATCCACAGGCCCCCCAAGCACCAATCCCCAGTGGATATAGGTGTCCTACCCTACCAACTGAAGCAGAGAAGACCCACTAAAGGAAGTGCGGAACGCCTTATGTCGGCCTCTTCCTTCAGTGGCTCTACTCTGTTGGGACAAAGAACAGGATTTGGGCCGTGCGATTTCCCTTTGGCATTTTGGAAACGTAGATTTTCCTTGGTTTTTTTCCGGGCTGTGAGGCCGTGTTCTGGAAGACTTTATTCCTGACATTTCACCTGCATCTATGGTGAGCATTTTCAGAGAAACGGCTTTGCAAATAAATCCCTTTGAGGAATGAATGCTCTGAAAACAGTTGCGTTTTCTGCCTGGTGTTACGCAAGCGGTCTACAATCCACACGTGACACTGAGGGCAAATTTCGTAAAAGCTCGTGCCGCAGCAAGGGCGGCCCTGCTCTGACCCCTCCGAGGCTCTCATCCAGCTGACTGCGCAGGTGAGCCAGCAGAGGTCTACGTGGTGCGTGGGTGTGGGGTGTGTGGAGGGGGCAAACGACAGGGCCAGGTCTGAGGTCTCCCAGCACCAACAGGCCTCGCGAGGCAAAACACTGCTGGCACCAGGCACGCCCACGCCCACGCTACCCCATGGGCTTCCCCAGAAGCAGCAGCTCCCAGCTCTCCGTGGTGAGTGGAGAGAGTCTGAAGCCAGCGAGTGTCCAGCACACCATCACCAACCAGTCTGGCCTGGGTAGGGGGGTAGGGAGGAGGAGGCTCGGCCTGTCTTCTCCCTGCTCCAGAGCATACGCTTGCGCACTTGTACCTGAGGCGAAGAGGATGCTGATGCCCCGAGCAGCCGCCTTCTGGAACTCCACGTTGACGCGCTCCATGTAGGCCCTGGAGAGGCTGTCTTCGTCATCCCCGTAGCTGACCGAGTGCACCCAGGGCAGGGCGGAGTGGTTGCTCAGCGCCATCAGCCATTCCAGGAAGGGCTCCTGGCCTTCGTGCCTCCCTGAGGGCGCATTGACAAACCAGGGCGCAAGCGGTCAAGGGCGGGGATGCTCCCATGCCTCCACCCCCTCCCCACTCCTGGGGTGCTTACTTCCTGGAGGGAGTGCAGCAAGGACGTGGTGCGTGGTGGTGGCGGCAGAGGCCAGATGGACCAGCCGTAAGCGGGAGGAGTCCCACGTGATTATAGGTCCCAAGGAAGACACCCCACCCCAGGACAGGGAGAGGGTGGGGTGGGGGGCTGGTACCGGCATTGCTGAAGACCCAGGTGGAGATGTTGGCGCCGGCGCTCATGAGGTACTCCACGTCCAGACTAGCTTCCAGGCCGGCCTTTCCGCCTCCTTGGTGGCCGACTACCTGGTCCACGCGGGAGCGGTGGGGGAAGCCCCCCCCAAAGAGGTGCATGAACTCTGAGAGGTCGGCCGGGTGGAAGTACTGCTCCAGGAACTGGGGGGGGGGAGGTAGGAAGGGTGCGCATCAGGGGGGCCCAGCTCGCAGGGCCGGCAGCAGACACCAGCCGGGCCGGCGGCCAGCACAGCACCCGGGCCCTCTCTCTGCCACCCTCCTCCGGTTCAAAGGGCCAGCAGGGTTTCAGCCAGCGAGGATGGGGTGTCCGCACCCCCCCCCCAAATATTCCTGACCTCCCTGAAACATGGTCCTCACCCCAGTGGGAAGAAGGGGCTCCCCCAGCAACCCGCGTGAAAACCAGAGGTGGGAACTGCCAGTGTTGCTGTGGGGAGGGGTCAAGAGGACTGCTTGCATTTGGGGGTCCCTTTAAGGAGGGGCCCCCTCCCACCAGGAGGGCCGCCATGGCAGGGGCTGCTCCGTGCTTACCTGGGCACAGGCCTGGCTACTGTTGGGGGAGGCGCCCACGTCCCCCTCCGTCAGGTTGTATCGCTTGCGCAGCACAGCTGGCGTCACGCCCAGGTGGAAGGCGGCCTGCGCCCCCTTCTCCTCCGTGGCCCAGGACCGGATCAGGGCCTTCCTCTCTGGGGGGAAGCGATGAAGGCCGCCCACTGGGAAGGAGAGGGAGAGGTCTGTGGGGAGGAGGCCTGGCTGGGCCTCATCCATGACCCCAGAGTAACATGGGGCGAGAGAGGGGGGCAGCAGCAGCGCTTCAGGCCGTGGCAAGGGGGCTCAGCCCCGACCGCCCCCCAGCGCGCCCACAAGCAAGCGGCCCTGCAGGGGGAGGAGAGCCCACTGGGTGTGCCTGGTGGCAGAGGCGCCCACCAGCCTCCACAGGGCTCGGCTCTCAGGGGGGCTGCCCCTCCCCCGCCCCGATCCTCACGCGGTACCGAAATCGAGGTGCTGGGCCAGCTCCTGGCTGAGGGCGTAGGGAGAGGGCGACCGGGCCACGCTCCGCTCCCCCTGGACGTAGCGGTGGAACTGGGCTCCCGAGAGGAGGCGCTCGGCGGTGCTGTGGGGAGAGGGGGGCCTTACTCGGCTGGGGGGGTCAGTCGCCCACGAGGGGCCCTTCCTCCCGCCCCCCTCCCTCCCTCCCTCCCCCCGGTCCCAACCCGCGCCCCCCCGACTCACCCGACCGGCACCCGGCAGGCCAGGAAGTCCATGGTGGCCACTGTCCGGCACTCCCGCACGCCGTGGGCCTCCAGCCAGCCCCCCACCACCTGCAGCGTCTCGGGGGAGGGGGCCACCAGGGCGCCCACCTCGGCCAGCGACAGGAACCGCCCTGCGGGGGGGACAGAGAGGCCGCGCCCCGGTGATGGAGGGGCCTTGGGGGGAGCAGGGGCACCCCGGCCCCAGGGAGAGCGACGGGGCGGGGGCGCCTGGTCAGCCCCGGAGGGGGCGGGGAGGGGGTCGCTTCCAGTGCCTTCTGGAGGGGGGGGCCTTCTGCGGCCGAAGGGACCACTCACCCCCCCGCTCCCTCCCCCTGGGGAAAAGGGGCAGCGCCCCCCGCCGAGGCTCTCCCCCGGGTCTGTGGGGCGGTGCCTCCCCCCGGGTGGGGGTCCGGCCTTACCGTAGGCGGGGGAGTCCGGCGAGGAGAGCTGCTGCGCCAGCCCGGCCAGGTGGGCCACATTGCGCTGCCGGAGGGCGAAGGCCAGGGCGAGGGTCTCGGAGGGGGGCAGCCGGCCCACGGAGCGCCAACCGGCGGGGACCCTAAGGCGGGCACGCGGTGAGCGGGGGGCACGCGGGGGAGGGGGAGGGAGGGGCTCCGGGACCCCCCCCCCAGGAAGTCCCTGAAGGCCCCCCGCCCCGCCCGCCCGGAGAGCCGGTGCCGGAGGAGGCGGCGGCGGGGGCGGGACCGGCCGGGCGAGGGAAGGAGGGAGGGAGGGGCCCGGTCCCGCCGGGAGGAGGGTCGGGGTCTCCGTGGGAGGGGGTGGCGGGCCTGCTCACCGGAAGAGCTGGTCTGGCTCCGGAGCCCACCGGGCGGCCCGGGAGAGGGGGGCGGCCAGGCTCAGCAGCAGCAGCGGCAGCAGCAACACGCGCCTGCGGGGGGGAGGGAGGGAAAGCGGGGGGTCAGTGGGGGGCTCGGAGTTCCCCCTCCCCTCCCCTCCCCTCCCCTCCCCTCCGCTCCCCCCCCCGCGACCCCCACTACCGGAGGCCCGCCCGCATCATCGCGGCGCGGGAGGCTTCGGCCGGACACGCGAACAGCAGCCCAGCTCCGCGTCACGTCAGGACGGGCGGAGGGGCGGGGTCCCCTGGTGGGGGCGGGGCGTCGCCTGGCTCCTCCCCTCCCGGCCCGGCCCGGCCCGGCCGAACTCTGCGCGCGCTCAGAGGCTCAGAGGGGCGGCGGCGGGCGGGGACTACATCTCCCAGCAGGCCTGGCGGGCCCCCTCCCCGGGCTCAGCCGGCCCAGGGAGCCCGGTTAGCTTTCCCAGTTCTTTTAGGCGGGTTCTTATTGATCAAGTCAAATATATTAAACGTTGCTGGGAGGGAACATTCAAAATCAAAATAACATACTTTGTAGTTTCCTCCTTCACAGTAAGAACTGATTAGTAGCACCATGGAGGCCCAGCGTTGGGAGAGACCCCCAGGGGCCATCCAGTCCAGCCCCATCAGAGGCTGCCCGGCCTCTGCTCAGAGAGAAGGAAGAGGCCCACCGCACCCCCGGGCGCCCCATAGAAACAGGTCCCGGAGGACCCGGAGCCGGAAAAGAGCCCACCCTTAGCAGCCGTTTCCTGGGGCCGGAGGCATCCGCGGCGGCGGCGGGGTCTCTCCCCTGGAGGTCTCTCAGCAGAGGCTGGGTCAGGGCCGCTGTCCTGGGGGTGCTGGACCAAGGCTTCCCGCGGGGCAGAAGGGGGCTGGACTGGATGGCCTTTGGGTCTCTCCAGCTCAGCCGCTCCATGATTCGGCAGCGGGATACGCTGCCTGGGGGCGCGGGGGTCTCCCCCTCCTCCTCCTTTGGAGGCCTTTAAACAGAGGCTGATGGCCATCGGTCGGGAGGGGTTGGACCAAGGCTTCCCGCGGGGCAGAAGGGGGCTGGACTGGATGCTCTTTGGGGTCTCTTCCAGCTCTGTGAGTCTATGGCTTTCCAACCTGATGGACAGGTGGAACAGCAAAGGTTTTGCGTTTAAATACATATTCTAATACAGAAGATACTGAAGGTTAATATTCAATTTAAGCCTGAACTCTTTGTATTGGGAGTGATGGGTGAGCAAATGAAAAGAAATATTGAAGAATGGAAGAGTGAATGATTACCAACAAAAGAGGACTGGCTGTTAAAATTGAATGTTTTAGCTGAAATGTATCGATTTACAGTATTTTATTTCTTTATTGGATTTATATCCTGCCTTTCTCCCAAAATGGGATTCAAGGCAGCTTGCAATAATTTAAAAAGTATACAGCTAAAACATGAATTGTAAAAGATTTTAAAATAATTAAATGTTATTATTGTTCAAACATAATTATAAGAAGCCAGGTCAGGGATGGGGTGGGGTGGTTGCCGAGGCTACCAAGACTATTTGAGGTGGGGGACGGTTTAGGGGCAACCAAGGCCCTCCCCTCTCCTCTGTCTCCGTACCCATACCTTTTCTGCTTTGATCAGAGAAAAATCATTGTGACGTTTTTGAAGGACTGCACACCCTTGATTGTCTTTTTGCAGGAAAAAAGAACAATATGATAACTGGAGGTTTTAATAATTAGTAGGCTTGGTTTAGAAGAAGAAGTGTATGAGGTACTTTTTCCCCTTATCAGTAGGAGTAAGATCTTCTATATTAAAATGCGCAACCACTGCAAAGAAAGTTGGAAGTCACTGTAATTGTTCTTGTATTTCCTGTTTCGATTGTGTCATTCTTCCTCCTTTTGCTTTCTTTCTTCTGTCTTCCCACACTTAAAAAAAAATATTTTCTATGTATACTTTTTAATGTATTTGCTTAGGGCCGGACGGCCTTTGCCTGTCCTCCAGTTCTGTGGTTTCCCCCTCTTAGAACCATAGGATCATAGAGCTAGAAGAGACCCCGGGGGCCATCCAGTCCACCCCCATTCTGCCCTGCAGGAATACCCAATACACGACACACAATCTTGCTGCAATTCAGTAAGGGGGTGGGCGGGCGGCGTCTTTCCAAGCGCTGTTGGGAATTTGCCCTCCGTGGGTTCTAACACTCTCGTCCCCCCCCCCCGCCGCTTGTTCTGCCAAAAGGAACTCTTCGCTTTAGCAACTTGTTGTCATTTGCCACTGAGTTGGCTTTGACCTCTGTAAAAAAAAAACCCTGGTCCTCGGCCATCAGCCGCCCCGCTGCTCAGGGGCCTTGCAAACTCAGGGCAGCAGCCGTGGTGGCTTCCGTGGTGTGGTGGGACCTCTCCACCTGCTGTGGGGTCTCCTTCTTTTCCAGCACCATCCTCTTTCCCAACAAGTCATGCCATTGTCTTACGACATCTTACCTCGTTTTGGTAGAATTACAGGCTTGGGAGATGAAGGGAATGCTGTGGGTGTAGCAGCGTATCTTGATTTCAGTAAGGCCTTCGACACAGGCTAGACAACGCTACTGAACGATCCAATGATCGCTGCCTGAACAAGGGAGCTCTTTGCTTCGCAAAGGAACCTCTGCCTGCATGAGATCCCTCCTCTGAACAACAACACAAGAAACAACACCTTTTGCCTGATGAGAAGCCAGTACAGTTTTGAACGCTTGCATCATGTGTTTTGTATTTGGTTGGCTAACAAAGATACCACTTTTTTTGTGGATTTTCATAGAATCATAGAATAGAGTTGGAAGCGACCACAAGGGCCATCCCGTCCAACCAACTCCACCACTCTATGAGGCAGTCCATTCCACTGCCAAACAGCTCTTACTGTCAGGAAGTTCTTCCTAATGTGAAGTCGAAGGCTTTCACGGCCGGCATCCATAGATTTTCCTTGTTTTTTTTCTGGGCTGTGAGGCCGTGTTCTGGAATAGTTTCTTTCTGATGTTTCGCCTGCATCTGTGGCTGGCATCTTCAGAGAATGGTTGGGTAGGAGTGTATGCGGAGTTTATATGATATGAACCCCTGCTGGGGAGGATATGTAAATTTGTGTAATTGAATGGTTAGTTTCTGAGTATAGAAATGCAAGGCTCATTAGTGTCTGGCTGATGGTTGGTTGATGGGCCATTATCTGCTGGGAATCCCCCTGTCCCTGGTTGGAATTCCTTTGTAAGTGTTGAGTTTTGATTTTGGTGTTTTTCAAAACTCCTGCCGCTGTGAGAGGGTCTCCTTTGTCCTTCGCTGAGCATAGCATTTCTTGGACTTTTTTGGTTGGTCTGTAGATTGTTTGGAGGTTGTGTTTCCTCATAATTTTCTCTATTTTGTCTGTGACTCCTTTGATGTATGGTAAAAATACCTTCCCTTTTGGTGGCTGTTTTTCTTCTTCATTCCTGTATTTTTTTTCTGGGTCTGGCTGCTCTTATGATGTCTGATCTGGAGTAACCATTAGCCTGTAGGGCCCAGTTTAGGTGCCTCAGTTCGTCCTCCAGGTTGTGGGTTCGCAGATCCTTTTTGTGCGGTCTACCAATGTTTTTATTGTGCTTCTTTTTTGTCCTGGGTGATGATTGGAGTTCTTGTGCAGGTATCTGTCCGTGTGTGGGTTTTCTGTATACCTTGTGGCCTACCCGTTGGTTTGGTTTGCGGATGACTGGGACATCCAAGAATGGCCATGTTCCTTCCTTCTCTTTTTCCATCGTGAACTGGATATTTGGGTGGATGCTGTTCAAGTGGTTCAGGAATGAGACCAAATCTTCTTCTTCGTGGCTCCAAATGGTGAAAGTGTCATCCACATATCGGAACCATGTTGTGGGCTTTTTTGGTGCTGTTTCCAGGGCTTGCTTTTCAAAATGTTCCACGTAAAAGTTTGCTATCACTGTATATTGTATTCTTTTAGATATTTTGATATTGTTTTAATAATTTTATTAGTTTAATTCTGTTTTAATGTACACTTTTAGTATGTTTTAATTGTGTGTGTTTTTAAAAGTGTGAGCTGCTTTGGGAAATAATCAGGATATACTGTGGATAACGAAATCCGTGGATAATAGCAAACACCATTGAAAATAATGGGACTTCTGGTTTAAAATACCATAGAGTTGCCCTGGAGGACCTAGAAAATGGCTACTCTCTGGGGCAGCCCTTGAAGGATTTTTAAAGAGGGTAATCATGTCTCCTCTCCGTCTTGTCTTGTTTCCTGCCAGAGAGAAGGAGAGCAGCTTCTGGACAGCAAGTTTCCTGCCAGTTTCCTGCCAGGGAGAAGGAGAGCAGCTTCTGGACAGCAAGTTTCCTGCCAGTTTCCTGCCAGGGAGAAGAAGGAAGCAACTTCTGGACAGCCATTCTGACTGGGGAGATTGAATTTTTTTAAAAAACTGTTGGGAGAGGCTGCTTGTTGCTGAGGGGCTTGAACTTCTGAACTTCCCCTTTTACCCTCAAGAGCCAGAGGCCTTCCTGTGAGTCACACCTGTGAGTCACACCTGTGAGTCATTAGGGGGTGGAGCTGGGAGCCTAGCTCTATATAAGTCCTTGCAGAGGCTTTCCAGGCCAGTTTCCTGCCAGAGAGAAGGAGAGCAGCTTCTGGACAGCAAGTTTCCTGCCAGTTTCCTGCCAGGGAGAAGGAGAGCAGCTTCTGGACAGCAAGTTTCCTGCCAGTTTCCTGCCAGGGAGAAGAAGGAAGCAACTTCTGGACAGCCATTCTGACTGGGGAGATTGAATTTCAGTAACCAAACAAAAATACAGCAGACCTAAAAGTACAGCTTAGCATTATCAGCGTTAACTAAGAGTTCTTAGATTACCTAAAAGCTCTCATCATGGACACTGAGGGGACTGCAGCAGTCACTTGCAACACTTGTGCGATGTTTCTATTCTTGTCTACAGACGTGGAGAACTTCACATGCACCAAATGCAAGCTGGTAGCCCTCTTGGAGGAGAAAGTACAGCAGCTGGAGACACGGGTAGATACACTTCAACAGATTCGGGAGCAAGAGGTTTTCCTGGACAGAACAGAACGAACACTCTTGGATGGGGACCGCACAGAGGAAGTGGCTGTGGAGGAGAGGGTCACTTCACGGACACAGGAAGTAGACAGCTGGAGGAATGTCACACACAGAACAAGAAAATCCAGGGATTCTTCCAGCAGCTTGCAGCTACAGAATCGATTTGAAGCCCTTTCCCTTATCAAGGACAACGAGGAAGAACAGCATGGACAGACTTCAGGGGTAGAGCAGGGGACCTTGAGAGGACCACCGCAAGGAACAGCAGCTGCGAAGCCTCAGCGGAGGCGTGTGGTGGTGGTGGGGGACTCCTTGCTGAGGGGTACAGAAGCAGTGGTATGTGGGCCTGACAAGATGACTCGGGAGGTGTGTTGTCTCCCTGGGGCAAAGATCTGTGATGTGACGGAGAGGCTGACAAGACTCATCAAGCCTACGGATCATTACCCCTTCCTTTTGGTCCATGTGGGAACCAATGATACTGCAAGGCACAGCTTTCCCAAGATCAGAAGAGATTATGAGGCCCTGGGGAGGAAGCTGAAAGAAATGAACGCACAGGTGGTCATCTCGTCTCTTCTGCCAGTTGAAGGGCATGGTCCAAGAAGGGAGAGGAAAATAGCCGATGTAAACAACTGGCTCCGTAGATGGTGTCGCCGAGAACAATTTGGATTCTTGGATCATGGACTGCGCTTCCATGCAGGGGGACTTCTGGCAAGAGATGGGGTGCATCTTACAACAGTTGGAAGAAACATTTTTGCCAACACTCTCAAGAATTTGATCAGGAGGGCTTTAAACTGAGTCAAATGGGGGAGGGAGACAGTATTCTGGAAGGCAAAAGGGCTGGAGAAAATAGTCAAGCTGTCATAGAGGGAACAAGGCAAACAGCGCAAGGACCCAACAGTGGGAGGCAAAAAAAACTTGCACAGGCAGCAAGTAAAGGGAACACATGGTCTCAGATGTCTCTACACTAATGCACAGAGCATGGGAAATAAGCAAGATGAACTAGAACTCCTTGCACTACAAAACAAATATGATATAATAGGCGTTACTGAAACCTGGTGGGACGAGTCTCATGATTGGAATGTAGGAATAGAGGGGTATAACCTTTATAGGAGAAACAGGCCAAACAGGAAAGGAGGAGGAATAGCATTATATGTCAGGGATATTTACACCAGTGAAGTGATCCATGACATCAATACTGGAAGCCAGGTGGAGAGCATCTGGATAAAAATTAAAGGGGAGGGAAACAATAGGGATGTTATTGTGGGACTCTACTACAGACCCCCAAATCAGACGGAGGAATTGGATGTTGCCTTTCTAGAACAGATGAACATACATGCAGAAAGGAGAGATGTAGTAGTGATGGGTGACTTCAACTATCCTGATATTTGCTGGCAATCTAACTCAGCCAAAACTACAAGGTCTAGCAAATTCCTTACATGCCTGGAAGACAATTTCATGGTCCAAAAGGTGGAAGAGGCAACAAGGGGGTCAGCTATTTTAGATCTGATCCTAACCAACAGAGACGACCTTGTTAATGGGGTGCAAGTGGTGGGATCCTTAGGTGAGAGTGATCATGTTCTCCTGGAGTTTGTTATACAATGGAAAGGAGAAGCCAGGCATAGTCAGACACGCATTCTTGACTTTAGGAGAGCTGATTTCAATAAACTCAGGGAAATACTGGGGATGATCCCATGGTCAAGAATACTAAAAGAGAAGGGACCTCAAGACGGTTTTGACTTTCTCAAAAGGGAGATACTGAAGGCACAATTTCAAACAGTACCATTGAGGAAGAAAAATGGGAGGTGTCTCAAGAAACCAGGATGGATGACTAAAGAACTTTCAATGGAGCTAAGTTTTAAACGGAACATGTATAGGAAATGGAAAAGGGGGGAAATCACCAAAGAAGAATTCAAACAGATAGCGAACACGTGTAGGAGTAAAGTCAGAAAAGCTAAAGTGCAGAATGAGCTCAGGCTTGCTAGGGAGGTTAAGAACAATAAAAAGGGTTTTTTTGGGTATGTCCGCAGCAAAAGGAGGAAGAAGGAAATGATAGGGCCGCTACGTGGAGAAGATGGCAAAATGCTAACAGGGGACAGAGAAAAGGCAGAATTACTCAACACCTTCTTTGCCTCAGTGTTTTCAGAAAAGGAAAAGGAGGACCAACCTGAGGAAAATGGAACAGAGGACACAATAGGGGAAATCCAGCTCAAAATAAGTAAAGAGGTAGTACAGGAATACCTTCTTAATCTAAATGAATTTAAATCTCCAGGACCAGATGAACTACATCCAAGAGTATTAAAAGAGCTGGCAAATATAATCACAGAGCCACTGGCAATAATATTTGAGAACTCCTGGAGAACAGGAGAAGTCCCAGCAGACTGGAGGAGGGCAAACGTTGTTCCCATCTTCAAAAAGGGGAAAAAAGAGGATCCCAACAACTATCGTCCAGTTAGTCTGACATCAATACCAGGGAAGATTCTAGAACAGATCATTAAACAGAGAGTCTGTGAACATTTAGAAGGCAATGCCATAATCACAAAAAGTCAGCATGGGTTTCAGAGAAACAAGTCATGCCAGACTAATCTGATCTCTTTTTTTGATAAAGTTACCAGCTTGGTAGATGAAGGGAATGCTGTGGACATTGCATACCTTGATTTCAGTAAGGCCTTTGACAAGGTTCCCCATGACATTCTTGCAAACAAGCTTGTAGAATGTGGGCTAGACAAGTTAACTGTTCAATGGATTTGTAATTGGTTGACCGGCCGAACCCAAAGGGTGCTCAGCAGTGGCTCCTCTTCGTCTTGGAAAGATGTGACCAGTGGGGTGCCACAGGGTTCTGTCCTGGGCCCAGTGCTATTCAACATCTTTATCAATGACTTAGATGAGGGAATTAGGGGCATACTTATCAAATTTGCAGATGACACCAAATTGGGAGGAGTAGCTAATACCCTAGAGGACAGGATCAAAATTCAGAATGACCTGGATAGACTGGAGAGCTGGGCCAAAGCTAACAAAATGAAATTCAATACGGAGAAATGTAAAGTACTGCATTTAGGGCGGAAAAATGAAATGCATAAATATAGGATGGGAGAGACCTGGCTGAATGAGACTACGTGCGAAAGGGATCTAGGAGTCCTAGTAGACCACAAGTTGAACATGAGCCAACAGTGTGATGCGGCAGCTAAAAAGGCCAATGCAATTTTGGGCTGTATCAATAGAAGTATAGTGTCTAGATCAAGGGAAGTAATAGTGCCACTCTATTCTGCCTTGGTCAGGCCTCACCTAGAATACTGTGTCCAGTTCTGGGCACCACAATTCAGAAAGGATATTGACAAATTGGAGCGTGTCCAGAGAAGGGCAACTAAAATGGTGAAAGGTCTGGAAACAATGCCTTATGAGGAGAGACTTAGGGAGCTGGGTATGTTTAGCCTGGCAAAAAGACGGTTAAGAGGCGATATGATAGCCCTGTTTAAGTATTTAAAGGGATGTCACGCTGAGGATGGAGCAGGCTTGTTTTCTGCTGCTCCAGAGACTGGAACATGGAGTAATGGATGCAAGCTCCAGGAACAGAGATTCCACCTCGACATTAGGAGGAACTTTTTGACAGTAAGAGCTGTTTGGCAGTGGAACGCACTCCCTCGGAGCGTGGTGGGGTCTCCTTCCTTCCTTGGAGGTCTTTAAACAGAGGCTGGATGGCCATCTGTCGGGGATGCTTTGATCGTGATTTCCTAAGTGGCAGAATGGGGTTGGACTGGATGGCCCTCGTGGTCTCTTCCAACTCTGCAATTCTATGATTCTATGATTGTCTTCACCAAGCTGAACATGCCCGGCTCCCTCAACCTTTCCTCGTGTGTTTTATTCTCCATCCTTATCATCCTCATTGCCCTTCTCTCAACATGCTCCAACTTGGCTATACAGTAGGACCCCCATATCCACTGATTCACGGGACACAAAACAGCACACCTACCATAGAGTCTTCCTAGAAAATGTCCATTTTCTAGGTCCTTCAGGGCAACTCTATGGTATTTTAAACCAGAAGTCCCATTATTTTCAATGGTGTTTGCTATTATCCACGGATTTCGTTATCTGCAGCCCCCCCCCCCGAACCAATCCGCAGCAGATAAGGGGTTCCTACTGTATTGTTCCTAAAAAACAAAAAACCCCAAGTAGGACTGGTTTAAGAGAAGGGGAACAAGGATGATAGGAGGCATGGAGAACAAAGCAGGTGAGGGAAGGTTGTTTCACTCTTGGACCCATTGGTTAGTCTTTTTGGTATCCACAGAACTCTCCCCCAGCCCCATTTCAAATGAATTGCTTCTCTTTCTCTGAAGATGGCAGCCACACATGCAAGCGAAACGTCAGAAAGAAACTCTTCCAGAACGCAGCCTCACAGCCCAGAAAACCCCCAAGAAAAATCTATGTTTCTTTCTGTCAGCTTTCATGTCCATACACAGAACTAGGAATACCATGGCCTGGATTATTCTGACTTTGGTATTCAATGATGCATCTCTTTACTTGTTTTTAATGGATTGGATTTATATCCCACCTTTCTCTCAAGATGGAATCACTTCAGGAGCTTATCTAGTTCCTTCATGGCTGCCCTTCCAAGTCACAGCCGTCTCCATTTTGATTAATGACTGAGCCAAGGCATGGGCATCTTGAACTAGCTCAATGTCTTTGTGGCCCACTTAAAAGTTATGCAAATCGTCATATTTTTGCCTTCTTAATATTCAAGCGTAACCTTCCTTTGGCACCGTGTTCCTTGAGTAGCTGTTCCAAGGACTTGTCTATAGGGAGGAAGGAAGGAGCAGCTGCCGCCTGTCTTAATGGTTGTACAGCCATGATGGCGGCTGCAAGTGAATTACGCGCATTTTTAAATCTGCCACAGCCAAACTTAAAAAAAACCCACAACTATTTCTATGGTGTGCACAAGCAATATTCAACCTTTCAACAACAACAAAAAAGGGGGGGAGGGATAGCACAAATCCCCATGTTATCACCTTAGCAATCACAAGCTGTGGTGAAAGTCCAACATGGCGGCAGCGGGCGCTTGTCCTGTAGCCCAGCTCTGCCCCCAGCGCTTGCCCAGCCAATCAGGTTTGCGCTTTGTCTTGTATGGGGAAGTGATTCATGTTGAATTGCTTGTCTTAACGAGTGAAAATGTGCATATCACAGGAGCTTTTTTTAAAAGTTGGGAAAAGCTGCAAATGCTTTTTTTCATAGTTTTTCCTCTTTTTTGTCCCCTCCTTCACAATACGGACAATGCAGGCTCCCCTTAAGACAGTTTGTATTCCAGGCAAATTCTGTGAGGGGCATTTTCACTGTATGGACAATCCCCAAATCTCTGCTATTTTCTGCTAGCAGTACGGTAGGTGTCAGCTTAAATTGCTGGTGAAATTCCTTCCTCCAGTTTTCAAGTCTCCTTCCTCGGTGTCTAATCCAGCATTAGGTTCAGTGAATGACAAAATGCCGCCTCGCCTGACCCACTTGCTGGGTATTTATTTATTTATTTGATTTATAGGCCACCTTCCTCTCAGAATGGGATCCAAGATGGCTCACAAAAACATGAAATACAACAACATTTAAAATAATCACATTTTAAAATTATATAAAATGCATAAAAGTTAAAAAATATAAACACACCCCAGTTAAAAAAAGCCTCTGTGTGTGCAGCTAGGTATTAAAAACTTGCTTGCATAAAAACATCCTTGCCTGCCGGTGGAAGGAGAGCAGGGCGGGGCGCCGAGGAGCCTCCTGTGGAAAGGAGTTCCAAGGGTGAACTTTTCCAATTCTGATATTTGTCCATCGTCTTGCCAAGTCCTTAAATCTTCTTTGATTCTGGCTTTCAATTGCTGATATGCTAACCAATGCAACTTAATGCCTTCTTTTTCCAAATCTTGTATTTCTTTAACCACCTATTCTCCCAGTTTTTTCACCATTACGTCCTTATATGCTAACCGGTAATTATCTTTCAATTCTTGTTTGCAAAAAGCTTCCCGGGGTGAGAGTCAGCTTGGGGTCTTCAGACTTATCCTTTCTTTAGATTTCTGCCTGGCCTGTGACTGACAGCTGTTGGCTGGCGAAGGAGACTTCAGGCCAGGGGCCACCAGGACCACCCACCCACCCCAAGGGAGGGGCTCCCCGGGCGGCCTTGGGACCCTCGCAGCCCCCGCGGGCGGGCGGGCAGGCAGGCCCACGCATCGGTGCCAGGCCCACCGGTGGGTGCCCGCGGCTCTTCCCACCCGGCGCGCGGGATGTGCGGGCTCCCTCCACCCGGTCCGGTCCCCGGGAGGGAGGGGAGCGTCCGCAGCGGCCGGTTGTTGTCGCGCGTCCATCCCGCCTCCTTGCCCGCCCCCGCTCCGGGGTGTGCGTGTGCGCGACGGGGCCGACCCCGATGCCGCCGCTGAGCCCGCAAAGGCCGGGCGGGGGGCGAGGGACCCCCGACCCCTCCCCGGCTCGGGCTGAAGGGGCTCTCCTTCTCGGGGGGGGGGCTCCGCGGATCGAGGCCGGCCCTTACGCTGGGGGAGGGCGCCCTCGGGGGGCGTTGCTGCTGCTGCCCCCCCCGGCTGCAAAGACAAGCCGGGCTCCGGACCCCCCGCCACCCCGGGACGGCAGACTCTCGGGGGTCGCGCCCGGCGTAGTTAGACCCCCGGCCACTCGGGGGGAGGGAGGCCCCGCTGCTACGACCCCCCGGAGGATGGCGACCCCCGCCCACCCGCCCCCCGCCATTGACGAGGCAGAGTCTGTCGGAAGGCGGCGAGGTTTATTCATCGTTAAGGCATCCGTCGCGGGAGTGGCACTTGGGCGCGGCCGCCGGGGTCCTCCTCCGCTCGGCCGCAGGAAGAAGCCCCCGGGCGGGCGGGGCGGGAATAAATAAGTGGGGCGGGCGGGCGGGCGCAGGGGGTCCCTGGGGCTGGGAGGGGCGAGGGAGAGCGCCTGCCCAAAAGGCCGCGGGGTGGACTAGATGGCCCTTGGACCCCTCCCAGCCCCAGGGACTGCGGGTGGCGGTGCCTGCCGGACGAGCCAGGCGGAGACCCTCCCCAGGCAGCCCCCTCCCCAACCACTCAGCCGGAGGCTGGCAGACCCACTCCTCCCGCCTGGCCTCCGCCCCTGGCTGGACTTGCTTTGGCCGCAGGTGCCCCCCCCCCGCTGGGCTGGGCCGCCTTCCCACAGCCGACTGGCGACTGCTGCCCCCAAAGACCCCCCCTCAACACAGAGGCTTCCGTTTCTGTCCACAGCATCCGCTGGCTTTCTGTCTGCAGGGAGGTCTCTTTTGGGCAGCGGGCACCCTGTCCGGACGCCGCCTGCCTGCAGCGAAGTGACCAGTTTCACTGGACCACCAAAACACACCCGCATTCCCCCATTTAATGGGGGGTGGTAAGGAAATGGGGTATTTTATTATTGCTGTAGCTAGTACCATTAACACCCATGCCCATGATGGTGCCCCCCCCGCCTGTTTGGCCTCAAGAGCAGATGGGCTGGTTATCATTGTGTGCAGCTGGCTTGGATGTTGCGGGAGGTGGGGGTTAGTAGCAGCCACGCCCCCTCCCCGTCTTGGACGGGCACCAACAGGTAGGCTCAGCCCCAACTCGGCAGAGTCCGGGAGGAGGAGGAGGGCGCAAGTTGCCTGCGGTCCCACGGCAGCCGTCGCGCCCAGTGCCAAGCTCCCCTGGGCACGCAGAGGTGGCTGGCGCTGGAGCGAGCGAGCGAGCCAGGGCGTACCTACGCCCCTCTTCCCGGGCATTTGGGTCTGTGGGAAACCAGCCCCCCCAACACCCCCCTTCCTGGTGCCATCCATGCAGCGAGTGGCAGGCAGGGACTTCCCTGGCAAAGAGGGGCAATGGGGGTGGTGTGGGGGGCAAGGCGTGAGGCAGAATGTGTTCCTAAAGCTGCCCCGTGCCACCCTCCTGGGCCTGCCCCGGGGAGAAAGCAGCCTCCTGCTGCCCTGTGGGGTAGGTGGGGCCAGGGCTGCCTGCCACAGGGCCCCAGGACTGTCTGTCTGGTGGGCAGCCCCTCCCCTCCCCTCCCGGCCACCCCTCCCTCTTTGGGCAGCAAAAAGTACTTTGTGCAGGGGGCGAGTGGGGTTTTTCGGGTGCAGTGAGAAAGCAGCACCCTCTGTGCTTGGGGGGGACGGGGCAGGTGCACGGGGAGGGGCAGTACTGAAATTGGTGGGTGCCCGCAAAGTGTCCACATATTGGGCAGGAGCTGTGGTTCCCTGTCAGGGTGCCTTTGCCCAACGGGCCCCAGTCATGGCCAGTCTGGACTGGAACCCTCCTCTTCTTCGTCTTCCTCTCCTTGGCCTCCACGGACCCATTTCAGTCCAGCAACTGCCCGGAGGGAAACGCAGAGTCCAAACTTGCCTCTTAAGGAATCCCCTGCAGTGGTGGTGGTGGGGAAAGGTGCCCCCCTCAGAGGCACCCCTGAAGGAGGTGGGGAACAGGTCCCAAGCCCAGGAGTGACCCGGCGGAGTCCTCCTGTGGTCCAGAAGAAGCGGGGCATGCAGCGGGTGGCCGTCTTGCCCCACACAGAGGAGGAGGAGGAGGAGGAGGAGGAGGAGGGAGGGCCAGGAGGGCCCCCCTAGATGCGGAGTTCGGCCTCTTCAGAGGCCTCGGTGCTGATGGCGGACGCGGAGGGGCCCTGGGAGACCCCGAAGGGCGAGACCATGGGAGAGCGGGCCGCCAGCGGAGAGAGGGAAGGCGAGAAGCTGGGGGACATGGCAGCCGAAGAGAGGGAGCCCTCGTGGCTGATGGGGGAACGGCGCAGCGTGGACAGGTGTGGGAAGGCGCGCCCGACAGCGGGTTTGGGGGGCACTGACTTGGCCCCGGGGTGCGCCACGGAGGTGATGAGGGGCGGGGGGTCGATGCGGGGCTTCGGCTTGGTGGGGAAAGGCTTCCGCAGGGAGCTCTCATCCTTCAGGCGGGCAATCTCTGTGAAGACGCTGGCCAGTGGCTGGAACTGGGGGCACCAGTTGAGGAGGTAATCCCAGTTGTAGCTGCCGCGCAGCTCCTCGTCGCTGGCCACAATGGCTGTCAGGGCGCCGTCCACACAGGGCTTCCCGTCCTCAGGGAAGGCGTAGTCCTTGGCGGCAGCCGAAGAGGAAGAGACGCTCAGCCCACAGCCGCCGCCAGCTCCCAGGTAGGGTCCCCCACCGCCACCGCCACCCCTCTCATCCCGATAAAGCTGTGGGGGCTGCCCGGGCAGCAGCAGGCCCGGCCCCTTCCGGCTCTTGAACCAGTGGCTCGCGTCCAGGGTGGTGGGCTCGCAGGAGATGTCTGAGAGGCGGTCAGCATCTGTCTGGATGCCGGAGTCGGGCCCGCGGGCAGACAGATGCTCCTGCAGGGAGGAGGTAACGCTGGACATCCGGGGGCACTCGTTGATCATCCGGATCTCGTCGTCCTCAGCTGCCTCTGCTGAGCCCCGCCCACTCGAATGGGAGGGGTCCAGCGAGCCCCCCCGAGTGGCATAGGGACCTGCTGCCTCTGTGCCGTAGCCGGGCAGTGCCTCGTGGTAGAGGCAATCTCCCCCCGACAGCACCGGCTCCCCATGGCCTAGCTTCTGCAAAGAGCCGCTGTGCACATGGGCCGGTTCCACCGCCTCCTTGCGGCCACTGTGGCTCTGCCGAGAACGGACGAGGACCAGCACAATGGCCACTGCGGCCAGCACCACCACCACCCCCAACGAGGCTGCCACCGCTACCACCAGCAGCAGGTTGAGGTCTGGAGCCAGGCCAAAGGATGTGTGCGTAACGTCGATGGTGACTCGGGCGGAAGCCGAGCGCGAGGCTGGCAGGGGCCCATGTGCCCGGACCTCTAGCACCAGTTCCCGTGGCTCCCGCTTGGGGGACCCGCCAGAGGGCACCTGGCTGTCCGTGCGCAGGTAGATGGTGCCACTGGTCTGGTTGATCCCAAAGAAGGGGGAAAGCTTCGTCAGGGTGTAGAGCACCACCCCATCGGGACCTTCGTCCTCGTCAGTGGCCATCACCCGCCCGATGCTCTGCCCCCGGCGCGCCCCCTCCGGAATCTCAAAGCTGAAGGTGGGGCGGAGGAAGACCGGGTCGTACTCATCCTCTCCGGTCACCAGAATGCGTACGGTGGCAGTGGCCGAGGCATTGCCCGCGTCGGTGGCCTGTACCAGCAACTGGACAGCCTTGGTGCGCTCGTAGTCGAAGGGGAGGCGGGAGCTCAGCTCCCCCGAGGTGCTGTTGAGGGCAAAGGCCTGCCAGCCCTGGGTCGGCAGGAGGGCGTAGCGCAGTGCCCCGAAGACGCCCGTGTCCATGTCCACAGCACGCAATCTGGTAACCAGGCTCCCAGGGGGCAGGTTCTCCCGCAGGCTGGCGCTCAGGGTCTCGAGTGGGAAGTAGGGGAGGTTGTCGTTCACGTCCTTAACCTCGACGGTGACTGAGGCGAGGGCAAAGTGCCCGCTCGCCCCATCCGAGGCCTGGACCACCAGCATGTGCTGGTTCTGGACCTCACAGTCCAGTGCCTCAGCCAGGCGCAGTGCCCCTGATGAGGGATGGAGCTGAAAGAGCCCCCCAGGGTCTCCGGAGCTGACGCTGTAGCGCACGTGGCCATGGGGGCCGGAGTCTGGGTCGTGGGCAGCCACGCGCAGCAGCTCTGTGCCTGGCGTGGCGCTCTCACTCACTGCAGTGTGGTAGACGGCACGCCCGAAGGCTGGAGGGTTGTCGTTGACGTCCAGCACACTGAGAAGGACAGGCACCAGGGCGCTCCGCTGTGGCACGCCTCGGTCGGACGCGGACACCGTCAGGTTGTAGAGAGCCACAGCCTCGAAGTCGAGCGGTTCGACCAGGACCAAGGCGCCAGTCCCCCCGGCCTGGCTCTCCAGTTGGAAGGCGTGGCCACTGTTCCCGCTGACAATGGTGTAGTCCAGGGCGGCGTTGTCCCGCGCCACGTCAGCGTCTGTGGCCTCCAGGGTGAGCAGGGTGGTGCCAGGGCGCAGGTCCTCAGGCACGGAGGCATTGTAGTGCGGCTTCAGGAACTGCGGCCCGTGGTCATTGAGGTCCACCACTTGGATCTGCACGGTGGCCCAGGCAGAGAGGCTGGGCAGGCCCCGGTCCCGAGCCTCAACGTGGACATCCAGGACGGGCTGCCGTGGCTCCAGCCGCAGGGGCTGGGTGGTGAAGAGGGTGCCTGCAAGGCAGGAGGGGGAGCCATGAGGGGCGGGAGGGGGGCGCTGAGCATCAGAGCATGGCTGCCCTGGCTTTGGGACGCATTGGCCCTAGCCTCCTCCTCGGGACAGACGCCTCCACCCCGTTCCCTTGCGCAATCCTTTCCTGGGCACTGTGGGGTTGGTATCCCCCCCCCCGCCAAGGGCAAAGTGATGAGTTCAGCCCTCAGACCTGCGCAGGGCCTCTGGGGGTCTCTGCGCTGCTGTAACCATTCTGCGTCTGGGGGGGGGGGGGCGAGCAGCCTGGCCCCTCCGCCTCCCCAGGAGCAACAACAGCCTGATGGGGTGGGGGCGAGGAAAGGCAGGAGCCAGGCTACCCCCCCTCCCAATTATTTCGGCAAGATCCACGCCTCCTCCCCTTCTTGCCCCCCGTGCCCTCTACTTTTGTACCTACCGTTGCTGGCGTGGATGGCAACAGCAGGGCTTGGCGTGGCCAGTTGATAGGTGATTTCCCCATTGGTGCCAGAGTCAAGGTCTGTGGCGCTGAGGGTCAGGATGGTGCTGCCCACGGGGGTGTGTTCTGGCAGTAGCACCTAGTGGATACAGAGGACGACTCGTTATTCCTGGAAGCTTAGTTCCCACCAGGCGAGAGTTGCTGAGCCTGGAGGGGGTCATCCCCTTGGCGCTGTCGTGGGGGTGACCCCCCAAGGCCATTCTGTGACCCATCCCCAAGCACCTCTTCAAAGCCCCCTTGCTGGTCTACCACAACCAGCCAGAGATCTCCCAGTAGATCCGGTCTACCTTCTGCCCTCGCCCCACCGCCAGGACAGGAAAAGAATGACCCAGGAGAGCAGCCCCTCCCGCCCCGTCACCCCACTGACCCGGGGGCATCTGGGGGGAGGCTGCCCTACTGGGCTGCCGCCTACGAGGGCCTGGTACCTGGTAGAGCGCCTGGGCAAAGGCAGGGGCGTTGTCATTCACGTCCTCCACCAGCACCGTCACGTTGGCCGCGGCCTCATGCTGGGAGTCGGAGGTGTGGACGGTCAGGGTGTAGTGGCTGCGCTGCTCGTAGTCCAGTGGGCCCATCAGCGTGATCCGCCCGCCATAGCGGAGGATGCTGAAGGTTCCAACGGCACTGCTGTCCGGCGAGAGCACGTAAGAGAGCTGCGGCCCGCAGTCCACGTCGTTCCCTGTCACCATGGTGATCTCGGTGCCTAGCAGGGCATCTGATGTGGGCAGGAATGGGAGGGAGGCAGTCAGGGAGCCCCCCAGCCGGAGGGCAGAAGCCGTGCCAGGAGGAGGCTGCCCTGTGAGCCCCCCTTCCGTGGCTTCCAGGGAAGAAGACGGGGGCGCTTTTGGCATGCTTAGGGGCTGGTGGCCAAGGTGCCCTCCGAGGAGACAAAGCTGGGAGTTCTGGGCTTCCAAAGGAGGAGACGTCGCCGTCCTGGTGCCAAGGGGGTGGTATGGGGGTACAAGGGGAAGGGCACAGCCTCAGGGCGCCCCAGCATGGGGTTTTCTAGGACCACCCGATCCCTGACTGGCTACAGCCAGGGCCTGTGAGCAAAGGCAGGCTGAGAGAGCGCAGCATCTGCCAAGGAGACCTCTGACCACGCCATCTTGCCGCACCTGCGCAGGTTGTGGCACTGCGGCCCTGGAAATGTTCGGGAGCCCTTAGCCCCTCGCTCTACTCACTCTCAGGCACTCGCACCTCCCAGGGTGCAGGGATGGTGGGGCTGTTGTCATTGATGTCCATCACCACCACGGTCAGTGTGGCTGAGCCCACCAGGGGAGGGTTTCCTCTGTCCGTTGCAGTCAGCACCAGCCTGTCAGGAGCACAGACAGCTCAGGGGCCTGGCCTGGGGGCCTGCCCAGTGCCCCATAGTATAGACTCATAGAATTGCAGAGTTGGAAGAGACCACGAGGGCCATCCAGTCCAACCCCATTCTGCCACGCAGGAAATCACGACCAAAGCATCCCTGATGTAGCCACCTGGTGGGCAGGTAGGGCAAAGCGAAGGCCTGCTATGGGCCCAGGTGTGTCCCGGAGGGTCTCCCTGCTCCCCCCCCCCCGGTTCCTTCACATGTTATGGGAGGCCTTCTTCAGGACGACCCTGTGAGCCACAACGGTGCTCATCGCTCAGGCAAGGAGCACGGGCAGGAGGAGCAAGTGGCCACGGGGAAAGGCATGGGCCTTGAAGGCTCCAGCCCCTTTTCTGCTGGCCGGTGGGCTTGCAAGGGCAGAGAGAGGGGCAGGAGCGGACTCACCGCGTCTGGGCCCAAATCTCCCTGTCCAGAATGGCCGCCGTCGTGATGGTCCCTGTCTGGGCGTGAATGTGGTACAGCCCGTTCATGGGCAGCGTCTGGTTGATCGTGTAGGTCACCTGCCCATTGGGGCCCTGATCCAAGTCATCTGCCACGACCTGCAACGAGAGGCACCGCTGGAGACCCCACCCTCTTCCCCCGGCCTTGCCCCCCAGCTGGCACACATGGAGCCCCTTCTCCCCTCCCCTCCCCACTGCTCACGCGGGCTTTTTTGGGGCCTCTCCCGCTTGCCCGGGTGGGGGGTACCTGGATGACAGGCGAGTCGTAGCCCTCTGCTTCCCAGATGAAAGCAACGTAGTTCTGCAGCTGGAAGCGGGGAGCGTTGTCGTTGAGGTCTTGCAGGTTGATGTTCACGGCCATGAAGCCGAAGGAGGAGGGCGACGCGGCTTGGAGCACCAGGCGCAACCGGGCCCTCTGCTCAAAGTCCAGGCTGCCGGAATTGCGCACCGACACCAGACCTGGGGAGGGGAAGAGGGGAGAGTCACTGCCTGCTTCCCTGCAGGGGATGTAGGGGTTGTGGAGGAGAAATGCAGAATTTGCTCTCTTGCAGTGCCCCCAAACCGCACGGCATCAGCGAACAAGGTGGAAGGCTAAATGCGCACAGAGGTGTGAGGATGGGATAGGTTTTATTATTATTCGTGATAGCGATGGAAGAGGCAGTGTTGCGTAGCGGTTTGGCCACTGGACTATGTCTCTGGAGACCAGGGTTCAAATCCCACGTAGCCATGGAAACCCACTGGGTGGTGACCTTGGGCAAGCCACATTCTCTCAGCCTCAGAGGAAAGCAAAGGCAAACCCCTCTGAACAGATCTGGCCAAGAAAGCCCCTCGTTAGGGTTGCCATAAGTTGGGAGTGACTTCAAGGCACACAACAACAAGATAGGGAGGGAGAGGTATCACTCTTTCACCATAAGAGGCACTTCCGTTGAGTTCATGGCAGCGGTTATTCATAACAATTGAACTGAACCTCCCTGACAGGGGCCGCTCTACCTTTGGACAGCACAGGCAGCCTCTTCTGTGAAGATGGGGAGCAACGAATGAGATTTTGTTCTTAGGGTATTAGTATATTATTCTAGTATTTTAGCATTTTATAGTGTTGTGTTTTATTGTTTTGCTTTTGACTATATATGTCTGATGTTTGGTGAAGAGGGCATCATAGTCGGCGGCATCATCATCATCATCATCAAAAGCAGCACGTGGCGGACGGGGCCCAGGCCAACCCCCTGGCCCACACAGGGCCGCCTCGACTCCTCCGACTTCTCCAACTTTGCTCTCTGTATGTAAGGCAATCAGCCAGCCAGGTTTTAACAAAATAAACATAGCCATGTTTCTAAAATACAGTTACACTATAAGACAACAAATCAGGTTCAAAACATAGCACGGAGATAAAAAGCAGCAGCCACTGGACTTTGATAGCCTACTGAGCAAAATGTGCCCCCCCGGGACAAAAAAACTGCCCCCCCAAATGCCCCCCGAGCGCTCTAGGGGCATTCTCATCATGTAAAATGGCTCAGGAGGGCCTAAAATGTGGTGAAAATGTCCCTGTGCCCCCACAGGATGTTCAAGAGCATTTAAATTTTTTTTTGGCAGGGGATGCAGTGGGGTGCGGCCTTCCAATGCCTCCTGGGGTGGCCCTTGGCCTCCCACAGTTGTGGGCAGGGTGGCACCCCCCTTCAGGCCTCAGTCCCGACCAAAGAGCCCACTGGGCACCCATGTCCTGGCATGGAGGGCATGGCTGGCTCTCCCAACCCTTTCTCTAGGGCTCAGGGCTGGGACCGCTCCAGGTTGGTGTGCTGCTGTTTGGTGGCCCTTTCCAGGCGGTTGCCCCCAGCAGCCCCGTTGACACCCGGTACCCGTTGCAGCTGCCCTGGCCCCCATCCCACCTTCTCTCCCGGTACCTGAGCTGGGCTGGACGTGGAAGGAGCCCTTTTCGTTCCCACTGACGATGCTGTAGGTGATGTGGCCGGAGGACCCTGCGGTGTGCGTGGCCGGGACATTCACCACCGTGGTGCCTGGAGGGCGGGAGAACAACAACTGTCTTGGCCATGGAAAGAGGGAAGGCATGCTGGGCCCAGGCCGTGGGGGCTAGGGGCCCACACATGGATGGGGCGCCCAGCCTGGAGCAACTGAAGGGTCCCCAGGGGAGATTCTCACTAAGGCCAAGGAATAGCCAACTCCCTCCCTGCTCCAGCACAAGGCCTCACAGCATGCTGGCCTTTTCTCAGCCTGCTAAGCTGCCCAGTCTCATTGCTGCCACGCGCTGCGGCAAGAACATCGCCCGAGGGGAGTGAAGAGCTTCCCACCCTCAAGCCCAGACCGGAGGGGCTCGTCGCCTGGACTGCCCACCGTGCAAGGCACAAACTCCCCCACCCGGCACGGCCTCTCCGTGCCTTCACTTTGCCCAAGGGAGTGGAGGGGCTATGCCTGGGGACCGCTGCTTGCCGGTTCTGTGGCTTTTGTGCTGCTAAACCCCGCTTTAGCAAATACCTGGCGCGGCGTTCTCAGGCAGGGCCACCTCACTGGTGCTGCGTGGAAAGCGCACCCCCCGGTAGTTCTCCCCTTGCAGGTGGATGATGACCACGCCCGTGGAGGAGAGCGGCGGCTGGCCCAAGTCGCTGGCCAGCACAAACAAGGTGCGCTGCCGCTGGCTGAGGCCGCCCAGGGGCTGCCGCAGCTGGATGGCCCCGGTGTAGGTGTTGATGGCGAAGGCCGGGGCGGGGCTGGCAAAGCGGTAGAGGACAGAGGCGTTGGCCCCAGCGTCGTGGTCCTCGGCCCGCAGGGTGGCCACCACTCGCCTGGGCGGCGTGTCGCGAGGCAGCGTGACGGCCAGTGGGCTGAGCGGGAAGGTGGGGGCGTGGTCGTTGACATCCTGGACGGTGATGGTGATGCGCACGGTGGTGCTCCGGGGGCTCAGTGGGGAGGAGTCCACAGCCAGAGCCAGGAAGCTGTACGTGGCCCTCCGCTCCCGGTCCAGCCACTGCGTGCTGGTCAGGCGGCCGGTCTGGGGCTCCACCTGAAACGTCCCCAGGGATTCGTTAGCCAGGAAGTAGGAAATGAGGCCGTTGGGGCCATCATCCGGATCCGTGGCTTCCAGCTGCAGCACCAGGGCGCCTACGGGCAGGTCCTCGGGCACCTCGGTGGCGTAAGCCGCCTGCCTGAAGGCAGGAGGGTTGTCGTTCAGATCCAGCACCTGCACGTGGATCACCAGGCTGGCACAGCGGGGGGAGGAGCCGTGGTCACAGGCGCGGACCGACAGCCCGTAGCGGGCTGCCCGTTCTCGGTCCAGGCCTCGTGCCACAGAGAGCTTGCCCGAGTCGGGGTCCAGGGTGAAGTCTTCCTCAGGGTCTCCAGCTACAGAAGACAGAGAACAAGGCGGGTTGGTTGTGGCCTGGAGGAGGCAGAGCACCACTGTCCCACCAGAGGGGTCACGTGGGAGCCCACTCAATGTGCAGCGTGACGTTTTGCCCCCGCTGGCGCACTTGCTCTCCAGTACATGACACGCTCCACAGCCCCTCCCTCCCTGAGTGTTCCTCACCTGCCAAATGGTAAGTGAGCCGCCCGTTCTCCCCTGCGTCGAGGTCTGTGGCACGCACAGTGACCAGCTCCACGTGGTTCTGGTTCTCAGGCACCTCCAAGGAGTAGGTGTCTCTTGGGAAGGCGGGGGCGTGGTCGTTTTCATCGGTCACCAGGACTCGCACGGTGGCTTTGGACTGACGGGGAGGGAGTCCCTTGTCCCGCGCGTACACTGAAAGAGGAGGGGGGAGGGCACTGTGGCTGGGGCCCATTTGTGTCCGATCCATGTGACAGGCAGGCATCTGTGTGTGTGTGTGTGTGCGTGTGAGTGTGTGTGTGTGAGAGAGAGACTCTAATCTTTGCACTAGCACTGGGCACCGGACCCCCACCCAAGCTGCTCTTGGCTACAGGAGGGAAAACAGGTGTGTCTGTCAGCTTGCTTCCCCATGGCTGAGAGAAGGGCTGGGGGGAGAAATTTAACAGCCAAAAAAAACAGCAGTGGGACCCAAATGGAGTCTCCCCCATGCAGTTGTACTTTAAGACCCCCCCCCGCCAAGAACCCCCCCTTGTGGTGCACCAGCTTGCTGTCACAGGCCATGTGTAACAGCAGTCTGAGACTCTCATGACCTGGTGTTGTGCACCCCTTGTCACCCCAAGGCAAGCCCTGACCCAGGCGGAGGGGAACCTCTGACCTTCTCCTTGGAAAGGCATCCGCCTGGGAATTGCCCCCCTTCCCCACCCCCTGGGCTCCCTCCCTACCTGTCAGCAAGTGCTCTGCATGCTGCTCATGGTCCAGAGAGCGGAGGGTGCTGATCAGACCTGTTTGGGGGTCGATGGAGAAGTCTCCCCCAGAGACCCCACCATATAACACCTGCCCGTTGGTTCCTGTGGAGAGATCCCGAGTGAGGCCTCGGTGCCTGCCCAAAACAGAGATGCGCCATCACAGTAACCTCTGGGGGATCTGGAAGGACCTCCTGCCCCCTTCAGGCTCTCCAAGCTCATGATTCTCCTAGGGCCAACCCCACGGGGATGGCCGGCTGAAACACGCTAATGGGAGCGGCACCAGGGCAGTGCCTTGTCTCACGCCATGCACGGATGGCCCCGGAGGGTATTGCGCTGGCAAGCAAGAGGCCCACGCCACTGAGAATGTGAGGAAAGGCTCATGGCTCCCCTTCAGAGGTCCTGCTTCTTACACATGCCAGCTCTCGTTGATACCGTTTCTGCATCGAGAACCACCAGCCAGCTAAACAGAACGCTCCTGCCACCGCTGGGAGGCTGGGGGGCGGTCAGCACTGGGGGCAGGGGGAGAACTGGGGAGAGCAAGCCGGGGGCTGCAACTACAGGAGCCAGGGAAGGTGGGTGCCTGTGGGGAAGAGGGAGGAAGGTGCTGGGGGTCAACAATGGATGCATAGTGGCTACAAGCCTGGGAGCAACCACCGGTGCCCACGCTCCCCGGCTCTGGACTTGGACCTTACCCTGGTGAGGTCAGCCTTTCCAGCAACCTCTATGGGCCTGACCACCTCTATGTTGTATCCTCTCCTTACTTCAAGGAACTTCCTTCAGCTTATGCAGTTCCCTCCCTGCTCCTTTCTTATTCCGGCCACTGAACGAGAACCGTTTAGGCCCCACTATTTGGACTGTTGGCCCAACCATGCTGGTTTCCAATTGGCCTTTGCCCTTGGTCAAATGATGTCCAGGCAGCACCACTGGAGAGAACATTTCCAGCTCCAAAGGAAAGGAAGCTTTGTCACCACATGTTCCATGCCCACAAGGGGTCACCAGGGGTGGCGTGGCCGGCGCAGCCTCCCTTGTGAGGAATGATCTGGCCCGTGGCCATTCCACAACCTTGTCACCCTGCTAACGACTCCTCCTTGTCCTCCCACCTCCACACCGGAGAGGATCACACATTTGGGGAGGGGGTGCGCATGCCCGCTGGTGTGCCTGGCATCTTCCTCACCCAGATCGCGATCGGTGGCATGCAGCTGAAGAACAGGAACACCCGAGGGCTGGTTCTCAGCCACGCTGGCCTCGTAACTGCTCCTCGCAAAGGTCGGCGTCTCGTCGTTCACATCCAGCACATGCACCAACAGCAGCTGCGTGGATGAGCGCCGTGGGGATCCGTGGTCCATGGCCACCACTGTCAAGTTGTGCTGGGACACCTCTTCTCGGTCCAGTGGCCGCACGATGGACAAGACCCCTGAGAGGAGGAGGACCGGTGGCTGAGTGTGGCGTGGGGAAGGAGGCCCAGCAAGAAGAACCTCCCTCGGCCTTCCCTGCTAAGGCTGAGGTCTCCAGGCCGGGTGGGCAGGCTTCCAAAGCCACAGGGACCTTGCTGGACGTGGCCGACGTGGGCTGGAGCCAGACGCCGCCTCCAGAGAGTTCCTTCCTGTTTACGCCCAGGGTTATTCTCGCAAGAGACAATGTTGGTTTTGGCCAGCCCATAACATGAGTGGGAGATTTATTTTTATCTAGAAGGCTTCTATTGGGAGAGCTCACACCTCAAGGGAATTGTCAGTAATTATAAAAAACAAAGCAGGTTGCCTTCTTAGCCAGCGGCGGCCACCTTGGTCTTATGGCTCTGAGGAGGACACTGTTGGAGGGCCACATGGGGGTATGTCCTGGCCTGTTCTGCTCCACAGCATGTGGGGGGCTTGTAAGGGGGCTGCTGAAGGGTCCCCAGAAATTCTGCCCACCTGGAAGCGGCAAGAAGAGCGGCAGCTGAGCCTCGTGGCCTGGGTGTGTAATGTGTTACAGCTAGTCCCCCCTCGCCCAAGGGCTTGGCTGCTGGGAGGGCAAACTGGGGGCAGCAGACCAACCTGGAAGGTCTGGAAGGTGGTCCCCTCCCAACACCTGCCTTTGCCATGGGAGAAATGCCAGCTTTGCTGACACAAAGCATACAGGAGGCCGCCTTGAACTGAGGACGCCAGAGATTCTGGGCAGAAGGAGGTAGCCGTCTTCTAAAAGGGCCATGGAAGGCGGAGAGGGGAAGAGAGGCATTGGGGCAATGCCTGCTGGGCAGCCTGGGACCAGCAAGGGCTATGAGCCAACAGCGGCACAGGGGGCAGGCTAAGGAAGGTGACGATTGGGGGCCCAAGACGTCAGAGGGAGGGCTGGGTGCTGCGAAGCTCACAAGCTGCGGCACGCTGGCATCTGGATGCAGAAGGGACAGTTCTGCCAGGTTTCCCCATCACCTCCACAACAGGAGGGGGATTCCTGTGGAGTCCCTGCAGGGAGCTTGTGCCCCACAGTCAGCCGGGGGGCAGTGGGCCGGATGTCCAAAGAGACCTGGGCTGCTGTGGCCATCTCTCCTCCCACCCCCATCCCCAAGCAGATCGGTGGGTGGGTCATTTTAAGAAAGCAATAATTGCTTAAACAATTGAGCTAATAAACATGTCAACATTCACTCTGAATCTTGTTAACCAGAAAAAAGGAGCACAGCCTGTTAGGGGACTGATATAACCCCGCACCCACCCACCCCCAAACCCCTGCGACCAGACTTTATTTTGCCAGCTTGGCTCTGCAGCAAAACACGTAGAGCTTCCCGGAGGCTGGGAAGGAGAAATGGAGGCTCATCAGACCACCAGCAAAGTTGCCCTGGCCAGCAGGGGCTTATAGGCGTGGCCCCTCTGGGATGCCAGATCCCAAGCCCTGGGATGCTTGCCTGGCATGTTTCTGGAGACACAGGACAGCCCCTGCCTCCTCCCCACGGCGAAAGGCTGCCCCCACTTCCCCCACCAGCCCCACTGCCATGCCTCCTGTCCTTGCTCACCTGTGCTGGGGTTGAGGTGGAATCGCCCTTTGGCATTCCCAGCTCGCAGGGCATAGCTGATGCGCCCGTTCTCGCCCAAGTCACGGTCCCTCGCCACCACCTGAAGCACCAGGAAGCCGGTGGGCTGGTCTTCAGGGACGTCAGCCCTCGCGGGGGAGAAGAACTCCGGTGCGTTGTCATTCTCGTCCATGAGGAAGATGTGTACCGTCACGGCTGCAGAGTGGCGCTGGCTGGCGTTGAGAGCCTGGTCTGTGGCCTGGACCACCAGCAGGTAAGCGGCCTGGGTCTCGCGATCCAGCGGCCTCTGCAAGCTCAGCTCCCCACTGTCTGCGTCCAGCTGGAAGGGTGGGTGGACCGCTTCCTGGCGCAAGAGGCTGTAGCGCAGCTGGCTGTTGGGCCTCGGGCCGTCCCTGTCCAGGGCTTGGAAAGTGAAGAGAGAAAGGCCAGGGGTGGCACTCTCAGACACCACCACCGTGATGGGGTCCTGTGGCCAGGTGGGCGCGTGGTCGTTGCGGTCTTGCACGTGGATCTCCACAAGCACCAGCCGCTGGCTTGGGTAGCCCTGCAGCGTGTCTTCCACGCTCACTTGCAGGGAGTGCCTCATCCCGGCCTCATAGTCCAGCTCCTGGGTCACATAGATCTCGCCCGTTTCTGCGTCCACCGTGAAGAGCTCACCCCCATGGCTATGCCCTACCAGCACGTAAGTGGCTTGCCCACGGGGAACCAGTTCTGCTGTGGCCACAGAGCCAATGATGGAGCCAGGCGGGAGCCCCTCTGTGGGTTGGAGAGTCAGCACCGCAGCGTCCGGCCGGGGAAGCCCATGTGCCACGGACACCACCTATGGAGGGAAGCGGACAGACGATGGTGGAAAGAGGGGTCACGGAGGGGCCACCACCCAGGGCACAACCAGGACTCGGGTTCAGCCCCTCCCCCAAAAGACACGTAACTGCTGGGTGTGGCCAAGAGCCCCTCCCAGGTACCTGGATGCGCACGACGGCCGTAGCACTCTGGGGGTTGGCGCCGCGGTCACTCGCTGTCACCGTGAAAATGTACTCTGTCCGGTCTGCCTGGCGGAGCTTGGTGGCCGTGCGCAGCTCCCCTGTGGCCACGTGGAGGAAGAAGCGTTCCGCCCAGGAGCCTGCAAGGAGAGGGAGACAGGGGCCACCACTGAACAGGGTGGGCTGCCCCACCCACAGGAGGTACAGCGGCTGTGAGAACAGTGGGCAGGCTGGCAACCAACTCCTTGGCCGTTATCCCTGAGGTGGAGGATTAGGGTGGCTCACAGGGAGGAGGATGCACTCCTTTGGCACGAAGAAGGTGGCAGAGGGACGTCAGGGCTCCCAGGCATCCCTCCGGCAGCACGCGGCGCACAAACCCTCCGCCAGGCAGACCGCCCCACCCGCCCACTGGCTGCATGCAGGTGACCCCGAGGACAAGTTCGGGATAAGGGGACGGGGACACCTGCGGGCTTCGGGGAAACGCCCTTGCCTTCCTTGGGTCTCATGCGTGCAAACACAAACCCCTCCTTTCTGCTCACCACTGCCCAGCGGACCCACAGTGTCAAACAGCGCTCCCTGGCACCCACTGAAGTGCATGGTGGAAATGGGCTGGGCGGGGCACAAAGATGGGACTCCCCATCCACTGACCCCCTTCTTTCCTTCACCCACTCTCAGCCCACCCAACAGCCTGTGTACTGGACAGTCCTGAGACGCCTTAAAAACGGGCTGCTTCCGTTGTGGCACGTGTCCAGGGGGGCAAAGGCAAAGCAGTGGCTTAAGTTTTAGCTTGTGCCCCGAGACCTCGGCCTCTGCCTCCCTCCCAGAAATGACTGCGCACCCATCTGAATCAGGAGGAGGACAGGAGGGTGGCTCCCCACCCCATCTCCAGCCACACCCCAAAGGGGGCTCCAGGTTCGTGGCTCTGTGGGGCCCTTGTACCTGCCAGTGAGTAGAAGATGGTCCCGTTCTCGCCCTCATCGGGGTCCTTGGCCTGCAAGGAAGCCACCAACAGCCCCGGCGGCTTCTCCTCTGGAACCTGGTATGGAAGGAAGCAGGAGCAGCTGGAAGGGGCAGGAGCCGTGGGGCAGGGGCCACCAACTCAGGCACCCCAATTGGGGCCCCCGGGAAGGGTGGGGGGCAGCCTGCTCTTGTCCACAGAGCCAGAGAGAGGCTGCTCAAACTCGCCCCCACAGGCAGACCCTCACAAAGCAGAAGCCACCCTGCGTGTGCCAGTGTTGGTGGCACTGCCCTGGGGAGAGCTCTGAGCTGCGCTGACCACGCAGGTGGTGGTGGGGGGGCACCGTCCTTTCCAAGCCATCCCAGACTCTCCTGGCTGGACGGAGCCTTCACCCCTCACCCATACCTGCACCAGCAGCTCACGGCCCTCGGACACATGCAGGAAAGCAGGCGCGTTGTCATTCTCATCCAACACAGTGATGTAGACAGTGCCCGTGGCGCTGCGTGGCGGTGTGCCCCCATCCTGCACCAGGACTTGCAGCTGGTAGCTGGCTTGCTGTTCCCGGTCGAGGCTCCTGCGGATGGTCAGCTCTCCTGCAAGATCAGGTGCCCAGATCAGCCCCTGACCGGCGCCGCCTGCTCCTCCTTGTGCCCCCTCCCCTGCTAAGGAGCTCATGTGGGGGGGTGCTTGCCCTCCCTCCCCGGCACAAACAAGCCCCCCCCCCGCCTGCTCTCTCACCTGTCTGGGCGTGGATCAGGAAGTTGCCCCCGAGGAGCGGCATCAGGCGGTAGGTGAGGCGGCTGTTCTGTCCGGCATCCCGGTCACTGGCAGCCACTTGGCCAACGCTGCAGCCAGCAGGCCGGTTCTCAGCCACTGTGAAGAAGTAGCGTTCCTCGCTGAGCCGGGGGCTGTTGTCGTTCTCATCGGTGACTGTGACCTGCACGGTGCTGCTCCCTGTCTGGCGCCCCTTGCCTCCCCCCCCCACGGCCAGGACCGTCAGCACATACAGCTCCTGCACCTCCCGGTCAAGAGCGCTGCGGACATGGAGCCAACCCGTGTCGGGCGCGATGCCAAAGCTGGAGGCGTCCCCATCAGCACGCAGGTGGTAGGTGAGTGGAGGGCCTGATTCCTGCGCCAATGCTCGCACTTGCAGGAAGTGCGTGCCCACCGGCATCCCCTCCCGTACTTCCACCCGGTAGGTCAGTGTGTCGAAGACAGGACCGTGCTCATCTTCCGCCCGTACATGCACAAGGAGAGTGAAGGTAGCGCTGAGCCGGGGGACGCCTCCATCTTGGGCCAGGATGGCCAATTTGTATGGCGCTCCAGACTCCCGTGGCAAGGCCCCTGCCAGCCTCACCTTTCCTGACGTGCGCTCCACAACAAAGGCCGCTGCCGCCACTCCATTGGGCAACAGCTCGAAGTGCACCTGCCCATTGGCGCCACTGTCACAGTCCTCTGCCTGCACTGTGTACACCACAGTGCCTGGGGCAGCTGCTATCGGCAGCAGCACGGAGTCAGAGGGCATGGGGAAGGCCGGTGCGTTGTCATTCACGTCCAAGACGCTGATATGCACCCGAGCACTGCTGTAGGCGGGAGGGGAGCCGCTACGGGCCTGGACGTCCAAGGCCAGGGTGGGATGTGTCTCATGGTCCAAGGCCAGGCTGGTGTGGAGCTCCCCGGAGCGCGGGTCAATGGAGAAAAATCCTTGCGGGTCCCCCGAAGAGATAGAGTAGAAGACTCCGCCCACGTGGCCTGTGAAGGCACAGAGAACAGGGGTGGAGAACCGGCCCTTGCCCTGGCTTGGAAGGGGGTCCCTGCCCCGGTGGCCATCCAGCCGGGCCCTCCCTACTCTTGGGATTGACCGTTACAGCCCCGAAGGGCTGGAGGCCAGAGGAGGAGATCAAGCGGCAGTGGCAGCTGCTCCCCCTCCCCCCACTGTCCCTTTGTGGCTTATGGCGTGGCCCTGCACATAGCCACGGGCGGCCCCCTCGTTCGGCCAAAGGGAAGCCTCTGCTTGCTTGCCAGGCATTCTTGGTGCTTTGACGTCGTCCATATTGGGTGTTTTGTTTCCCAGAACAACTGTATGTGTATTGTGTACTGAACTTTATCCTTTTTCTGCCCTGTAAGCCACCCAGAGAACTTTAGTTTGCAGACTGGTGAGAAACTAATGATTAAATATATGCCGAATGCCCGCATGTAACAAGCACTGTGAGCAGGGAGAATGCCTTTGGGAGATGAGAAGCATGGCTTAGCTCTTGCCAGTAGTTTCTGCTCCCTCTCAAGGCCTTTGGCTTAAATGGCTGGTTTCTTTCATTCCTTCCTTTCCCCTAAAAAACAGAGGTTCTCGGAGCTGCCTTCGAGTGTCGCTGCTCCTGAAAGGCAGCTCCTACCTTGGGCCGAAATCAAAGGAAGGACACTGTGCCCGGTTCCTGCTTGCACTTTTCTTGCCTGTCACCCCAGAGGCTCAGCTCTCCCTGGGGTTTTTTGTGGCTCATGGGGAAGGCTGAACCCTACTCAGGCTTTGGGCAGGAGGAGGAGGAGCTGTGGGTAAACGTCGAGGGCAGTCCTGGGGGTCCTACCTGGGGGGCTGTGGGCATAAACAGCCCCAATGCTGCTGCCTGGCCGGGTGTCCTCAGGGATGGAGAAGTGGTACTGATTGCGCTCAAAGCTTGGAGCAGAGATGGTGCCCGCCACAATGCTGACGTTGACCTGGGCGTTGGGCTGGGCTGCCAGGCCCCCTCCATCCCGCGCGCCGATCTCCAGCTGCACCAGCGTGTTGGCCTTGCCTGCCAGGCTGCGCAGCAGGGAGATGGCCCCTGCAGAGAGACCGGAGAGGTTGAGAGGGCGAAGAGGGAGCAAGGACAGCCACCCTGCCCGGGGCCCAAGAAGCATCTCTCACGGGTGGGGCAGGCGGGGGTGTCCTGGGGTGAGGAACCGGCAGCTGCCCCCCTCCGCTGGGGCTCCACAAGGTGGGGGGAGAGGAGGACAATCAATGGGGCAAGTGGAGATGCTTCTCCTGCTCCCTCTTTGGCCAGAGCGGAAAGCACCTCTCCTCCTGCGCCCCTGCAGGCCTTACCGGTGTCGGGGTTGATGGTGAAGAGTGGTGGCGTGTTGCCGGCAGCCACGTGGTAGGTCACCCGTCCATGTGGCCCCTCGTCCTTGTCATGCGCCGTGACGCGCAGCACGGCAGATCCTGGCTGGCTCAGTGTGCTGATGCTGGTGGCATACTCCAGCGGGTAGAAGGCCGGAGCGTTGTCATTGACGTCCTCCAAGAACACTCGGACGTAGGCCATGGAGCTCAGACCCCCCTGGGCAGGCGGGGAGGGGGGCAGAGAGAGAGAGGGGTGCAGAGGGTGGGCATGGGCAAGACCTTTCCCTCGAGGGAGGGGTCCCTGCCATGAGTGGGAGCCAGGCAAGCACGTGTGCGCGCCAGAGAGGCACAACAGCCACCGCCAGCGATGCGCCTCTGCCCTCAGCTGGGAGCTGCCCACGTGGGCCCTCGGTGACCCACATCCTTCCGGGCAGGCAGGGGCACCTGCTCTTGCCAGGCCCCCTCCCCATCGCACCTCCGAGACCCCCTCCCCCTCCCCTGGGCTGCTCGAGAGCCTTCGTGGGGCTACTCACCCCGTCAATGGCTGTGACGGTGAAGTCGTAGGCAGAGGCACCCTCGTCACGGTCCAGCTCCCGCGTGGTGCAGAGCTGGCCGCTCTCTTCCCCCAGGCTGAACACAGACGGAGCAGCAGCGCCGAGCCCGGTGCCCAGCGAGTAGGAGAGGGAGCCCAGGGAGCCGCTGTCCGCATCCGTGGCTGTGATCTGGGGGTCGCAAAGGGAAAACTCAGCCCCTGCCCCAAACTGGGCACACGCCCCCACCTCGCCTGGGCAAAGACCAGCACCCCCTTGCTCCCCACACCCAGCACATCGTCCCAGGGCTGCAAGGAGAACACTCTGGTGGGGGGAGGAGAAGAGATTTGGGAGGAGGGAGTGTCCCCCGCTGCCTCCCCCCACAGATCTCCAGGGCGGCTGGAGAGGCGGAGCGGCCACAGCGGCCTCCGACTCGTTGCCTCTCCTTCCCACCACACGGCTCAAGAGCCAGAGCGGTCCAGCAGCTTCAGCATTGGACTAGGGCTCCAGGCAACCAGGGTTCGAATCTGTCAGGATCGGTCCCAAATGTGACCGTCTTCTGCCCCAGATCATCATAACGAAGGGCGTTTCTGGTACCCGATGCTTGCCTTGTATTTCACTGGGAGGCAGGGGAGGCTGGTCGGCACCTGGAAAATTGGGTGAGTGGCCTGGCACCCGGGGTGGGCTGTGGGAGCGGCAGCTGATGCCCGCTCTCAGGGATGACGGTTAGCCAATGACTGTATAGCTGCCAGGTTTTGTGGATTATAAATACTTTTCATTCTGTGGTTTTGTAAATTGTCTCCATTCAATGCAACAATTTTGAATGGCTTGCTCTTTAGATTTCTGTAGCAATAACACTGACTTTTTAAACCCTGAAGCTGCAGGTTACAGAGAGCCTGACCGCACTCCCAGGAAAAGCAGCAAAGCTGCAGGAGCGCTCTGTCTTTCCTGCTGCCTTTCCGCATGGAGCTGCTGTTTTTGAATTCTGGTCCCATAAGGGACAGAGGTAAAACTGTGCCTTTTTACTGACCAGAAAAAACTGATTGCAAAAAGGTGCGAAGGACAGCGAGGTCATGCAGGAAGGTGGACCGTTCCTGCTGCTTTGCTGCTTTTCCTCGGACTGCTGTAAGGCCGTGAATCTGAGGGAGCCATTACGCAACAGAACCCCCTCTGCTCAGCCATGGAAACTCACTGGGTGACCTTGGGCAAGCCACACTCTCTCAGCCTCAGAGGAAGGCAAGGGTGGCGACCCCCTCTGAACAAATTTTGCCAAAAAAGGCCCCGCAACAGGTTTGCTTTCATAAGTTAGAAAGGACCTGAAATCACAGAAGAACTGCAGGGCTCAGTTGGGGCGAGGGGTGCAGGGCGGCTTGGATCCCCCCCCCCAAGAACAGGCGGCAGAGCCACTCGCTGCCTGTTGCAAACCTGCGTGGATGGGGGGCGTTGCTGGCCTGGGCCTCCCAGGGCAGCAGCCCTCTCCTCACCCAGAGCAGCAGCAGCAGGAGGGGGGGCCCAGGGCCTTGAGATGCCCCCCCCCGCCAGGAGCCCCCCAGCTCTCACACCAACTGCTGAGCTCCAGGCCCGCGGGCGCGGTGGGCCTGCCTGGGGATCGGCCCCACAGCCGGGGGGGGGGCTGGGAAGAGGGGCGGAGGCTGCTGGAGGGCCGAGGGTCTGCTGCCGCGGGAGAGCGGCCGGCCAGCTATGGGTGGGGGGGCCGAGGGGGTCTCCCGGCACAGCCTGGCACCGCAGCCCCCGCCCCGCCGGCCGGAGGAGGGGTCGCGCCGCCTGGAGCCGCCGAGGGATCCGCAGGGGCCTCCGCTTCAGAGGAAGCCGCGGAGGGCAGCCGGGGGCGAGGAGGAGCAGCCGGGGGGGGGGGCTTCTGCCGCCTCGAGGTCTCCCGGCCAGCCCAAGAGCTGAGGAGGAGGCTTGGGGGCAGCCCCCTCCTCACACAACGCACGCCCACACCGGAGCCTCCGCCGGGCAGGGAGGGACTCGGGGCTTGCTGGCCAAAAGCCGTGCGGGCGGCGGGGGGGAGGGGGCCCGGCCGCTCGCGCAGGAACAGGGGACCCCCCCCCCGGTGGGCACCCGAGGCCAAGCCGGGACCCCGACGGCAGGGGGCGAGCGGGGCGGTGGGGGCGGCGGCATCTGCTCCGCATCGGGCTCCGATTCCGCCCAGGGAGGCCGCGGGCCGAGCGGCGCCACTGCGGCCAGCCGCCCCGCCCGCCCGCCCGGACACGGGGGCCGAGTGGCCAAGGGGGAGGGAGGGAGGGAGGCCGGCCAGCCTGCGAGCGGAGCGGCTTCCAGGGCGGCAGCGGAGCCGGGGTCCCGCGGGGGGCGAGCCAGACGGGGCCAGCCCTTCCGCCTGCAGGCCGGACCTCGAGGCGGGGAGCCCCCCGGGCCCCTCTGCCCCCCCCGCAGGGAGGGAGGCCGGACAGCCCGCCCAGCCGCCGGCCCGGACACGGGGAAGGGCGGCGGCCTTGCCCCCGCGGGGACAGCGGGATCCGGACCCCCGTCCCCCCGGGGCATCCGCCTGTCCGTCCCCCGCCTGCCCCGATGAGCACTGGCCGGGCGGCGCGCCAGGGGGATGGGGCGAGCCGGGGGGCTTCGCTGGAAACGGGGCGACCGAGGGAGGGGCCGCCAAGAGGGGAGGGGGAGCGGCGGAGCGTGTCCCCCCCCCCGAGGACCGGAAGGCTGTCTGTCTCCCCCCCCCCAGCAGCCAACTGAGGGGGCCCCTCACGCCCCGGACCCCCAGCCCGGCCGGTGCGGTTGCTCCCTCCGGGGGGGGGGCGGGAAGGAAGGAAGGCCCTGCGGGACCCCCGCCCGCCTCTCTGCCAGGGGGGGCTGCTGAGGTCACGGGGCCGCCCCCTCCCACCCCGGCGCCCCCCTCCCTGCCGCCGCCATCATCATCATCATCATCCCCTCGTATTAACTTACACCCCCCCCCCGTTTCTCGCAATAATGAGATTCAGGGCAGCAAACAACAGATTTAAAATACAGATTCAAACGATATAAAGGCTTCACTGAAAGTATAAACAGTAAGTTATTTAAAAGACCATTACACAGTTAATGAAGACAAGGGCAGCCCACACTTAAGTATTTTAACTTGGGGGGGGGGGCTGACCCTTCCAAACCTGACAGAAACATCCAGGCTGCTCTTTGGAGTGGGCGCCCCCCCCCCGCAAAGGATGCCCAGCAAATTAGGTAGGCCGTGTGTGTGTGTGTGTGTGTGTGTGTGTGTGTGAGAGAGAGAGAGAACGGTGGCCCTCGTGTCAAAAGGGTGACTCGCTAGTGGTCATTCCTGCAAAACAGAGACAAAGGGCTCCCCCCCACCCCATGCCCACTTTGGAGCCAGGGCAAGTGTGGACACAATTCCTCTGGCCAAGGAGGCACCCAGGTGTGGGGCGGGGGTTCTGGAGTCACAGGCAGCTCTGGAAGCCCCCAGCCCCAGCAGGCCTGGTGGGGTGGGCAAATGGGGGTCCCTTGCTGCCCACCCGGTGCTGCTCCCCAGGCCGAAGCCACTGTCAGCAGTGGTGGTGATGGGGGGGTGAGGGTGCTGCCACTGCCTTTTAATACTCTTCTAACTGCCCCCCTTTTTGACCAGGTTTTGCTGAGACTTTCCTTGGGTTTTTTCGGGGCTGTGAGGAGGCCGTGTTCTGGAAGAGTTTATTTCTGACGTTTCGCCTGCGTCTGTGGCAGGCGTCTTCAGAGGCTCGTCTTCGTTCAAGGCTGTGAAGTGGTGGCTGGGTGTCCACCTGTCAGGAATGCTTTAGCGGTGGATCTTGGGCAGGGCTGGACTAGACAGCCTTGGAGGTCCCTTCTGGTTCCATGAGTTTATGGTCTGTGACGCTGCCCGTGGTGGACAGGCCAACTGACTTCCGCAGGCTAAGCTGTGTGTGTGTGTGTGTGTGTAACTGACCACTCCCATTGGGGTCCCCCTGTGCATTTGGAGGCCAGAGACTTGGAGTAGGGGGTCCCTGTGCAGAGACCCCTCCTCCCGCTTCAGCCTTCCTGGCCATCCGAGTCATGGCTTGGGGCGTCTCTGCCCAGTGCTCTCTGCCAGCTGCCCCGCCTGATCGGAGGGCAATGGTCTCAGACTTGCTGGGGAGGACCCCTCATTCTCAGGGGGACCACCATGGACTTGTCCCGTGCAGGTCAAGCCATTATGGGCAACCACAGAGCTGTCCCAGCATGTCACTGGCCAACCTCACAGGACAGGTCACTCTCTTTCCCTGTCTCTCAACTGGCAAGGCAGTGGTCGGTGGGGGCCAGTGGCCTGGGGACCATTGCCACGGTGGCTACAGTCCCTCTGCAGTCAGGGGGTGGGGGTTAGAATGCCCCCTCCTCCCAAATGCCCCACACGGCATTTCCCATTGATCTGGGCAAGGCCAAGAGGGCCCCCTCAGCAAGACCACCCCACTTCCCTCGCAGCAGGGGGGGGGTCTGTTCTGCCCCAGGCACAGTGAGGAGGGACAGTGAAATAGGTGTGTGTGTGTGTGTAGAGAGGAGTTTCATTTGGAAGGTAAGTGGCAAAACACTCCCTCCCACATGCCAGTGCCCCCCTCAGGGTCTGCCCAGCAGCACCCCTCCCTCCCTGACTCTTTGTCTCCAGCCGTCCAGTCCAGGGCACACGGGAGGGGCGGCAGGGGCTGCTCAATATGGCCTCCCAAGGAGCCACACAGGAGTCCCCGGAAGGACGCTGCAGCCTGTGGCCTGGGTGCCTGAGGGGACCCAGTGAGTGAGGGACCAGCCCCCAAGGACAGTCTAAAAGCAACTGGCTTGCTGTGCTCCCTCCCTCGCCTGGCTGGGGTCCTCCAAGGAGCCCCTCAGGCGGCTTTTGGGCCTGGCCGGTGTGCCAGAGAACTGGCCTGGTTCCTGCACTGGGCGTCCCGTAACAGGAGAAGGGCGGGTGGGAGGGGGAGAAGGTGCCCCGGTTTCCTGGAGAGCCCAGCAGCCCTTTCTTGCTCAGTAGCTGCCAGTCAGGGCCCCAACCTTTCACACCCAGGACACCCTGTGTGGCCGGTAGAACGGGCGTGTGGCCAAGAGGGCCAAATCAGGTAATCAGGAAGAACAGTCAGGTGAGGAGAGGCGGCAGCAGTTTGCTGAGCCTCCTGGGAAGGCCAAGACTCTGCCCTCGCCTCTCCTCTCCTGAGTGCAAACTACTCTTGCACTTTGAACGTTATTTGCAGCAACGGATGTAAGCTGAGGACAGTGGGGAAAAGTGGGAGGAAGAGAAACCAGGACATTTTGGAAAGAGCGGGAAACGCGGGATGGCAGAGGATTAATTGGGACTGTCCCTGCTGGAGCAGGACAATTGGCGGGCACAGGATGGTGGTGCCCCGCTGGGCTTCCCTTTGCACCCTTCCTCCTCACACTGGCACCCCTTGGCCATTTTTGTGCCCCCTCCCGCCAGCTCCCCCCAGGGACCCTTTGGGAGCTGCTCAGAGCCCACCTGTGTAATGTCTCCCACCGTGAGTAATGTCAACCAGTGGGTTTACGAATGAGCCCAGAGGCAGATCCCCGAGTGAGTTTTGCCCTGGAAAACCAGCGCCCACAGTTGGCGGCCTGAGGAAGGCATGACGCCTACCCCCACCTGCTCCACAGTTCGGCCGTCTGCCGCCTTGGACTTCAGTGTGGGTCTGTGGGGGGAGCTTGAGGAGGGGGCCTGGAGGTTAGACTGGCAAACGGCCACCCAGTAGGTGTGCAAGGGCTTCTGTGGGCTCTTGCTCAGAAGAAACGTCTTCTCAGATTTTAACGGTAAGTGCAAAATAAACTGAGTGTGCGAGCATTTGCTCTGGAGGCCTCCCCCAGATCCGGCTGGAGAAGGTGCCGGGCGGGGCTCCCTCATGCCAGCTGGGACAGTTCAGAGGTTATGGAGAAAAGCTGGATGTTCAAAGTAAGCTGAGAGAGAGCGCTTGCAAGACTCCCCGGATCCCCCGCCAGTGCTGCTTCTCTGACACCATCATGGAGGGGGCCAAAGTCCCTATGGGGTGGAGGCTCACGTGGGGAAGAAACACTTGTGGGTCTCCCCCCAGAAAGACCTCAGCACTGCTGCTCCTCACTCTCCCCGAGCTGGGGGCCTGCCTGAGGGAATGGGGTGAGGAAACAGACACCGGCTGCCCCCCGCCCCACCCTGGGTGAGCTCCCTACGGCTTCCTCTTCCCGCTATGCACAGGGGGCTGCCAGGCTCAGCACCACGAGCCTCAGTAGACACATCTCCACAACCTTCTCACGTTAGTCCCTTTATTTTGGTGTGTGTGTGTGTGTTGCGGGGGGGGGAGAGAAGAGTCACTTGGCAGCCTCAGACCTGCAACATCATTTTCTTAGTCCAAACTAAGGATGCTATGATGTTGTAGAATCATAGAGTTGGAAAAGACCTCAAGGGCCATCCAGTCCAACCCCCTTCAGTCCTGCAGGAAAACACAATCAAATCATTCCCAATGACAGATGGCCATCCAGCCACTCTTTAAAAACCTGCAAGCAGATGACACCAAATTAGGAGGAGTAGCTAATACCCTAGAGGACAGGATCAAAATTCAAAATGACCTGGATAGACTGGAGAGCTGGGCCAAAGCTAACAAAATGAAATTCAATACAGAGAAATGTAAGGTACTGCACTTAGGGCGAAAAAATGAAATGCATAGATATAGGATGGGGGAGACCTGGCTGAATGAGACTACATGCGAAAGGGATCTAGGAGTCCTAGTAGACCACAAGTTGAACATGAGTCAACAGTGTGATGCGGCAGCTAAAAAGGCCAATGCGATTTTGGGCTGCATCAATAGAAGTATAGTGTCTAGATCAAGGGAAGTAATAGTGCCACTCTATTCTGCCTTGGTCAGACCTCACCTAGAATACTGTGTCCAGTTCTGGGCACCACAATTCAGAAAGGATATTGACAAATTGGAGCGTGTCCAGAGAAGGGCAACTAAAATGGTGAAAGGTCTGGAAACGATGCCTTATGAGGAGAGACTTAGGGAGCTGGGTATGTTTAGCCTGGAAAAAAGACGGTTAAGAGGCGATATGATAGCCCTGTTTAAGTATTTGAAGGGGTGTCACATTGAGGATGGAGCAGGCTTGTTTTCTGCTGCTCCAGAGACTGGAACACGGAGCAATGGACTCAAACTCCAGGAAGAGAGATTCCACCTCAACATTAAGAGGAACTTCCTGACTTTAACAGCTGTTCGGCAGTGGAACGCACTCCCTCGGAGCGTGGTGGGGTCTCCTTCCTTGGAGGTCTTTAAACAGAGGCTGGATGGCCATCTGTCGGGGATGCTTTGGTCGTGATTTCCTGCATGGCAGGGGGTTGGACTGGATGGCCCTTGGGGTCTCTTCCAATTCTACAATTCTATGATTCTAAGCATTTTTTTTAAATGTAAAGCCATTTCCCTTTTCCAGAGACGGTGTACACACATGCACACACACCGTGGCCCCTTATCTGAACTGGAAATGCAACATTTCCTCCTCTGCCTGTTTTCTCAATGGAAATTGGGTCTCCTAACTGATCCCCCTCACCACCACCAGTCCCGCAGTAAACTGACCCACTGTGCAAAAGAGTAGCTGGGAGGGGGCAGCCGGCAATGGTGATCCGGACTAAGTGTTGTGTAGCACAGTGCTGCGCCTGCATGGCAGCCCTGGCAAGGAGCTGCCCCCCACTTAGGCACCCGGGGACCCTTTTCAAAACTTTGCTTCACTTTGGTTCTCCCACTTGTGGGCCAGAGCAAAGCTTGAAAAAGACTAGTAAAGCTCATCCTTCCTTCTACAGCAATATCCACCACCGAACTTGCTGCTTTTCAACTGTGTTCTGTTAAACTGAATTGTGTGAATTGCCTGCAGAGTGTTTCCAAAGGGGCCACAGCTGCTGTGTTAGCCTCCTGTATGTAGTGAAAGACAACACAAAAACTCCTATGGCACTTTGAAGAGTAACCAATGTCTTCTGGCAGGACTTCTGGAGGGGCAAAGCCAACCTCCTCAGAAGATGCATGCTATTACCACAAATGTTTTTGCCGTTAAGGTGCCATGGGACTCCTTGCTGTTTAAAGAAAAGGGCAAGGAAAACTATGCCAGGCACAAATCCGGCTTGTCCTCGGCAGCCAGCTAGCCAGCCCGCCCGTTGCTCTGCCTTCAGTGGCCTTACAGCTGCTAGAGGGGAAATGTGGGTTTGCTCAGCCAGAAAAGTCCCTCGCCTGACACAGAAGAGAGACGTCAGCAGCATAAGGAATCTCTCAAGGAGAGGAGAGGCAGCTGGCCGGCAGGAAAAGCCGCTGCAGAGGAGGGCGCTTCCTAAAAGGGCAGCAGCAGAGCCTCAAGGAAACAAAGCAGGAAACAAAGGAAGATGCAAGGCAGAGTCCTATCCTGAAAGCAAAATAAGCCAAAAAAGGGGGCGGTGGGGGGGCAGGCGGGAAGAAACCTGAGAAGGATGACAGGAGCCATGTGACGTGGGTACCCAGTCAACCCGCACATAAAGACGGAAGGGCGTTTGCTGGCTCCGTTCCGGCACCAGCAGGCCAACAGTTTGGCCCTGGAAAAACCGCTCACTGCCTCCTCAACCGGCAGGCGGGGAGCTCACAGTCAGAGGCCCGTGCAGCCACGGAGACCCCCCTCCCACCTCCCTTGGTCGAGCCCTGCCACTGCTCAGGCCCACAGAAGAGCAAGCTGTCCAGATGTGTGGGGCCAGGAGGAAGAGGCTCTTGCAGGCACATCTGGCCCAGAGGGCACTGAGCCAAGGACGAAGGGGGATCCCAGCAGAACCCAAGCACAGCCCAGCGTCTTCAAACAGAGCTGCTGCCTGTGTGACAGTTTGGCGCCAGAGTGCGGATGCGCCCGACCCGCTCTGCCCCGCAAATGTTCAGGCTGGGTGCTGCTGGACCCTCCAGTTGTAGCACCGTGACCCCTCACTGAGCCAGCCCATTGGCCCACCTGCCCCAGACACTTCCCCTGGCTGACGGAGGCTGCCTGAGACCCCACCAGGGCAGAGGCGGAGGGGCGCATCAGGCCACTCCCACACGCAAAGCACAGTGCCCTTCTCTATTGGCCTAGAGGTTTCAGGGGCCATGCGGCGCAATGGAAGAAGAACTCCACAACAGGCAGGTTTGTTTTCTCTGTGCAGTAGCAACCTGTGCCAATGGCGCACATGAAGCTTCCCTGCGCCACTAGGGTTGCTTGGCCAGGAGAAGCGGCTGGGTCCCCCTGCGCCTGGCAAAGAGGGATGCAACCGGGTGCATTAAGAGCATCACACGCCCTTTCCTAGAACTGCTGGGCCTCTGGTTGAGGAAGGAAGCCTGTGGGGCCAGACGTGGGCTGCCATCGCCAGTGAAAAAGTTGCCCCCTTTTGCAGGGCTCCAGCTAGAACCACCAGGCCAAAGAGGAGGAGGCGGTGGCGGTGGCGGCAGTGGCGGCTGAGCAAACCTCTGTGCCACTCTTGGCTGCTGGAGTGCGGGTTCAAATCCTCACTCCTGAAAAGGGAGCCCAACCCAACCACAATCCCACCCAGGCTAGGACTTGGTCCCGGCTGGCAGACACAGGGCCCTGCCGTATGGCAGAGCAAAGGGGGGGGGGTTGGTCTGGGGAGAGCAGGGATTCTCTTGCAGCCACACGTCTGGCTGCTCCTGGTCTTCTTCCGTGGCAAAACAAAGAGCCGGGTGTGGCACCTTAAAAACACAGTGTTGTCACGGGGAGAGGGCTGGCACCAGATTTCTTGCAAACTGGTCCCCGTGTGGTCGGCAGTTGCCAAGGGCTTGCACCAAACCCAATTCTAGCCCTGTGCCCCTCTGGCGCAGGGCAGCCCTGGCAACACCACCCACAGTGCCACATGCCACCAGGCACCATCACCCCCCCTGCATCTTACGTGGGGCAAACGGGCCAGTCTCCAGGCAAGAGAATCATTACGCACAGAAACACCAGAGTTAGGATGGCAGAGATCAGTAGGGAAGCCTTTCAGACTCTCAGGAGGACACTTTGCTACTGGCCTTAAAGCGGCCATTGTAGCGTTTTTTAAAAAAGAAACTTCAGAGAAAACCTGAGGAGGGAGAGAAGACTGCGCCTGCCTTCCGTCTCCGCTGGCTCGGAGGCTCATCACACAGCCCCGGTTAATTGGCCAGGCCTTTAGCTTAGCCCTTGCAGATAATTGCCTGGATTTTCTGCTTTGTACTGACCCGCTGACCTGCTTCCTGCCACCCCCTCCAACCATCTGGACGCTGCCTCTGGGATTCTGGGTGAGATTTTGTGCCTGGAGGAAGAGGCTGGGCCCCCCAGAGGCATCTGCCCCAGACTCTCTCCCCACAGACTGACCCCCCCACCCCACCCCGTGGCCCTGCCCCCTAAAGGAGAGGAGATGGCTCCAGGGACTGCGCTCACCTGGAGGAAGCAGGTGCCGGGGAGAGTGTCCTCTTTCAGGGAGATGTTGTAGAAGTTGCTCTCGAAGACGGGCTCGTTGTCGTTGACGTCCTGGAGGGCCACCCACACCAGAGCTGTGGAGGAGAGCGGGGGCTTGCCCCGATCCGTGGCCAGCACGGTCAGCTGGGGCCGAGGGTCGACCTCATAGTCCAGAGGCGAGGCTGTTGTGACGATGCCGGTGGTGGGGTCGATGGCGAACCACTGCGAGTGCGTGTGCTCCGTGTGCAGGAGGCTGTAGCGGATCTCCCCATTGGCGCCCTGGTCCTTGTCGCGCGCTGTCACCTGCAGGACAAAGCTCCCAGGGTAGACCACCTCAGGGACACTCTGCTCGTACTCCCGCGCATCAAACAGCGGAGGGTTGTCATTGACATCGGTCACCTGGAGCACGAAGGCTGACTCTGCGCGCAGGGGGGGCGTGCCTGCATCCGTCGCCGTCACCCGCAGTTCGTAGGAGTCCCGCTCTTCCCGATCCAGCATCTGGTCCACACAGATCAGGTAGATGATGTTGTCCTTGGTGGTGAGTGCAAATTTCCCCTCGCCGCCCTCCAGTGAGACATTGACATTGGCGTACTCCCCATAGTCCGGGTCTGACACGGAGATGCGGGCCACAAACTGTCCCGGTTGGGCCCCCTCAGAGACACGTGGGGAGCCGTCCTCGCTGAGGAAGATGATGGTCATGGTGGGCTGGTTGTCGTTGTAGTCCCGCACCTGGATGGTGACGAAGGCAGTGGAGACCTCTGGGTGCAAGGCCCGGTCCCGAGCCTGGACCACCAGCTCGTGCACCTTCCGCAGTTCGTAGTCCAGGCCGCGGTTGAGCGTGATGACCCCTGTGGCAGCGTCGATGGTGAAGTACCGGTCAGGGTCGCTCTGCCGGCGGTTGATCTCATACACCACTGCCCCGTTCTCCCCCTCGTCCGCGTCTGAGGCGAAGACCTGCAGGACGCTGCTCCCAGGCTGGAGGTTCTCAGGGATGAGGGCGTGGTAGCGGCTCTGGTTGAAGGACGGCGCATTGTCGTTCACGTCCTGCACCAAGACCTCCAAGGCCATCTGGGAGCTCCGGGGAGGGGACCCGCCATCGTAGGCCTCCAGGGACAGCTCGTAGGCTGGGTGGGCCTCCCGGTCCAGGACCCCCATCACCACCAGCTCTGGGTGCAGGACGCCGTCGGGGCCGCGCCGGGTCTCCAGCCGGAAAGCCTGGCCCGCCCCACCCCCCCTGAGGGTGTAGCCTTGGGTGCCCAGTGGGCCACCGTCTGCGTCGAAGGCTGGTTCGAGGGGGAAGCGGCTGCCCAGGGGCGTGTGCTCTGGGATCTGGAGGGACCCCTGGGCCCGGGGAAAGGTGGGGGCGTGGTCGTTGATGTCGTTGACCTGCACGTGGATCTCCACTGTGGCACCCTCGGGGGTGACGGCGATGAAGCTGTAGTGGTCCCGGCTCTCGTGGTCCAGCACCCGGGCGGTCTTGATGATGCCCGTGTTCTCGTCGATCTCCAGGTCCGTGGCCACGCCGCTGCCCTCCTGGGCAGAGATGAAGTACATGTAGCTGGCAGTGCCCGGGGGCAGCCCGGCGCTGATGTCGCCGATGATGGTGCCTGCTGGCTGCTCCTCGTCGATCTGCAAGTCTAGCGTCCCCGGCAGGGCTGAGCCCTGCCCACGCGCCCCAAAGGGCTGGAGCAGGAGGAGGAAGAGGATGAGGAGCCGTGGGAACGCCATGGAGGACGGCGGTGGCTCCATGGCCCTGCTCTGAGGAAGGGAGCCCTAGGCCCTGCTGGCAGCCGCCTCCGCCCGCTCAGCAAAGTCCATAATCCTGCAAGGAATGCAAGCAAGAGAGGGGGTCAGGGAAGGGGCCCCCTCGGAGGGGGCAGGGAGTGTGGGGAGGAGCAGGAAGAAGGGGGGCTGAGGCCCAGCCAGGGCCCCACGGGCCACCCACCCCTGCAGCCCCGTCTGTGGCAGAGGGGGGCAAGGAGGGGCCACACCTGGACCCAGTGAGGACGGGGAGGAGGTCTCTGCAGGGCAAAGGGGTGGGCAGTTGGGGCCCCCTCACTCCTGTCCCGAATATTCAGAGCACCCCCTCCTCCTCCGCCACCCTGGAGCAGATGAGGGGACCAGGAGGAGGAGACCCCGTAGATGTGGGGGGGGGGTGGGGGTACTCCAAGGCTCCCACACCCGCCTAAAGGAGACCTCATCAGGCGAGAGCAAGCCCCCTGGCCAGGCCCGCCCCCCCCGCCCCTCCAGGCCCCTGAGAGGGCCGCCCCCGCCCTCGCCCCAAGGGAAGCCCCCCTGGTGCCCCAATCCCCCCTCTCGGCTCCGGGGTGGGGACAGGCAGCCCCCGCCCCTCCCAACGGGGAGAAACCCCCTCCCTCCCTCCCTCCAGCTGCGGGGCGGGCGGGCGGGGCCGTCGGAGGGTCTCTCGCCTCTGCCGCCCGCGAGGGGGCCGCCCGACCCCTGCCCCGTCCCCCGCTCGGGCTGGACCCCAGGGAGGGAGGGAGGGCACCTCGGCCGGCCAGGCGGGGGGGGGGCGCTTTTGTCTCGGCCGCGGACCCTCCTTCCCTCCTGCCTCCCTCTTTCTTTCTCTCTTTCTCTCTTTCCTTCGCTCCCGTCCCCTCCCGCCGCCGCCGCCGCCGCCGCTGCCTTTGTCTGGGGCGCCTCGCCTCCTCCGCCCCCCCGGCCACCCCTCGCCCCTCCCCTCCCCCCAGGAAAGCAGGGGAGGGGCCCCCTGAGCACCGGGGGGGGGCGCAGCCGGCGGGAGACCCACCGGGAGACCCTCCCCGGGAAGGCGGGCGGGCGGGCGGGGGGCGCTCAGCGGGTCCTCGGCGCCGCTGGAAAGGCCCGCCGCCCCCCCGGCCACGCCACTGGGCCGGGGGAGGGGCGAGGGGCGGAGGCGGGCGGCAGGCGGGGGAGGGGGCTCCGGGCCCCCAGACCAAGAAGGCGGCAGCCCCCCTCCCTCCCTCCCTCCCCCTCTCCTGCCGGGGGGGTCGGGCTCCCACTAACCGGGGGGGGGAGTGGCGCGGGTCAGGCGGGGGGGCGCCAGAGGGGGCGGGCGGAGGCGGGGGTCCCTCCGAGCGAGGGGAGGGAGGGGAGGGAGGAGGCGGCGCCCGCAGCTGCTTCCAATTTGCGCCCCGCTCGGAGCGGGAGCCGAGGCCGGGGCGGGTCCGGGGGGGCAGGCGCGCCCCCTCCCCTCCCTCCCCCCCGCCGGGGCCGCGCGCAGCCCCACCCCACGGCAGCCCCCCTTCCCTGCAGGGAGGGAGGGGGCGGCTCTGGGCCGGCCAACGGCGGGGGAGGGTCTCCGGGCGGGGGGGCGCCGCGGGAACCGGGACCCCTCCGCCCCAGCCCGCCTGGCCCCGCGGGAGACTCGACGGGCGCTCCGGTCCCCTCGGCCCCGCCCGGGCGGCCGGGAGAGCAGGCAGGGCCGTGGCCGTGGCCGGAGGGGCGCCGAGGTTGCCAGACCCACCGGCGGCGGCCCCCTTTCTCTCCGGGCCGGGAGGGCCGGGGGACCCCCCTCCTTCCCTCCCTCCCTCGCCCCCCCCCCAGCGCGAGGAAGGGCCACTCTGCCGGCGGAGGGGGCGCGGGGCCGGAGGCGACCCCTCGGAAGCCCCCCCGCCAGGAGGCTCAGGGCCCCCTCTCCCGAGCCGCCCCCCGAAGCCGGCCTGGACCCCCGCCCCTCCCCGCCCCCCCGCGGGATCGTGGCTACTTCGGGCGGGGGCGGGGGGGCGGCCTCTATCCGCTGCTCCCCCGGCCAAACGTCCCTTGGGGGGGGGGTCTTCTGCCTTTGGCAGGGCGCCCCTCCGCTCTCCCCACCTCCTCCTGGAGCCCGGCTTGCAGGTCTTGAGGGGGGGAGGCACATACATGCACGAGGAGCCCCCTCCCCAGTCCACCAGCAGGGCAGGTTTAAGGGCGGCGGCGGGCAGGGGTCCCAACCCTGGCACACCCTCTCCGCCCTGGGGGAGCCAGTGGACCCGAGGAGCGGGGGGGGGGTCCGGAGGATGAACAGTGGGGAGGGGAGGGGGCTTGGGGGCCCGGTGGGCACTTGGCGGCGGGGAGGGGTCCTCTCACTCCTGGCTGCAGCTGGGGAAGGCCGCGGGCCCTGTTGTCCCCACAGAGTTTCATAGAATCACAGGGATGGAAGAGACCCCCAAGGGCCATCCAGTCCAACCCCATTCTGCCCTGCAGGAACACAGGATCCAAGCACTACCAATGAGGGATGGCCATGATCCACCCTCTGCTTAAAACGCTCAAAAACCTCCAAAGAAGGCAACACACCCCAAGGGAGGGGGCACGTTGGTATTTCCGTGGCAAGGGAGGTATCCTAGAACCATAGAGTTGGAAAAGACCCCAAGGGCCATCCAGTCCAACCCCATCCAGCCTCTGTTTAAAACACCTCCAAAGAAGGAAACTTCACCACACTCCCAGGCAGTAGCGCGTCCCATTGTCAAACAACTTTTACCATCAGGGAGGTGAATCTCTTTTTTCTGAAGTTTGAACTCATGGCTCTGTGTCCGAGTCTCTGGAGCAGCAGAAAACAATCCTGCTCCATCCTCAGTATGGCATCCCTTCAAATATTTAAATGTGGCTCTTATGCCCCCTCTTCACCTTCTCTTCCTCTGGCTAAACATACCCAGCTCCCTAAGTCTCTCCTCATAAGGCATCGTTTCCAGACCTTTCACTATTTTAGTCACCCCTCTCTGGACACACTCCAATTTGTCAATATCCTTTTTGAATTGTGGTGCCCAGAACTGGACACAGTATTCCAGGTGAGGTCTGACCAAGGCAGAGTAAAGCAGCACTATTACTTCCCTTGATCTGGACACTATACTTCTGTTGATGCAGCCCAAAATCGCATTGGCCTTTTTAGCTGCTGCATCACACTGTTGACTCATGTTCAGCTTGTGGTCCATTAAGACTCCTAGATCCTTTTCGCATGTACTGCCCTCAAGCCGTGTGTCACCCATCCTATATCTGTGCATTTCGTTTTTAGTGCCCAAGTGTCGTATCCTACATTTCTCCCTGCTGAAATTCATTTTGTTTTGTCCCAGGTCCCCCATCTGTTCTCATAACCTGTGGTTCCACGGTGAGCCTGCCGCACTCACCAGGGCCCAAAACATCCCGCTGCAAGGCCTGTGTTTGCTGGGATGTGTCTGAAGGGCTTGCTGCTACGTGGTGAGTGGGTAAGTGTGGGGTGGCAACCATCCCGTGTGCAGTGAGTCACACGTGCGGACCACATGGTCAGGAAACAGAAGGCCAGTTAGCCATGGCGAATCCTTAAGGGCCATGGGTCAGGGTCAGGAAAGTCCAGCAGCTAACCAATGACATCGTACCCAGTTTCAACTAGCCGCTGTTAACAAGTCAGGTCTCGCCTAGAAGCAAAGATGACTCAATTGAGGCTGTCATACTCATTGGAAAAGATGATGATGATGGTGATGGTGATGATGATTTCTGTCCCGCTTTTTCTCCGATTTGGGACTCAAAGGGGTGGTGATAAGGAAGGTGATAATGAAGTGGAAGGCAGGAGGAAAAGAGGAGGAATGCATTACGGTGGACTGAATGCACCAAAGAAGCCACAGTTGCCCTGAGCCGGCAGAGGCTGAGCAGGGCAGTCGGCGACGTAAACGAGGACAAGAGCAGCAAAGGGAGTCAAGCTTCGGACACCAATCGTCCTACTTCAATCCTGATTACAGCTTTTCAATGTCCTTGAATGTGTAGTCGAAGGCTTTCACAGCCGGCATCCATAGATTTTCCTTGTTTTTTTTCTGGGCTGTGAGGCCATCGTGTTCTGGAATAGTTTCTTTCTGACGTTTCGCCTGCATCTGTGGCTGGCATCCTCAGAGAATGGTTGGGAAGGAGTGTATGTGGAGTTTATATGCTGTGAACCCTATTGGGGAGGATATGTACATTTGTGTAATTGAATGGTTAGTTTCTGGGTATAGAAATTCTGGACCAGGTCAACAGCTGTCATGTCAGAATGCACACATTGAAATCCACAAACACCTGGACAACTTCAACAGGAAAGAAGAAACCCTAAAAGTGAACAAAATCTGGCTGCCAGTCCTGAAAAACACTAAAATCAAAACTCAACACTTACAAAGGGATTCCACCCAGGGACAGGAGGATTTCCAGCAGATAATGGCCCATCAACCAACCATTCGCCAAACAGACACTAACGAGCCTTGCCTTTCCATACCCAGAAACTAACCATTCAAATGTATACAAATTTACATATACTCCCCAAAAGGGGTTCATAATATATATCTACCCAACCATTCTCTGAAGATGCCAGCCTCAGATGGAGGCGAAACTTTAGGAATAAACTCTTCCAGAACATGGCATCCTCACAATCCGGGAAAAAACCCAAGGAAAATCCTTCTTGACTGTTGGTGCCCAGAACTGGATAGAGGACTCATGCTGAAGAGAGTGGCACTATGACTTCCCTGTTGATGAAGCCTAGAATTGCATGGGCTTTTTTGGCTGCTGCGTCACACTCTGGACTCAAGCCAGGTATCACTCATCCTATATTTGTGAATTTTGTTTCTCCTGTGGTACTTTACATTTATCCCTATTGAAATTCATAAACAGAGGCTGGATGGCCATCTGTCGGGAGTGCTTTGATGGTGTCTTCCTGCAGGGCAGAATGGGGTTGGACTAGATGGCCCTTGGGGTCTCTTCCAACTCTAGGATTCCATGACACGGTGGCCCTGCCATTGCCTTGTTCTTCCTCTTGCTCTGAACATAACCAAAAAACCCTCCAACCTCTTTTAGTATTAACCTAATTTAATTGTACCCTGCACAAAATGGGCTGTCTGGACTCTTAATGGTTAATAATTCATTAATATATTTACATTTCATTTTACTATCTTTCCTTTCATTGGTTTGACTCTCTTCTTAATAGTGCCAGTTCCCATCTAATCTTGGGAGATAAGCAGCATCAGCTCTGGTTTACCTTTTGGGTGAGTGACCGGGGCTATCTTTACGCATGTACGTGTCCTGATATATTTACACGGAATGCTACTCTCTTATCTTGAGACAGCTTGACTCCATTTACCGTGCTCTATCCCTTATGATCTTGGGAGCTACTCAGGGTCAGCTCTGGCTTACTTTTGGATGGGAGACCTACTATTTATCTTTAGTTGGTGACACTTTTCACACTGCTGGACCCCATCTGATCTCTAGTTTGACTCTTTTAACTGTTCCTTATGATCTTGGGAGCTAATCAGGGTCAGCTCTGGTTTATTTTTGGATGGGAGACTGATTGCATCACTACATAGTTGAGTACTATATATTCCACTGAATTCTACTTTCTTCTCTTTAGTTTGTGACACTCTTTTCACAGTGCTGGATCCCATCAGATTTTTGAGGTTAAACACAGTAAGCTCTGGTTTATTTTTGGATGGGAGACCGATTGCTTAGTTCATTATGATCATTTGTTGAATTCTACTATCTTATCTTGAGTGAGTGGCACTCAGTGCCAGGTCCTGTCTGAACTTGCAAGCTAAGCAGCTTCAGCCTTGCTTGTTCTTGGATGGGAGACCATTCTCTCATTACAGGACTTAATAATTACAGTACTGTATTTGCATTCAATTCTACTATCTTATTTGGGTTTGGTGCCACCTGGTGGCTCTTTTCAATTTTACAGCTTAGTGATTGACTTAGCCCTCTACAAATTAGCCCATAGGCTTTTGATAATTATCTCTCCACTGGTCATAGGCTTCTGATAGGACCCTTGTCTCAGTTTTACATTTCCAGCTAAGCTTGATCTTGGAAGCGAGTGAGGGGTAGTCACCAATCAGGTCAGTTGCTGTGGGCTATATTTAATTCTGCTTCAGGCACTTTGGCACCAGCGGGGCCTCTTCTGATCTTGGGTGCTATGTATGTTTATGTTGAGCAATTTAGACACCAGTTTTCGGCACCAGTTCCTATCTGATCTTGGGAATTACTCAACACCTTCTTTGCCTCAGTGTTTTCAGAAAAGGAAAAGGAGGACCAACCTGAGGATAATGGAACAGAGGACACAATAGGGGAAATCCAGCTCAAAATAAGTAAAGAGGTAGTACAGGAATACCTTCTTAATCTAAATGAATTTAAATCTCCAGGACCAGATGAACTACATCCAAGAGTATTAAAAGAGCTGGCAAATATTATCTCAGAGCCATTGGCAGTAATCTTTGAGAACTCCTGGAGAACAGGAGAAGTCCCAGCAGACTGGAGGAGGGCAAATGTTGTCCCCATCTTCAAAAAGGGGAAAAAAGAGGATCCCAACAATTATCGTCCAGTTAGTCTGACATCAATACCAGGGAAGATTCTAGAGCAGATCATTAAACAGAGAGTCTGTGAACATTTAGAAAGCAATGCCATAATCACAAAAAGTCAACATGGGTTTCAGAGAAACAAGTCATGCCAGATTAATCTGATCTCTTTTTTGGATAAAATTACCAGCTTGGTAGATGAAGGGAATGCTGTGGACATCGCATACCTTGATTTCAGTAAGGCCTTTGACAAGGTTCCCCATGACATTCTTGCAAACAAGCTTGTAGAATGTGGGCTAGACAAGTTAACTGTTCAATGGATTTGTAATTGGTTGACCGGCCGAACCCAAAGCGTGCTCAGCAGTGGCTCCTCTTCGTCTTGGAAAGATGTGACCAGTGGGGTGCCACAGGGTTCTGTCCTGGGCCCAGTGCTATTCAACATCTTTATCAATGACTTGGATGAGGGAATTAGGGGCATACTTACCAAATTTGCAGGTGACACCAAATTGGGAGGAGTAGCTAATACCCTAGAGGACAGGATCAAAATTCAGAATGACCTGGATAGACTGGAGAGCTGGGCCAAAGCTAACAAAATGAAATTCAATACGGAGAAATGTAAAGTACTGCACTTAGGGCGGAAAAATGAAATGCATAAATATAGGATGGGAGAGACCTGGCTGAATGAGACTACATGCGAAAGGGATCTAGGAGTCCTAGTAGACCACAAGTTGAACATGAGCCAACAGTGTGATGCGGCAGCTAAAAAGGCCAATGCGATTTTGGGCTGTATCAATAGAAGTATAGTGTCTAGATCAAGGGAAGTCATAGTGCCGCTCTATTCTGCCTTGGTCAGACCTCACCTAGAATACTGTGTCCAGTTCTGGGCACCACAATTCAAAAAGGATATTGACAAATTGGAGCGTGTCCAGAGAAGGACGACTAAAATGGTGAAAGGTCTGGAAAGGATGCCTTATGAGGAGAGACTTAGGGAGCTGGGTATGTTTAGCCTGGAAAAAAGACGGTTAAGAGGCGATTTGATAGCCTGTTTAAGTATTTGAAGGGATGTCACGCTGAGGATGGAGCAGGCTTGTTTTCTGCTGCTCCAGAGACTGGAACACGGAGCAATGGGTGCAAGCTCCAGGAACAGAGATTCCACCTCAACATTAGGAGGAACTTTCTGACAGTAAGAGCTGTTCGGCAGTGGAACGCACTCCCTCGGAGCGTGGTGGGGTCTCCTTCCTTGGAGTTCTTTAAACAGAGGCTGGATGGCCATCTGTCGGGGATGCTTTGATCAAGATTTCCTGCGTGGCAGGGGGTTGGACTGGATGGCCCTCGTGGTCTCTTCCAACTCTGCAATTCTATGATTCTATGATTGGGTGCTAAGCAGGTTTAGCCAATAGGACTTGTGTCATTGACACTTTTTTCATTTTGTTAGTTGCATCTTACTAGCATGCCTGAGAATGCAAAAGGTTTATCCTTGGGTGGGAGACTAATTCTTATCCTACACAATGTATTGCTATATTTACAATTGAATTCTACCATCTTATCTTTAGTTTGGCTGACTCTGTTCACAAAAGCAATGTCATAGAATCATGGAATTGGAAGAGACCCCAAGCACCATCCAGTCCAACCCCCTTCTGCCACGCAGGAAATCACAATCAAAGCATCCCCGACAGATGGCCATCCAGCCTCTGTTTAAAGACCTCCAAGGAAGGAAGGAGACCCCACCACGCTCCGAGGGAGTGCGTTCCACTGCCGAACAGCTCTTACTGTCTGATGTAGGGAATTCTACTGTCTTATTTGTCCTTAGCTAGCTCTGAGATTAGGCTTGGTTGTTCCCAGTATACAGGCTATGGTGGCACCTGCTGCAGTCAGGCTTTTGAGGTATTCTGTTTTTTTCTTGCTCTTTAATTTATTTGGATACCTTATTAGATTGGATATTTAATTCGTAATTAATTTATACAAACTGATTTATACAAATCTCATCCTAACCAATGGGGATGACCTGGTTAATGGGGTGGAAGTGGCGGATCCTTATGGGGAGTGACCATGTTCTCTGGAGTTTGTGATACAGAGGCAAGGGGAAGCCAAGCGCAGTCAGACATGCCTTCTAGACTTTTAAGAAAGCTGATTTCAGAAAACTTAGGGAATTACTGGGGGTGATCCCATGGTCAGAAATACTAAAAGATAAAGGAGTTCATGAAGGATGGGAGTTTCTAAAAAGTGAGATATTGAAGGCACAACTTCAAACAATTCCAGTGAGAAGGAAACATGGCAGGTGTCTGAAGGAACCAGTCTGGATGTCTAAACAAATTTCAACTGAGCTAAGGCTTAAATGTACAAGAAATGGAAAAAGGGGGAAATCACCAAAGAAGATTTCAAACAAATAGCCAGCTCATGTAGGGGGAAAGTCAGAAAAGCCAAAGCTTAGCTGGAGCTCAGGCTTGCTGGAGAGGTGAAAAACAATAAAAAGGGGATTTTGGGGTATGTCCGTAGCAAAAGGAAGAACAAGGAAATGGTAGGGCCGCTGCGGGGAGAAGATGGTGAAAGGCTAACGGGACAGAGAAAAGCAGAGCTACTCAACACCTTCTTTGCCTGGGTCTTTTCGCAAAAGGAGAACAGTGCTCAACCTGGGGAAGATGGAGGAGATGATGCAGTTGGGGAAATACAGCACAGAATTGGTAAAAAGGTTGTTCAGGAATACCTGGCCAGAATAAATGAGCTCAAGTCTCCAGGGCCAGATGAACTTCATCCAAGGGAATTAAAAGAACTGGCAGAAGAAATAAAAGAAACCACTATCAATAATCTCTGAGAAATCCTGGAGAACAGGAGAGGTCCCAGCAGGCTGGAAAGGGGCAAATGTTGTCCCCGTCTTTAAAAGGGGGGGGGGGGGGGAAGAAGACCAAAATAATTATCACCCAGTCAGCCTGACATCAATACAGTACTAAAAAGATTCTAGAGCAGATCATTAAACTGACAGCCTGTAACCACTTAGAAAGGAATGCTGCGATCACTAAAAGTCAACATGGATTTCTCAAAACAAGTCATGCCAGACTAATCTCATCTCTTTTTTTGATAGAGTTGCAAACTTGATAGATGAAGGGAACGCAGTGGATGTAGCGTATCTTGGTTCCAGTAAGGCTTTTGACAAAGTCCCCCATGATACCCTTGCAAAAAAGTTAGTAACCTGTGGGCTAGACCATGCAACTGTTAGGTGGATTTGCAATTGATTGACTGACCGAGCTGAAAGGGTAGTAGTCACCAATGGCTCCCCTTCACCCTGGAGGGAAGTGGCCACCAGTGGGGTGCCACCGGGCCCTGTCCTGGGCCCAGGGCTATTCCACATCTGTGTCCATGACCGGGACGAGGGAACATGAGAGGGGATGCTGATCAAGTTTGCAGCGACCCCAGATGAGGAGGGGCAGCTGATACTGGTTGCCCCCCCTGTTGCGGATGCCTCAGAAGGCGTTAAATCGGCCATAGCTTATAAAAGCGGCCCTTCAGCACCGAGCTATGCGTGTTGTGTTTCCTTCCTTGTGCTCGGGGTCCTCCTTCCTGGGGAGCAGCCAAAGCCTCCACCCTCTTCGGCTATTGTTACCCTCTCTCTCTGACTGCGCCCTAACACGCTGTGCTGCCTGGGGGGCTCTGGGGGCTCAACGTGCGCGGGAGCCCCTGGCTGGCCGTGAGGGCGGGCCGGGCGGCCCTTGAACCCGGCCAGGCGCTCTCCGGGGCGGCCGTCCCTGGGCGCGGCCTCTCCCTCGGGCTGGCTCCCCTCCTGGCAGCCGGGCTCCCGGGGCGAGGGCGCCCTTCCGCAGAGCGAGGCCCGCCGCAAAAGGCCGGGCGAGAGGCCATTCCCACTGCAATGGCGACACAAATGAGGGCCGCCCCTCATAACACGAGTACGTTGTCGTCCCCCATCCAAGTCCCGCCCGGGGCGGCCCTGCTTAGCCCCGGGAGTCCCTGGCGGGGGGGGGGGCTCCGAAGGAACTACGGCCCCCAGAGGCCCCGCCCGCCGGCCTCCCGGCCTGAGGCTGCTGGGAGTTGGAGTTCAGGGGAGGCGCCGCCCTCTCGCCCGCCCGCCGGCCGGAAGCCTCTCTGACCGTTTCCTTCTGCGCCGGTCTCCGTGGCGACGGGAGCGAAGGCGGCGGCGCCCGCTGATTGGCCGCCCGGAGGCGCTGGGGACGGAGTCCGGGCGGATGGGGCGGCGGGCGCGGCGGGCGGCGGGGGCGCTGGAGGCGGGGGCGCCGTCGCCGCCGCGGGGTCTCTCCCGGCAGCAGGTCCGCGGCACCGGGGGCAGCAGCGCCGCCAGCAAGAGGTCGGCCGCCGCGCGGGGATACACGCCCGACCGCTTCGTGCTGCAGCTCGTGCCCGAGGGCGGCCCCCGGCGCGCCCCCGCCATCCACCGGTGAGGGCTCCCGAGCATGCGCAGCGCGCGCCCTTCGGGGGCTGGGGGTCCCGCGGCCGGTCGGTCAGTCGGTCGGCCTGCCGGTCACTCGCCTCCTTCCTCCCTCCCTCCCTCCCTCCCTCCCTCCCGCAGGGGCTACCATGTCCGCGCCCGGGCCGTGGAGCGCTGCCTGCGAGCCTTCCTGCGCCGCCCCGGAGGAGGACCGGCCGCCCGCCCGGGAAGCAGGAGGCAGGTGAGCGGCGAGGGCGGCCGGGCGGGTCCCCCGGCCCTTCCCCGCTGCCCCGGCCTGCCGCCACTCGCCTCTCCCCCTCCGTCCATCCGTCCTTCCGCCCGCAGGTGGTGTCGCTGGGCGCCGGCCTGGACTCGCTCTTCTTCTGGGCCAAGGCCGAGGGGCTGCTGGGCCGGACCCGCTTCTTCGAGGTGGACTTCGCGGAGGTGGCGGCCCACAAAGCCGCCCTGGTCGCCCGCACCGAGACGCTGGCCGCCCTGGCCCGCGGGGGCAGCAGCGCCGCCAAAGCCCCGGAAGGCCCCGGTAGGGACGGGGCAGGGGCAGGAGGAGGGGGGCGGCTGCAGTGGGGCACGTGTGTGTGCGTGTACACGTGTATCTAGCATAGTCACACCCCTTCCTCCCCCCCCCCGCTGCGCTTGGAGAAGGGTCCCACCCCATGGGTGGCCAGTGGGTGCGCGTGGGTGCAGGGCCCCTCTCTGGCCTGGCCTGGCCTGGCGGGCAGTGGGCTCCGAGGGCGCTACCAGCTACCTTTCTCTACAGGGGCAGTTACGTTTTCAGGAGAGGACTACAGGCTTCTGGGAGCCGACCTCTCAGATCTGCCGAGGCTGGAGGACGCCTTGCGCCAGGCTGGCCTGGACCCCGAAGCCCCCACACTGCTCCTGGCGGAGGTTGTGCTCACCTACATGGCCGTGGAGAGGTTTGTGGAGTTATGGTCGTCCTCTGGGTCGTCCTCTGGGTTGCTTGGCTGCCGAGGACTGCGGCCAACTTAGTTTCTGCTGTAACAAAAAAGAGCTGCATGGGTTGTGAGGGGCCCTGCTCACCCAGTGCTCGGATCCCCGTTCAGCCACGGAAACCCCTGGCAAGTCACGCTCTCTCAACACGAGAGGAAGGCAGGTGTTTGGTAGCAAATCTCGTCTGAATAACGAATCTTGCCCAAAGCCCCGTCACTGGGCCACCCTCAGTCAGAGCTGACTTGGAGGTGTGAAAGAGCAGATGGGAGCCCCTGCCCTGCCCCACTTTGTTGCCTTGGGGGCTGTGTGGTCCTCCCAGGCCCAGCTTGGCCTCCTGTGCTGGGGGTCTGGGGCTGGAGCCAAGCACAGGTGCTCCTCTTGGCTCACCTGCCCACGCAGCTGCTGCTGCCGCCTTTGGTCTCTTCCAGGTCCGACGCCTTGATCCACTGGGCGGCTGGCTTCTTTCCACAGGCGTGGTTTGTCCTGTATGAGCAGATCCATCCTGAAGACCCTTTTGGGCGCGTCATGCAGAACCACTTCAGCCGGCTCTGTTCCCCACTGCAGTCCATTATCCACTACCCAAGTTGCAAGGCCCAGCGGCTGCGTTTCCTCCAGAGGGTGCGTGTGGGCCTCAGAGTGGGGCTAAAGGTGGGCCGGGGGGGGGGCTGAGGGGAAGAGCCCAGGGTGTGGAAGAGAGCCGCTGTGTTTGTGGTTGAGTGGGAAGGGGCTGGGGCTTTTCCTGAACACCCCAGTTGCCTCTGCAGGGCTGGGCGGAATGCAGCGCCATGGATATGAATGAATTCTACGGCTGCTTCGTCCCTGGAGAGGAGCGGCAGAGGATCCAGGGCTTGGAGCCCTTTGACGAGTTTGAGGTAATCTTCCACATATTGGGCCAGGGTCCCGGCTTTCCCTCCCTCCCGCCCTCCCTCCCTGTTGGGGTTGGACTTGGGCTCCAGTGTGTCTCTCTGGGTCCTGTGGGGGGCACCCCCTCCTCCTCCTCCTCCAGTAGAGGCAGGTCACTATCCTTCCTCTGCAAGACCTGTACCAGCACGTGGCCGCTGCGGAGTCCCTGCCCCAAAGCTCTCCCTGGAGGACTCAGCAAAGAGGCCTGTGGGTGGGGCTCCTGTGTCCACGGGAAGGAGGGAGGGCTGACCAGCCGGCCACCCAAGGGTCCGGCAGCCACGTGACACCGATGCAGCAGCTTGCAACTGATCGGGGCCTTTCCCACTCTGGGGTTCCACCACTCTTGACCGTTGTTTCTCTGACTGAGACACCTTCCATGACAAAGGGCTGCCGTGAGCACAGGCTAGCCTGGGCCCCCATGTTCTGGTATTTGGGTAGATCCCTCTCTGTCTTGCTGCATCCTCGGCTCTGCCTGGATCACTAAATCCCGACCTCTGTGGCAGAGAGGCACTCGATGCCTCCCAGAGGCCAGTGTGGTGTCCTTGTTTGTCAAGTGAGCGAGAGGACCTTTTGGGTCTCTGGAAATGGTTGCGGGGCATGCAGGTAGGGAAGAGAGCCTTGTGTTTAATTCCTGGCCTGGCCATTGGAGGGAACTGTGGCTCCTGGGTGGGCAGATTAGTCCGCTGGCGGAGGGGGGTGTTGATTGTGCCCTCCCTCCCCCTCCCTCTCCCTCCAGCCCCGTTGCCCCTGGGAGCCACTTTCTTCTTGTTATTTTTCTAAGTCTGTGGAATCAGGAGGCTCTTAATGGGGTTTTCTAGTGGAGTCTGCATTTTAATCAGCCTTGTTGGCTTTTTTGCAAGGTGCTTGTGTGTGTGGTTGCGGGAACCCTCCCCCAGGCACACACACACACACACACACACACACACAGTGACTGGGGGACTGAAGGAGTGAGGGCCTGTTCCTGATAGTTGCCTCTCCCCCCCGCCTTATTTCTGCAGGAGTGGCACTTGAAATGCTCGCATTATTTCATCCTTGTGGCCTCGAAGGGGAAGTCCTTCTCTCCAGCTCCTGTTTTTTCTAGCACAGAAGGTAAAGGTGCAAAAGGAGCCACACAGAAAAGCAGTTCTGGCCTCTCCTGCTTTGCTGAGAGGAGAAGGAACGAGTGTGAGCTACAAGCTGGGGAGCCCCGGTTCACATTTCTAGCTGGTCTCTTGGTTCCCCCTCTGTCCTGAGGCAGCAACAAGGGCTGTCTTTGCCAGGTGGCTGTAAGAGTTCACTGTTCTAGTAGGTTTGCAGGTTTGCAGAGGCTCTGCAGTTTCCAGACACAGGTGCAGAGCCGCAAACAGGCACCAGAACTTCGGTCCCTAGTGCTCGGTCAAGCACTGGTGTCGCAAGAGGCGAAAGAACTCAAAATCCTCATGGTATATCACAGAAGTGTAAGGAGAATTATTCCGGGTCAGGACAAAGGCTTTTCCCATTAATTTAAAACTCCAGCAAGGGTGAGGTAAGGGTTGTTTTCCACATTTGCCGGAACACCCAATTTGCCTGGATGCAGAGGTGTCAAGGTCACCCATGGTGTGCCAAACAGCTTACACAGCAGAGCGAGAACAGCTCCAAACACACAGACTAATTAACAGCCATCCAACCCTATTGCCGCCCCCCTTCCTCTCAGTGTCTAGCCAAAACAAAGAAAGTACCTCACAGCAGTCTTAAAATCATATAAAAAGTACTTTACTGACGAACATCTTGTGTAAATCTTCAGTACACAGGTACAAGACTTGAAGATATGCAGGCATAACAAAAATATATGCTGATAGCTACATCTCTAAGACAAAATATGCAAAAAACAAAAAAACTCTCTGAGGCATGTTGCCTCCAGAGAGACTTAATGGCGACTGGGCATCGTGTCTTCCAAGAACAAAGGACTTCAAGGAACCACCTTTTTCTGGAAGACACACACTAAACATCTCAGATTACAACAGGAAATTACCTCACTATCTGTGTTTACTCTCTAACAGTAAACAATCCAGCATGGTAGATTGCCACTTAACTCCAACAGGGTGATGGTCAGTTTGTGCGGTCTCCGTGTCAGCCTTGGAGCTGGGTAGTTGGCAGTGCCAGGGCATTGGACCCCAAGCCTCAGAGTCCCCTCATGCGAAAGTTTGGTTCCACAGAACAAGCATCCAGTTGGCAACCTGTACCATCTGTGCAGAATGACAAGTGTGACAGGACAGCGTGAAGGTCATCTAGTCCAGTTCCCTACTCAGTGCAGGAGAGCCGCAGGTGAAGAGCTCCTTCTGTATGTCTCCCACAGAGGGGCTTGCTTACTTTAGCCATCCTGAAACAAGAGCCTGTCTGGTGGGTAAATAGGTTCCCCCAGTGCAGGATGGGCCAGAGAGCCAAGAGACTGAAGTCCTTTTGAGTCCGTGGCCCAGCAAGGGGTTCTCCCTTTCCTCTGCAGTCCTTGTGTGGACGTGCTCACGTACGGCTGCGTGACTCCCTTCCTGGAAGCAGAGCTGGTTTCTTTGCCTCGCTGCTCATACTGCTGGTGAACCAGCTTGCCTACCTCTCTGCCCACAGCCTTCTTGACACGCTGGGAGCCCACCTTTGCTGGGACCGTTTCCGCATTGGTTTGTGCAACAGTCGCGGGAGCTTCTGGCCTGAAGCGGTACGGCCATCGCTCTGTGCTCCTTGCTCCACACATAGTCCTAACTGCAGGAGGTTTCGGTGATGAGCGTGGCCGTCATTGCCGCCTGACTGAGCTCCACCTGCTGATCCAGCCCACAGGGGAGGCAGTGGCCTGGGAGAGTCGTGCCCTCTGCCTGGCTGAGTCCGGGGAACCCTGGGGTAAGCAGCGGGGTTCTTGGCTGGTGTGGATCACGTGGGCAGGGGGCGGCCTACTTGGCCTCCCCTCAACGATGCCTCCCCCTTCCCAGATGGACGGCTCTTTCACACCATGACGCTCCTGCAAGCAGGCTGGGCTATTGTCATAGGGGGGCGGAAGTCACCAGCGAGCCCTGCCCTGCCAGCCTGTCGCTTGGACGTGTTGGAGGCTGCCGGTGGCCCCGTCGTTGAGCTAACCCCCTTGCCGCCCATCCAGGGCTTGGCCTTGCCCCGCTGGAGGCATTCTGCTACTGAGGTTGTGCATCAAGGTAGGAGGAGGAAGACCCTCACCCCTCTGGAGGGAAGCTGGTTGGGGGGCGGGTAGGCAAGCTTGGGCAGGGAAGGGCTCAGAGGGAAGGGCCTGGGGGGCTCCCTGGGCTTTGCCTCTCTTACAATCCCCTGTGCCAGTTGTGCATGTTAGTGGGTCAAATGGGTAGGCAAGTGGCTGGACGCCCATGCAGGTCCCATGTTCAGAGGAATCCCACCCCTCCCCATATCCTCTCCCACGGGGCCCTGTGCATTCTGGCTGCCCGGCCTGAGGGAGGGCAAGGGTGGGCGATGCCGGATAGATTTTCTGCTTTCCTCCCAGGTGAGGCCTACCTCTTCGTCTACGGTGGTTGCAGCTCTGGGCAGCGTGTCCTGGAGGACTGGTGCTTCCTCCACATGGAAGAACTCTGTTGCCATCAGGTAGGTAATGGGGTTTGTAAAAAAATAACAATGTTACCCCCTGTGCTTTACTGGAAGTACCTTACAAAACAGGCGCCATGAAACTGATGGCTTTAACTTCCTTGGAAAGCACAGAACTAATCAGCAGAGTTTTCTATTTAAAACACATAGGCAGCAGACACATATTGATTCCAGCATGCAGGCTTAAGATAACCATCCACACAATTTCCCACAGTTTATGTTCTCTAGCATAAAAGGATTGAAAAACACTCCAAAGTAGTTTAAAAGTATAAAAACATATTTACTTACAGTCTGTGTGCATATCTTATTCAGTATTAGCAACATTTCAACAAGTAAAGGTTCTATCCTCTCTCTGGCTTTTCTTCGCAAACGAAGATTCAGGAAGGACTCATCCCGCGCTTTCTGCAAGCGCGCTGATGACTAAAAAGGCCAATCCGAGATAAATAAGTCTAGTGGCAGAAAGCACAGTTGGGTGATGTTTCTGGGTTGTGATTCTTTCTGCGTCATCATTTCTCTTCAAGACTTGTTTGTCGTGAGTTCTCAAATAAGGCTGCAGCATTGTGGATAGTGCGTCTCCATGCCTCCCGATGTGAGGCCAGGGCGGACCATTGTTGGTGATCAATTTGGCCGAGCCTGAGATGTTGTTTCAGGGAGTCTTTGTATCGCTTTTTTGGAGCGCCTCTCTTACACTGACCTGTGGCGAGTTCACCGTAGAGTACTATTTTTGGGAGGCGATGGTCCTCCATCCTAGAAATGTGCCCTGCTCAGCGCAGCTGTGTTCTCAATATCATGGCCTCAATGCTGGTAATCCCTGCTTGCTCAAGGACAGCAACATTCGTCACATAGTCAGTCCAGTGTATATTTAGGATTGTGCGTAGACAGCGCTGATGAAAGCGTTCGAGGAGTCGTAAGTGGTGGCGATAGGTGACCCATGTTTCAGACCCATGTTTCATGTTCTCTAGCATAAAAGGATTCAAAAATACTCCAAAGTAGTTTAAAAGTATAAAAACATCTTTACTTATGGTCTGTGTGCGTATCTTATTCAGTATCAGCAACATTTCAACAAGTAAAGGCTAAAATATAGCTAAAAACTACATGTTAAAAACAAGAATATGCAGGAGCCCTGCATGAGGGTCCTAACTCTAGGAAAATATCATGGCGAGTGGTAAACCTCATGGCAGCTTTCCAGACAAAGAGAAGGACTTGGACACACCTCTTCCTCTGGAAAGGTAATTACATTTCAATAGGAAGTTACATCATATACATTCTGTTTGCTTCTATCAGTTAAGCCTTTCAACAGTCAAACATCTCAGTTTATTGGATTGCAAACTGCATATCCCAACACCCCCTCTCAATCCAGTAAATGTCCCATGATCCCCAACTTGATATGCAGTCTCTGGAATGCAACTCTTGCTAGGGCTTTGTCAGGATATCAACTGTCATCTCATCTCTTGGACAGTACTTCATCTTTATCACACCATCAGTCGCCAGTTTTCGAATAATGTGAAATTCAGTCTTTATATGTTTGTTTGGTGGGGTCACTTTCTTCCCACTCTCGGACAATTTAATACGACTGATTGTCCTCAAAGACTGTGGTGGGCTTCTGCCCTGCAATGCGAAAGCCAACAAACAGGTCATCAAGCAATTTTAGCACATCACACACATGTGCCGCAGAAACATATTCTGCCTCTGTAGAAGAATAAGCGACCGCATTCTGTCTAGCACCAGCCCAGCAGACTGGTCCATCCCCATACGTGGACAGGTAAGCACTTGTTGACACTGAACCACCCCTGGATCCAGCCCAGTCTGCATCTGTAAAACAAACAAGATTTGGATTAGCATTAGCGGACAACTTTAACTGTAAATCTAACGTGCCCTTTAAATATCTCAGAATTCTCTTCACCACAGCTCAGTCCTTCTTGGTTGGTGCTGTAACTCTTTCTTTAAGAACTCCAACAGCAGAGGCTATATCAGGCCTCGCATCTCTGGCTAAACACTGCAGCTCTCCCATAGCTGTCTTGTACATATTATTGCTTGGCAAAGGCTCACTGTACTCATTGTTTTTGGATCTTGTAGCCCTAAAAGTTCCAACATGTTAACAATCCTTTGATTTTCCTTGGTTTTTTTTCTGGGCTGTGAGGCTGTGTTCTGGAATAGTTTCTTTCTGACGTTTCGCCTGCATCTGTGCTGGCATCCTTAGAGAATGGTTGTGTAGGTGTGTGTGTGGAGTTTATATGCTATGAACCCCTGTTGGGGAGGATATGTACATTTGTGTATTTGAATGGTTAGCTTCTGGGTACAGAAATGCAAGGCTCGTTAGTGTCTGTTTGGCTAATGGTTGGTGGATGGGCCATTATCTGCTAGGAATTCCCCTGTCCCTGGGTGGAATTCTTTTGTAAGTGTTGAGTTTTGATTCCATTGTTTTTCAAAACTGGGAGCCAGATTTTGTTTACTTTTAGGGTTTCTTCTTTCCTGTTGAAGTTGTCCAGGTGTTTGTGGATTGCAATAGCTTCTCTGTGTATTCTGTCCAGAATTTCCTGGTCCAGAATTTTTGTGTTTTCAAATAGCATTTTGTGTCCAGGTTGGTTTATCACATGTTCTGCTACTGCTGATTTTTCTGGCTGGCCCAGTCTGCAGTGTCTCTCATATTCCTTGATTCGTGTTTGCACACTGTGTTTGGTGGTCCCTATGTAAACTTGTCCACAGCTGCATGGTATGCGGTAAACTCCTGCGGCTGTGAGAGGGTCTCTTTTGTCCTTCACTGAGCGTAGCATTTCTTGGATTTTTTTTTGGAGGTTGTGTTTCCTCATCAGTTTCCCTATTCTGTCTGTGACTCCTTTGATGTATGGTAAAAATACCTTCCCTTTGGGTGGCTATTTTTCTTAAAAATGAGTAACCATTAGGGCCCAATTTAGGTGCCTCAGTTGGTCCTCCAGGTAGTGGGGTTCGCAGATCCTTTTTGCACGGTCTACCAATGTCTTTATTGTGCTTCTTTTTTGTCCTGGGTGATGATTGGAGTTCTTGTGTAGATACCTGTCCGTGTGTGTGTGGGGGTTTTCTGTATACCTTGTGGCCTAACCGTTGGTTTGGTTTGCGGATGACTGGGACATCCAGGAATGGCAGTGTTCCTTCCTTCTCTTTTTCCATCATGAATTGGATATTTGGGTGGATGCTGTTCAGGTGGTTCAGGAATGAGACCAAACCTTCTCCATGGCTCCAAATGGTGAAAGTGTCATCCACATATCGGAACCATGTTGTGGGCTTTTTTTGGGGGGGGGGGTTCTGTTTCCAGGGCTTGCTTTTCAAAATGTTCCATGTAAAAGTTTGCTATCACAGGGCTCAGGGGGCTGCCCATGGCTACCCCATCTATCTGTTCATAGAATTTGTTATCCCACTGGAAGTAGCTTGTGGTGAGGCAGTGTTTGAACAAGGCTGTGATATCCTCAGGAAATATTTGTTGTATGAGTGCCATGGTGTCCATTATGGGGACTTTGGTGAACAAGGAGACCACATCAAAGCTGATCAGTCTGTCTCCAGGTTTCAGTTTGATGTTGTTGATTTTTTCTATGACATGAGCTGAGTCTTTGATGTAGTGAGGGGTTTGTCCTATGTGGGTTTGTAATTGAGTGGCCAGAAACTTGGCCAAGTCATACATGGGGGATGCAATGGCGCTCACTATGGGTTGGAGTGGAATGGACTCCTGGTGGATCTTGGGAAGTCCAAACAGTCTTGGTGGGAGAGCCTCTGATCTGCACAGATTCTGGTGTAGGATTGGCTGAATGGATGAGTTCTTGATCAAGGCATTTGTTTGTTGGTGATTTTGTTGGTCAAGTCAGGCTTGAGTTTTCTGTATGTCGCAGGGTCCAAGAGTTCCCTTATTTTTTGCCTGTATTTTTCTGTTTCCATGGTTACTGTGGCATTGCCTTTGTCTGCTGGGAGGATAATGTTTTCTGGGTCTGCACTGAGATCCTTGGTGGCTTTTCTTTCGTTTATGGTTATGTTGCCGGGTGGTGGTTTTGCCTTCCTCAGCTGTTTTTCCTCTTATCTCTTCTGCCTCTTCCTCCGGGAGACGGAGAGGGCAGATTCAACATGGGCGATGATCTCTTCAGCTGGGATTCTGGTGATGGTAGCTGCAAAATTGCCTCCTTTGGACAGGTTGGATGTTTCTTCTTTTGACCGTTGCCGTTCTGTTAGGTTGATAATAGTCCATGCTGTGTCCAGATGGGGTTTCTCTTAGTGTTTGTGGCATTTGTCAAATTTTTGTTTCTGCCTTTCAGTGTGAATCACCATATCTTTTTCCATTTTTCTGTAGGTGAACTTGTCAATTTTGTTCCAGTCTTGGGTATTCATTTTTTGACTGATGTTGAGGTGGAGTGATAATAGCTCCTTGTCTGTGTTGGCCAGATCTTTGCGGGTGGTGTGTATTCTCTCTTGTAACAGTGCTTTTGCCATTCTGTTGTAGATCTGGTTGGCCTGTGGGGATTTTAATGTCCTCTTTGCTGTGAGAAAGTGTGGTATGGCTTCTGTGTCTCTGCATCGTAACAGGAAAGTTAACAAACAGAGTAGGTGTGCTCTCCTGGTCCGGAGTTTCTCCAGTCTCCGGGTGTCTTGGAACAGTTTCTCCCCGTAGAGATGTTCAATGTGAAGTCGAAGGCTTTTACGGCCGGCATCCATAGATTTTCCTTGGGTTTTTTTCTGGGTGGTGAGGATGCCGTGTTCTGGAAGAGTTTATTCCTGACATTTCGCCTGCATCTGTGGCTGACATCTTCAGAGAAGGGTTGGGTCGGAGTGTGTGTGGAGTAAACTCCGCATAGGTAGCAGATCAGAGCCCTTTATCAGTCCTGCTTGGGGAGTCTCCCCCTCCATACAGACAATGACAGCGACTCTTGGATCAGGGCTGGTGGTTGTGTGGCCGGATCAGGAGACAAGCACTGTTCCTGCGATCAGCCTCCTTCCTGTCACTGGGCCGCTTGTCAGCTCCTGAGGAAGTAGCGAGGGGTCCCTCAGCTGCTGATCTCGTTGCCACCCTTGCATCCTGTCCTTCCTTAGGGCAGCACATGCACTTCTCCCTCCCTCCCTCCCTTCCTCCCAACCACCCTAGGAGGTAGGCAGGGCAGCAGATAATTGGCTCAGCCAGGCCCGTGGCTGAGGGTCCCCCAGGCCTGGCCATGGAGGGGCCCTCTCGTGGACGCTTTCTGCACACCCTCTCTGTACGGGTTTCCATGACGTTAGTCCATGCTCAACTGAGAATTCCCAGGGCAGAAAGCCTTTCTCCATCTGTTCCTGAAGAAGGCCTGTGGCATCCATGAGTGATGGGCACTTTGCACAGTGGTTTTTGGCCAATCAGGCCACAAAATCAAGGGGTCTTGCATGCAGGGGCAGGGAGTGGGGAGCAGGGGCAGAGGTTTGGCTAAGCCAAGCCGGGGTGGGTGGGTGGGCGGGGCAGGACTGTAGCCGCTCTTCTCTTGGAGTTTCCTGGGGCTCTCGTGGCTGCTGCTGCTGCCGCCGCCTTCTTGGCTGAGGGGCAGCTGGGGGGCATGGGGGTCGGGGAGGCCCTGCTCTCCAAGGGGGCTCAGTGAGTGACTCCCTCCCTGTCCCCGTCCCTGTCCCCTCTCTTTTTAGGTTCCTGTGGATGGCCCTGTCCCAGCTGGCCGTCACTCCCACAGCGCCTGCAGCTGGGCGGGTGGGGTGCTCATTGCGGGAGGACTGGATGCTGCTGAACAGCCGCTGGGCGCGGTCCTGTTTCTGAGGCCAACCGGGAGGGGATTCCAGTGGGAATCACTGCAGACCTGCCCCCCACTCACTCCCAGGTAAGCTGCCCCCTCCACTCAGCGGGACAGATGCCAGATGAACCCTGTCGAGGACGGTGCTGCTCAGTAAGGGCAGCCCAGCGGCAGAGAGCTGTAAACCTGGAAGACCATTCCTCATCCCCAGCCCCTTGCCAGTTTCCCTGGCTGCGAGCTCAGCCGGAGGAGGCCACAGGCAGGGCTCACTCCTTCCTGGCCCACCCGCGCTGTGCAGGGGTGGTACACCCCCTTTCCGAGAGGGTTGTTGGAGGAAGGCTTCTAGCCAGGCAGTGTGCCTCGAGTGCTGTAAAGCCCCTTGAAAGTGTTCTGAGCACACAGATTGATTGTGCAGCAGTCCAAAAAGGAGCCCTGGTGGCGCAGTGGTTAAATGCCAGTCCTGCAAGCCACCACGTCGCAAGTTCGATTCCAGCGGGCTCCAAGGTTCACTCAGCCTTCCATCCTTTCGTAGGTCGGTAAATTGAGTACCCAGCTTGTGGGGGCAATTTGCTAACACACATTGGAAACTGTTTAATGCAGTGTAGATGTCTAAATAGCTATTGCTTAAAACCAATCTGTAAGCTGCTCTGATAGCCTTGTGGCTGAAGAGAGGGGTATAAATAAATAAAATAAAAAAGAACTGTTAGTGCAGTGGGATCTCCAGATCTGCAAGGGGGTTCGGTTCTGGAACCCGCCACAGATGGTCATGGCCCATATGATTAAATGGCAACATGTGCGCAGATGCTTCAGCACGTCCACGTGCATGTCACCACCATTTTTGGTATGGGGTGTGATGGATCTGCGGTTGATTGAATCTGCGTAGCCAGGGCCCACAGGTAAGGAGGGCCCGCTGTGTTTTGGCTACTGTTAAAGTGGAGAAGAGGAGCCACAACATCTGGGGCCAAAGCCACCTGCCAGGGTGTGAGGTGATCCCCGCATGCATGGCCGAGGGTCTCTGTCCTGGCCTAACGCCTCTTTCAGCAAAGCCCTTAAATCAGACCTGGCTGGTGGAGCTTCAGGCCACGTTTGCTTGGGGGAAACAGTTCACATGGAAATGGTGGGCTGCTCTGGCCATGGTCTCCCAGCGTGCCCACTGTGTCGCCCTCACCCCATGGGCTCGCTGGTGTCAGAAGGTCTGGGTTGGCCCCCAAAGCCTAGCCCGCGAGCTGCCACTGCAGCCTCTTCTCAACCCGGCCACCTTCCTGGCTCACGTTGGTGCTCCCCACCAGCTGAGAGGTTTCATTCATTGGGCCCCCATTCTTGTCCTTGCTGGCTAATCATAGAAGAAAAGGCTGGTCAGCTTCTGTGGCTCATGCAGCTGATGGGGAAATACTTTAATTCCCCCCGAGAGGACATGTTGGTTGGGGAGCAGCCGGGGCATTTGCCAGGTTGGGCCCAGGAAAGGGGGAACCTGAATGCAGGCTCCGTTGTCTGCAGCTGGGGTGCCCTTCCCCTTTTGCGTCCACCTCCACTTTCCCCTCCTGCCCCATATAGGTACTCTCACACGGCCCACGTCCATCGCGGGAAACTGTTGCTGGTGGGCGGAGTCTGGTTCCATGCCCCTTCTGTGCCTGGCGTCGCAGTGATGGATCTGGCGACGGGGCTGCTGGTGGAGTATTGCATTGACACAGTGAGTGGCGCCGGGGGGGTATCTCTGGCCACTTCTGGGCCCACCTTGGCCTCCCCCCTACTGAGGAGGGAGGCCCAGCGCACGGCCCCCAGAGCTCAGCACCTGCCTGTGTAGGTGTCCAGCGGCCCTGAGGGTGGAGAGGCTGCCCTTGCCTTGCCCAGCCTGTTGGCTGCCTGGCTGGATCCCAGAGGACCAGCAGCGAGGTGCCATACTTTATATATTGCGCTGTTGGTGCCCATTGCACTTTGCAGCATCTGAGAGGACCGGCCTCCACCTGGCTGAGCTTAACCATGAAAATTCAATGTGAGTGGCAAGGGAAGGGACCCCGGGAAAGCCACTGCCGTGAGGATTCCTATTGAACAGCAGCTGCGGATTGGTTGCCAAAGGGCGGGCAGAGGGGATGGCAGCCCAGACAAGGAGGCGGCGTTTAGAGAGGACGCTGTGTGGCCGTGCTTGTTTCTGAGCGCCAGGGCAGGAAGGGAGGAGCAGCACAGATGGCTGGGTGGCAGGGAGTGGAGCTGGAGGGCCAACAGCCTCTTTTCAGGATGGGGCGCCATCTGGGGTGGCCCAGTCCTTTTCTCCAGCCCCCTCCTCAGCTGCCTCTCCCTTTTCCGGACTCCCACCTGCCTGCCTCTGACTCTGCTGCCCTTCTTCCCGTCCTTCTGCAGGCGTCCCTTGAGTGGCCTCTAATGCTCCACAGCCACAGCAGCATCCTGTTGCCCAAGGAGGAGGAGGTGCTGATCCTCGGCGGCGGCGGCAACTGCTTCTCCTTCGGCAGTCACCTGAACCGGCATCCTGTCCGCCTGGCACTGGGCTGTGTCTGGAGTGCGCAATGATGCTTGCTGGGCGCTGGCAAACGTGGGTCAGAGCAGGTGCCAGGAAGAGGATGTGGCTGCCTTGCTTGGTGCCAGCAGCTGGGCTCTTGACCTTTTGAGGTCCCTCGGGAGGAATGGGCTGTTTTGTGGTGACGGCGTGCTGGGCTGCCACTCTTTCTTGCCTGGGGGGCTGTGCGAGTGTCTTCCCCACAGCCATCATCCAGAAATGGCACGTGATGGCCAGGCCAGCAGGATGTGTGTGTGTTTGGGCTCCTGCACAGCCGTTGTTTCCTCTTGTGGGCCCTCGAAGCCGTTGCTGTTCAGGGAGAGAAGCACAGGTGCCTGGTGGCCCTGGCCACGTGTGCCATGGCCTGCAGGCAAAGGCTGGCCTCCTTCAGTGGCCGCCTGGGACGTGGCCTTGGCTTCCCCTTGGCTCCCTTTGGCTGGTGAGTGGCCAGGCAGTTTGCTCTTGTTCCTCTGCTGCCTTCCTTTCAAAAATTGTGCCCGAGTCAGCCAACAAGAACAGTTTCCCAATAAAGCACGGAGACTCATCCAGTGCCTCTGCCTTCCCTGCTCTGGAATTCTCAAAAATTATTGCCAGTGGTTCTGAGATTACTTCTGCCAGTTCTTTGGATACCCTTGGATGAAGTCCGTCTGGCCCTGGAGACTTGAACTCACTTATACTGGCCAGGTATTTACGAACTCCCTCTTTACCAATTTTGTGTGCATTTACCTTCTGCATCATCTCCTCCATCTTCCCCAGGTTGAGCACTGTTCTCCTTTTGGGAAAAGACCCAGGCAAAGAAGGTGTTAAGAAGTTCTGCCTTTTCTTTGTCCCATTAGCCTTTCGCCATCTTCTCCCCCCAGCGGCCCTACCATTTCCTTGTTCTTCCTTTTGCTACGGACATACCCCAAAATCCCCTTTTTATTGTTTTTCACCTCTCCAGTAAGCCTGAGCTCCAGCTGAGCCTTGGCTTTTCTGACTTTCTTCCTACATGAGCTGGCTATTTGTTTGAAATCTTCTTTGGTGATTTCCCCCTTTTTCCATTTCTTGTACATTTAAGCCTTAGCTCAGTTGAAATTTGTTTAGACATCCAGACTGGTTCCTTCAGACACCTGCCATGTTTCCTTCTCACTGGAATTGTTTGAAGTTGTGCCTTCAATATCTCACTTTTTAGAAACTCCCATCCTTCATGAACTCCTTTATCTTTTAGTATTTCTGACCATGGGATCACCCCCAGAAATTCCCTACGTTTTCTGAAATCAGCTTTCTTAAAGTCTAGAAGGCATGTCTGACTATGCTTGGCTTCCCCTTTCCTCTGTATCACAAACTCCAGGAGAACATGGTCACTCCCCACTAAGGATCCTGCCACTTCCACACCATTAACCAGGTCATCCCCATTGGTTAGGATCAGATCTAGAATAGCTGATCCCCTTGTTGCCTCTTCCACCTTCTGGACAATGAAATTATCTGCAAGGAAAGTGAGGAATTTGTTGGACCGTATAATTTTGGCAAATATCCAACAAATATCAGGATAGTTGAAATCCCCCATTACTACGACATCCCTCCTTTCTGAATGTGCGGTCATCTGTTCCAGGAAGGCGTCATTCAAATCCTCGGTTTGGCTTGGAGGTCTCTAGTACATCCCCAGAATGACATCCCTTCTGTTTCTCTCTCCCCTAATTTTCACCCATACATTCTCATCTTGGCTTCCAGGATTTAAGTCATGGATCTGTTCGCAGGTGTGCACATCTTTAACATATAATGCTACTCCACCTCCCTGACATTCCAATCATGAGACTCGTCCCACCAGGTTTCAGTGATGCCTGTTAAATCATATTTGCTTTGCTGTGCTAAGAGTTCAAGTTCATCCTGTTTATGTCCGTGCTCTGTGCATTCGTACAGAGACACGTGAGACCATGGGCCATTTCCCCTATCTGACTTTTAAAGGGTTTATTCCTCCCACTGTTGGGTTCTTGTAACTACTTGCCTTGTTCTCTGTATAACATTTGGGCTCTTACCTTCAGCACTTGATGAACTCCTGTCCTCATGAATGCTATCTCCCTCCTCCGCCAAGTCAGTTTAAAGCCCCCCCCCCGATCAGATTTTTCAGAGTCATAGCAAAAACATTCCTGCCCAACTGCTGCGAGGTGCAGCCCATCCGTTGCCAGAAGTCCACCTCCGTGGAACCGCATCCCATGGTCCAGGAAGTCAAATTGTTCCCAGCGGCACCATCTGCATAGCCAGGTGTTCACCTCCACTGTCTTTCTCTCCCTTCCTGGGCCAGGCCCTTCCACTGGGAGGACAGATGAAATGCCTACCTGTGCATCCAGGTTCATCAGCTTCCTACCCAGAGCCTCATAGTCCCCTTTTGATATTCTGAAGGCTATGCCTTGCAGTATCACTGGTTCCAACGTGGACCAAAAGGAAGGGACAAGGGTCAGTAGGCTTCAGGAGGCCTCTCTATTACATCATGGATTTTTGCCCTAGGGAAACAGCACGCCTCTTGAGACAGCTTATCAGACCCGCAAACTGCTGCTTCTGTTACTAGCAGCAGGGGGGATTTGCCTGGTTTTAGCTTGTGAATTGCTTGTTTAATTTCTCCTTCAGTTATGGGACTGTCAATAAGGGTGCTGTGAAATTCAGGTAGGTGCTTAATGCCTAGAGACCAAAGAAATTGGTTGAAGTCTGGGAGAGGGGATGATGCAGAGGTATCTAGATTGGAGTAAAATTTTCAGAATTCATCAGTAATTTCTTCTGGGGAATTTTCAAATCACCTTTTGGTGATTGAATATTAGTGATTATTCTACTTTCTGCTTTATTTTTGACCATTCTGGCTAATAACTGCTAACTTTTATTGTTGTTATCATAGTAGTATGCTTTAGTATAATGTAAGGAAGTTTGAATTCTATTTAAATCTAAGCCCTCAATTTCTGCTCTGTTCTTGACTTGCGATTTAAAGAGTGCTGGATCTTGTTATTTTATGATAACGAGACAAGTGTGCTATGCCTTTTAGCAAACTTGACCTATGCTCTCCTCTCTGATTTTTTCCTCTTGGATCCTTCCTGTTATCCTGTATAAACAGTCCTCTAAGGACTGTCTTTAGAGTATCTCATAAAAGGGCTTCAGAAGTATCTGGGTTTTTGTTTTCTATATAAAATTGCTATATAGCTTGTCAAATAAAATCTTTAAAGGGTTCCTGTAGTAAAAGAGAAGAGTTAAACCTCCTATTTTTAGAAGATATAATTGAGTGTCTAATTGCCAATCAAGTATAAGGAGAATGGTCTGAATAGAGGATCAGTACAATGGATACATCTATAACATTGTCCAGTAAAGTTTTAGATGTAAAAAAAAAAAGGTCTATTCAGAAGTACATTTTATGTGTGTTGGAAAAGAAAGTGTAGTCTCTCCTACATGAATGGAATGCCCTCCACGCATCTAGCAGTTCTGCATTGTTTATCAGTTCCATAAGAGGGGCAACTTTGGGTGTTTTTGTCTTAGGAAGATGAAATCTATCTAATGTATAGTTTAGCACATCATTAAAATCCCCACCTTGAGGCCATGATGTTGAGAACACAGCTGTGCTGGGCAGGGCACGTTTCTAGGATGGAGGACCATCGCCTCCCCAAAATACTACTCTACGGTGAACTCGCCACGGGTCAGCGTAAGAGGGGCGCTCCAAAAAAGCGATACAAGGACTCCCTGAAGCAACACCTCAGGCTCGGCCAAATTGATCAAATCTTCGTTTGCGAAGAAAAGCCAGAGAGAGAGAGAGAGAAATTCCCCACCTATAATTATTTCTTCTTCAGCTACCTCTTTCAAAATATTTAAACAGGCACTCATAAATTTACCTTGCTCTACATTTGGAGCATAGAAAGTGCTCAGTGTGACAGGTCTATTCAGTAAATCACCTGTTAATATCAGATACCTAACCCCTGGATCATGAGCAAGTTTATTTCCTTTAAAGGGGCAAGATGTGTCGAAGAGTATAGCTACACCTTTAATTTCCCAGATCATCCGGGTATGAACTGAGTCTTAAACTGTTTCAAAGGCAGTATTTGGTCAGTACCCTTTCTATGTGTTTCCTGCAAGAACAATATATTGGGGTGAAACTGCTTCATATTTTTAAAATTTTTTGCAAATGTTGGTGTCAGGCTCATCCCTGAATTCTGGGCATTGGAGTGGAATTCATGGAGGCCCTGACATGTAGCTAGTATTTTCTCAGGATTTTGGAATGCCTGAGAAGTGAGCCAGGCCTCCTGGTTGGCATGGTAACGCAAGTCCTACCGGGAACTCAAGGCCACGCTCCCCAGCTACTTTTGCTCCCCCGTGTCTGTTCTCACGCTTGATGCCTTATTATCTCTGGATAGTTTACATTTACTTCAGTAGCAGCTTTGCAATGGTTCCTTACACAAGCTTCTCTTCCAATAAAGAGATTTATTGAAGAACCCTGAGTTTGTGTTCTGCGTACATCACAGAAAGCTGCTACTCTCCACTTTTATTTTTTTTCTCTGTCCTGAAACTGTGGAGCCTTTGCCTGCAATGTCTGACGACGCAGAGACTGGCACACAGACGGACCAAGATCTGATTGCAGCCAGCGCCAGAGAAGCCGAGGCCTCGAAGCAGGAGGCCGGGGCAGAGGGGGGTGCTGTAGCTGCCGCAGCTGGAGGAGCCAGCCGAGACCGAGACCGCCGGAGGGCTGCAGTATTTCGACCCTCCACTGAGCCCTGGGAGCTGGGGATGGAGCTGGCTCCAGGGAGGGGCAGCCTGCCAAGCTTCGGCACTCCGGTGCGAGAGGTTTTGGGCCCTGCCTGGCCATGGGCAGGGGCCGGACGCCGAGAAGACCGCCGGTCCCGGTGGGACAGACCCCAGGGTGAGGGGCCTAGAGAGCCAGAAGCGAAGTTTTCCCTGGCAGAAGTTGGAACCGAGGTTCTTCAACTGAAACAGCAAATGGGTGAGATACGGGAGGTGCTCCTAGAACTCCTGCACAGAACCCCTCCAGCTCCACCAGCCCCTGGAGGGGCCCAGCCTCCCCCAGCGCCACCTGCGGCGGCCCAGGCACCCGGGGATGGAGTCCCCGCTCAGCCCCCTGCTGTACCTGGCCTGCCGGCTCCTGGACCGGCTCCCCCGGTGGGGGCTGGCCCGGTTGAGCCGCAGGAGCGACCCCGGGGCTGGAAACACCGGCACCTGAAGGCGAAGTTCGATGGGGATCCAGCAAAACTACCCTACTTCATGACTCAAGTGGTGAGTTACATGACCCAGTGGGAAGGGGAGTTCCAGTCTGAGGCTGAGAAAGTGCAGTATGTGTCCAACCAACTGGAGGGAGAGGCGGCTCAGTGGTTGGTGGGTCTGTATGATATGGGAGCCCCTGAACTGGGTAACTACCAAGAGTTCCTGATGGCTCTCAGGGCCCAGTTTGACGATCCCTTAAGAGGGAAGCGGGCTCGAAGCAAGCTTAGGAGCCTGAAGCAAGGCACGATGCCAGTGGCCGAGTACGCAGCTGAGTTCCGCCGCCTAGCCAGCCAAGTGCCGGAGTGGCCAGAGGAGGTCAAGGTGCAGTTTTTCCAGGAGGGCCTGAACCCTGAGAGTGGGCCAAGTTCCAGGGAGACCCCGAAACCCTCATGGGGTGGATACGGCTAGCTGGGGAAGTGGAGTCGGTGAAGGCCAGCATCAAGATGTTGCGCCGCCAGGCCGGGACGGAGGGGAAGTCTAGGGGTAGCCAATACTTCCAAATTTTTATGATCAGTCCAAACTTCGAATGGTTTGGGCGAGCCCTCCAGTAGGTGGCGCCACGTCTCTAGTGCCAACTTGATGGCACCTGCCTCTTTCTCCCACACCGGCCAATTTCGTTCCGTGTCATTGAACTTTCTGGATAAATAGGCACATGGCCTCAAATCCCCTTCCTCCCCCTTTTGCAACAGAACACCACCCATAGCCACATCAGATGCGTCCACTTGGACCACGAAAGGTTGGGAGGGGTCGGGGTGTTTGAGAATAGGCTCAGAAGTGAAAAGGGATTTCAATTTGTCAAATGCTTGTTGGCACTGTGGTGACCACACAATTTTTTGGGGAGGTTTGTTCCCTTTACCATGCTTGGAACCTTTGACTTTCCCTTCTTTGGTTTTTAACAAATCAGTCAGGGGAAGGGCTACCGACGCAAAGTCAGGGATGAAGGACCGATAAAAATTAGCAAACCCCAGGAAGCTCTGCAACTGTTTCCTGGTTCTAGGGGCTTCCCATGCCAAGACCCCCTTAACCTTTTCTGGGTCCATTTCAATCCCTTTGTTTGAGATGCGGTACCCTAAATAATCCAGACGGCTTTGGTGGAACTCACACTTGGACATTTTCGCATACAGATGATTTTCCCCCAACCTGGCAAGCACCTTTTTCACCAGTTTCACATGGGACGTGTAGTCCTCAGAATAAATCAACACATCATCAAGGTATACCAACACCCCTTTGTACAGAAATTCACGTAAAACATCATTTGAATCTTACTCATTATCACAGGGTATCAGTATCTGGGATAGTTCTCTCATATCTTTAGTCTTTAGCAGCATAGAAAGAAAAGACCCAGATATACATGCAAAGTCTCAAAGACTTTGCATCCTAAGGAACAAAACATCCAAAACATCTCTCTCTGTCTCTGGCTTTTCTTCGCAAACGAAGATTCAGGAAGGACTCATCCCCCGCTTTCTGCAAGCGCGCTGATGACTAAAAAGGCCAATCTGAGTTAAATAAGTCTGATTGCAGAAAGCACAGCAGAAGGTCTCCTTGGGTGATGTTTCCGGGTTGTGATTCTAAGCACCTGGATTGAACTCCGCTACTCTTTTAGACAACGGCCATGATGGATGGCTAACCACACACACCCTACCAACTTTCTGTTTTGCCTCTCTCCTTTGCTCTCAGTCTTGAAAAGGAGAGTTAACCCAACCTGAGAATCTTATATGCAAAAAAATGGAAAAGTGAAGATGTACTGAGTATTGAAGAGTGGCTATTAAAGCTATATGAATACATGGAAGTGGATAAGCTGACACATATGTTAAAAGAGAAAACTGCGAAGATTTAAGAAGGAATGAGAACCACTAATAACATATTTGGAAGAATAGTGGAGAAAAACAGCAATAATTGCTTTGTTATAGGAATAATAGAAAGAAAAGATTAACTAGTAGAATGGAGTAAATATAAATAAGAATATTATGTAGCATAGTAAAATGTTTGGTTTGAAGAAGACAAAGAATAAGAGAGATGAATACAGTAGAGATGTGAGGATGGAAGTAATGGAACAATGTTATGTGAACAATGTTAAAATATAGAAAGAAATATGTAATTAGAAAAATCAGAATGTATTATGAAAAAAGTAGTATTTTGCTTTTTTTTCCTTTCTCCTTTGTTGGTTGTATTGTATTAGGATTTGGAAATAAAAAGCAGTGGTTTTTTTTTTTTTTAAGAGAAGGCAAGTTGAGGTTTTAAGCTCACTGGAGCACTTCCCTTTCATTGGTTAGGATGTAGGACTTCAAGTGATGCACATTATAAGTGCAATTACTGTAGTAATGTTCGTTAGTTTGTAACTTGATGCTGCCTGCTTGTATTTAAGTCGTCTCAGCCAGGGAGGTAGCGCTTTACTTCTGCTGAATGCTGCTGAGGGAGACTGTTTCCTAACAGATATGGAATGGAAGTATTACTTTTTGGGAAACACAGCGGTGTTGCCCACAATGTAACTTTTCCAAGCTCGGGCAAAGGACCGTCCAGTCCAGTCCGGCAACATCTTACTACTGCCCCTCGTAGTCTCAGGTGACTCCCCGCTGGGATGGGGAGGAGCGTGAACAGGCCTGGGTGGCTCTGAGGCAGCGCACGCCACTGCCGAACTGGTCTTAGAATGGTAAGAGTGGGAAGAGACCCCCAAGGGCCATGTGGCCCAACCCTATTCTGCCATGCAGGAAGACACAATCAAAGCACTCCCTCCAGCCTGTTTAAAATCCTCCAAAGAAGGAGACTCCACCACACTCTCAATTCCACTCCATCTCTTTTCCTGTGGATGGAATGCAACATTACACTCAGGGCATTTATGTGGCGATTGTCCAATATTGCCTCATTGGTGCATACTCCCCATTGACACTACATACAACGTGCACCCATGTGCCCACTGTGCATAAATGTGCAGTGGCACAGCATGCAGTACACTATTGCGCTTGCATGCTTGCACTCTAGTGTAAAAGCTCAGCCCCCAGCCAGAGGTAATTTATGCCCGTGTGCATCTCCAATGGGCAGTCAGTCACCAGGGGCCCGACCCCCAGCCACATCCTGCTGGGATTTGCACTTTTGGCTTTCAGTCCTGTGCTCTGTTGCCAGCAGTCTGTGGAAACTCCTTTGCAGTCACTGTGGGCCCTGGTTCCTTGTTCACAAGGATCCGATTTTGGTCAGGCAGCATTTATGTGTGGGTTTGGGGGCAACGGGTTCCTCCCCCTCCCCTGTAGATGTGGGTCAGTGAAAGTGTGCTGGCAGTCTTGTGCTGCTGCTTTCTACTTCACCCCTCTCTGCCTTGTTTCAGTGAGGCACTGACTACTTCTACCTAGCCAGTCCCCCTCTGGATTTTTTAATCAGTCAGGAAAGGCAGGGGTTTAATATACACTTCTGTATCATTGGACTGTACAAGCGGACAAGCAGGGGCCAAAATTATATCCATGGCACCTGCTTTACGACCTTTGCCATTGTTGCCTTTATTTATTTATTTATTGTATTTTATCTTTGTTTTAATTGTCCATTAGTTTAATTTAGTTTTAAGGGGTGGGAGGGTTAGGATGGGGAAGGATTGTTTTAACTTGATGTTTTAAGCTTGCTGTACACCGCCCTGGTTGCTGAGCAGAGGGGTGGGTTAAAAATAAAATATTATTATTATTATTATTATTATTAGCTACAGCGTTCAAGCCACAGCAGGTGCAAGCGATTTTACCTGCAAAGTGCCAGGCAAGTCTCACTCATTCCAGTGCCACCAATTCCCTGGGAAACTGGGGGCTTGGGTGGCTTCCCTCTGTGAGAAGGGGTGCCCAGGAGGGTTCGTGCCCACCGCCCAGGCCATTTGTCCATTACAGAGGTCAATTGCTGCTTCTGCAGCAGGATCACCATCCAAGGCTCAGGAAAATCCTGGCTTGAAAGCAGTATAAGTCAAGACAGGTGTTCACCTCCCCTCCCTCCAGTCTCAAGAGGAAGGCGCTGGGGAGCTGAGCTCTCCTCCCTCCCAGGGCGTGTGCATGCACTAGGGTTGCCCTCAGAATGCTGGGCGCAGATGGGCTCCTTGGGTCCCTCCCACTTCAGAGCCCTCCTGGCCTTCTTCTACCAGGTGTATTTTGAAGCTCCCCTTTGCTGGATTCTCCCTCCTCTATGGCCCTTCCCATGCCAAGCTGCCCACTTCCCTCTTCTCCCCCTCAAAGGCCACTGTCTCCTGCCGCCCCCCCCCCAAACAGCACACCTACCCTCTGGTTCCATGGCAGGGCAGGGCCTGGCTCTTTCTTGGGTGCCAGGTGGCAGGAGGAGAGCGCAGGGACCTCCAGGTAAGGCTAGGAAGAGCATCTGCCCTGGCTGACGGCCTCAGGTGCCTTTTCCGGCCCCACAGCAGGGCAGCCCCCCTCCTGCATTGCTAAATGCCTTCCCACCACGGGGCCCACCCCGTCTCCAGCGCCCCCTTCTCTTCTGCTCTCGCCAATGGCGGAGATGCCCGGAGGCACCTACCCTTGCCTGCCTCGCTTCCTCTAGCAACACAAGCAGCCTCACCAAGTGAGTTTTGGGAGTGGCACGGGCACCCCAAGGAGAGCTGCGCTGGCCCAAAGAGGGGAGCCTGGCTGCGTGGGATTGGGGCGCTCCTGTCCAGAAGAGGGAGGCCAGACACACCGGTGCAGGCCCTGCCTTTCTCCAGCCCCTCGCGCACCCATGGCTGCTCCTGCGAACACGGCCACAACCACGGAGCAGATGGGGCTGAGGCCGGGCACCGCACCAGACTGGAAAAGCAGCACCCATTCAGGGCCCGATTTTACGGGTGAAGGGGCAGCCTAGTAAGGCTGGCTGGCTCACTGGTCTCAGCTGCCTCCCCGGGGCTCCTTGGTCCAGCACTGAGACAGCATGGAGGCCCAGGGGAGCATTGAGGCCATTTTTTCTCCCACCAGCCCCCAGTTCTGTACCCCCAGCCTCCAAAACTGCTGAGCAGAGACGATGTCCTTGGCGCTGAGGAGACGGGAGGCGCTGCTCCCACGCGGACACGGCTGTGGCAGAGCCCCTCTCGAGTGGCTGCCCGGTGGGTCCAAGCCTTGGGCTCTCCCTGGCCTTTTACCCTTAGGGGCCCTCCCTGGACCTGGACTCCGGCCCCAAGGTGACCACTGCTACTGTGGATAAGGGACGTGGCGATCAGTGGGTTCAGTGTGGCAAAGCATGGCGAGTCTTCCTTGCTAAGAATTAAACGAAAACATTCAGACAGAGAGAGAGGCAGCAGAGAAGAAGACAAGGTTTATGACGACTCCACAAACTCCTTCCTGCTCCCCAGCTCCCCGCAGCCTCTTCGGACCCTCGCCACCGGGCTCGCCCACCCTCTCCCGAAAGAAGCCCGCCGGGCCCCTTGCTCTGCAGGAGCCTTGCCTGTGCGCCCGCCATCGGCCGGTCTCGAACTGTTGCAGAAATCATGGAACAGCAGACGGACCCACGGATTGGAAAGTGAGTTTTATTACACCGGCGGGCCTGACTGGAATCTCTTCCAGAGAGTCAGAACCCAGAGCTGTTTTTACAGAATACTTTTATGCAGTATGCAAAAAAACAATTCCCTCCTCCTTCTCTTTGGTGTCAGCAATTTCCCTTGAGACATTTTATTGATAGTTCAAGGCAAGATAGCTTAGGAACATTTGGGTACAGTTCGACCGTTATTAGAGAAAATTTGTTTACATCAGCATATCGTATGTTTATGGAACATAGGGTTGATTAGTAAGGAAAATTGACGAGGCCTGAGAGTTAAAGGAAAAAGGCTTTGCAGAGTCCCGGAGTCTCATGGGCTATCTAGTCTGACCCCAAATGGTGATGGTAAGACGACAGCATCCAGCAAACAGACGTCAGAGTCTACACGGCCACGACAGGACTGTGGCGCCCATGGTGCGCCTGCCAGGCCTCTGGCCCCGAGGGAGGGAGGGAGGGACGGGGGGCGCCAGGGACCCTCCGAGGAGGCGGGTCTCGCCGTGGCAAACGGGCGGGGGTCCGTGTGGGGTCCTGCGGGCGCCCCCGAAGCGCCGCGTCCCTCGCGGGCGCCATTTCCCTCCCTAGTCCGGAAGGCCCCGGGCCCCGCCGCAGCCTGGCCGGCCCTTTGCCTCCCGGAGGCGGAGCGGGGCGCTGGGCAGGCCGAGGGGTCCGGCCGAGGCCTGCTCGGGAGGCCGCCGCGGGGCAAGCCGGCCCCTCTCTTCTCGGGCCCGCAGAAGGCGGCGACGGCGACCGCTCAGAGGGCTCCGGGCCAGGAGGCGGGCGGGCGGGCCCAACGGAGCCCTGAGGGCGAGGGCCGAGGAGGGCCTGCCACTGCTCCCGGGGCGAGGGCTCCGGGCGGGACCCCCGCGGCTCCTTCTCCCGCTCCGCTCGGCCGGGGCTCCAGGCGGGCTCCCCCGCTGCCTTCCTCGCCGAAGAACTCCAAGGCCCAGCGTCCTCCGCGCGCGTCCGCGGCAGCCATGGCGACCACCGAAGACGTCAGCCAGCGCCCGCCTGCCCCTCGGGTGGGCGGAGCTCACTGGCCCCGCCCCCCGCCCTTCCCTGCGCGCGGATTGGGCCCGCCGGAGTCCTTGGCGCGCGCCGCCGCCGCCGCCTCCTCCTTCAGCGCGCGCAGGAAGTTATCGCGCAGGCGCAGTCCGCGAGTGAGGGCAGAGGCCGTGAGCCGCGCCGCCGCCCGGATGGGCCGCGCTTCCGCCAGGCGGTCCTGGAGCCGGTGGTCGCTGAGCAGGGCCAGCAGCAGCCGCCGGAGGACCATCCTCGCCGCCCGGGTCCCGGAGCTTCGAGGCGGAGCTGGCAGAATGGGTCACGTGGCGGCCGGGGCGGCTGGCGACTGGCTGCCTGCGAGGGGAGGCGGCGCGCGTGCGCAGTACGGCGTGCCCCCTCTTTTTTTTCCAGAGTGGACCAATGGCGGGACGGGCCGCCCGGGCGGAAGTGACGTCTGCCTGCGCGCCCGGGATGCCCGCCCTCCCGGCCTCGAGATACGAAGGAAGCCGTTATTGCTGTTGTTATTATTATTATTAATACATATTAATTAAATTATTATGACTTCTCCTCGTGCGTTCCATTCCTAGGCCGCCCTTCTTCCGGGGTGGGGGGGAGTCCGTTAAAGGCCGCGGCGGCCGTCGGGATGAAAGCCCGAGTCCCCGGGAAGGGCCCCGGCGGCGGGGAAGAGCGAGCGAGCGGCCGGAGCGGAGAGGAGCCGCCCGGCCAGCCGCAGCGCTTCCGCCCGGCAGGGCTCCCGGGCCGCGGGTGGGCAACAAGCCCTGCCGAGACCCTCGCCGCCCGCGGGGAGAGAAAGGCAGCCCCGACCCGGTGAGGCCTGGGCAGAAGGGCCGCCCTGGGCCCGGAGCCCTTGGCCAGAGAGCGGCCCGTGCTCGGGGGAGGAATGAGTACGTCAACGGATTCGCAGACCCACCCGGTGGAGGCAAAGGCTCAGGGATTTGGGGGACGAGGGGTTCTTATTGCGATAGGACCATTCTGCTGAAAAATACACCCGACCCACCGCAAAAGCCTGTAACAATAACGCAAAAATAATCATAATTGTTTCCCTCTTTTCTTACTAGCACAAAAGTAAAACTGCCTATCCTAACACGTTTCCTCCTAATCTAAACACACTATAATCACTCTTTTTTCTTTTCCAATGAACATTATATTTGCACGTTACAATTATACCTATTTGGAAAAGAAAAAATCAATAAAAGATTATTAATAATAATAATGCGAAGTAATACAAAAATGCAATAATAATAATAATAATATTTATTTATACCCCACCCCTCTGCTAAAAACAATCGGGGCAGCTTACAACAATTAAAACTCTACAATACCAACTAAAAGCACGACCCGCCACCACTCACCTCCATAAAAAGACATTAAACAATAGAAAATTAAAACCAGCTAGCTAAAATCACATTAAAAACAAATATATCTCTCTGGCTTTTCTTCGCAAACTAAGATTCTTGAAGGACTCATCCCGCGCTTTCTGCAAGCACGCTGATGACTAAAAAGGCCAATCCGAGATAAACAAGTCCAATTGCAGAAAGCACAGCAGAAGGTCTCCTTGGGTGATGTTTCTGGGTTGTGATTCTTTCTGCGTTGTCGTTTCTCTTCAAGACTTGTTCGTCGTGAGTTCTCAAATAAGGCTGCAGCATTGTGGATAGTGCGTCTCTATGCCTCCCGATGTGAGGCCAGGGCGGACCATTGTTGGTGGTCAGTTTGGCCGAGCCTGAGATGTTGTTTCAGGAAGTCCTTGTATCGCTTTTTTGGAGCGACCCTCTTAGACTGACCCATGGCGAGTTCACCGTAGAGTACTATTTTTGGGAGGCGATGGTCCTCCATCCTAGAAACGTGCTCTCCCTGGGCCCTACCTGGACCGCCTTTCTATACCCGGAAACTAACCATTCAATTACACAAATTTACATATCCTCCCCAACAGGGGAGGTTCACAGCATATAAACTCCACATACACTCCTTTCCAACCATTCTCTGAGGATGCCAGCCACAGGAAAAATGTCAGAAAGAAACTCCTCCAGAACATGACCTCCTCACAGCATGGAAAAAACCAAGGGAAATCTATGCATAGAATCATAGAATTTCAGAGTTGGAAGAGACCACGAGGGCCATCAAGTCCAACCCCCTGCCATGCAGGAAATCACGACCAAAGCATCCCCGACAGATGGCCATCCAGCCTCTGTTTAAAGACCTCCAAGGAAGGAGACCCCACCACGCTCCGAGGGAGGGTGTTCCACTGCCGAACAGCTCTGACTGTCAAAAAGTTCCTCCTAATGTTGAGGTGGGATCTCTGTTCCTGGAGCTTGCACCCATTGCTCCGTGTTCCAGTCTCTGGAGCAGCAGAAAACAAGCCTGCTCCATCCTCAGCGTGACATCCCTTCAAATACTTAAACAGGGCTATCATATCGCCTCTTAACCATCTTTTTTCCAGGCTAAACATACCCAGCTCCCTAAGTCTCTCATAAGGCATCGTTTCCAGACCTTTCACCATTTTAGTTACTCTCCTCTGGACATGCTCCAATTTGTCAATATCCTTTTTGAATTGTGGTGCCCAGAACTGGACACAGTATTCTAGATGAGGTCTGACCAAGGCAGAATAGAGCGGCACTATGACTTCCCTTGATCTGGACACTATACTTCTATTGATACAGCCCAACACCTTAAAATCCTCAACACCTTAAAATCCTCCCGGATATCCCGTTTAAAGTTTCTCAATTCTTCCAGAATTTGTGATCCTATATCAGATTGCTTCATTGGGTTCTCAGATGAGTTTCGCCTTTGCCCCAAGGTTTGCATTAATGTTTGCTGACTTCCTGTTTTGGCTCTTGTACCTGAAGCCATCTTTATTAAAGATGCTATTAACTATTATTTCAATCAGTATTAAATTAAGTCTTCTTATCACTTTGAGTTCCTTAAGAACCTCGTATTATATTTTCTGGAAAAGCCTTATATAATTCTGAGCAAGTCAGGGATTTCAATTCAGTTCAGTTATCCTTAACCAATTTCAAGCTCCAAATCTAAATCTCCACAAAGTTAAGTACAATGCAGTACAATGTTCAGTCACAAATATGTTGTGATGATGTTCACACAGTAAGTGTCCAGCTGAATACTTAATCAGGTTTATGTTTATCACCGTTTTAACTAATTACCATAATTAATAAATAAAATTAGGGAGGATTAGAATAGAAATATTTGTGAGTAGCATGTATACTTTTGTGGATATATATTCAATTAAGTATGTTCAGTATGTAATTTAAGCTTCCATAAAATAATGATTGGAACTGATTTTAGACACTCTACCCAGTATGAAGCTATATAAAGCACAAAAAGTGTATTTTTTTCCCACTGAGTAATCAGATTGGGTAGTTGAATTATACATAGCTCTTAATTAATTTTGAGCGATCAAAATCATTCACAATTAATTTCAGGTGTGAGCTTAATTTTCAAATAAGAAGTGGAATTAGCATATTATTCTGTTCAGGACCCAGACCCAAACGGTATTGTTTCAATTTCAAGAGCCTAGACAATAGTAAATCCTACTACAGCAGATTATATACAGTGTATATATACAGTATGTATACAGTATCTTTTCAAGTTAAGATTTTAGGTTACGCGGCAATGTACTTATTTGGACACAAGGTGTCGCTATGTATTCACTAAATTTAACCAGTGTAGCTTTAACTTACAGTATTAGAAACTGCTGAGCCCTCGAAGCGACTAGGGAGGGACGACCTTGGCAAGATTATCACCACTTTTGTTTAACTTTCCCTCCTGTGCACCTTGTGCTCCAAGGTCAGAATTAATTCTATAACCCTCCCAACTGTAGGAGCCTTTTTTACTATGAAAAGCTAACCAGTTAGAGTATGGTATACACGCTTTAAGCTATGAGCCTCTCCGCCCCTGAAACTCAGCCCCTGATTCTATGTCTCAATCCTGATCGTCTGTCCTTTTTCTTTCTTCGATCCTCTTCCTGGATCTAATCCACTAGATTTTCGAAAGAATCTATTCCGTTGCTTAAATCTCCCGGATCTCAATCCTCCCAAGTCTCAGTCCTTAACAAATCTTGTCTCCCTCACTATGCCTCAGCCCCTGCTTCTTTATCACAGTCCCCGTTCTTCGACCCTCTTTCTGGGTCTAATCCACTAAGTTTTCCAAGCGTTCTATCCCACTGCTTTAGATCTCCCGAATCTCAGTCTTCCCGAGACCCAGTCCTTATCAAACCTTGTCTCCGTCACTGTGCCTCAATCCTTGTGTCTGTATCTTAGCCCCGTTCTTCGACCCTCTTCCTGGATCTAATCCACTGACTTTTCCAAAAGACCTGCCACAGACACAGTCTCCCAAATAGCCCTCCTTTGTTATTTTTCGATTGTTACAGACAATAGTGTTTCACCCAGTTTAGTCAGAGAAAGGGAAAGTTAAGAGGGCAATTTTAAGCTTTAATCTTTGAATTTGATTAGTTCACTGCTCGTGCAAGTCCCCCCACGCTGTGAGCTAGATCACTTTGCACATACACCACCATCAATCTTCATCCCTCCTCTCGAATTGCCCCAAGAGAAATTCCTGCATAAGCGGACCTCCAACTAGAGATGCATACTGATTTTTCTCCAAGTTCTCCAAGTTCAGCTCCCAACCGTCTCCCTTGAAAGTCTAGTCTCAAATAACAATCTTAATCACACTGTTCCCTTGTAACTTCAAACTCACGCAGTCCTCCTAGTCCTCTTCCACAGTCCGGGGGGGGGGCACTTCTGGCCTCCATGCAGCTTCTTCGCTTAAAGAGTGATATCGTGCTCCTGAAGAGGTTTTAGCTGAGACTAAACCCTCGAGATAATCTCCAGTCCTGTCGTGGATTCCAATGTCTTGTAGTCTTAAGTCAGCGAGCCTTAAGGGTCATGTCTATCGACTGCCATAGCACCGTAATGGCTGCTTCTGCACTCTCTTGCCGTGTCCACAACTCTGCCGAAGCCTCCGCTTCAGAAGAGCTGGGGATCACGACCGAGGGAAAGCGAGCCCCACGAGCCCCGATCCTTCCTGGGTCGGGGCACAGTTTGGGTTTAAACCCAAATTTACGGTGCTAGGGAGGTTTCCTTGGTCGGAGCCCCGACACAAGACCTCTTATCCCTTCAGCTCCCTGGCCGGAAGTCTTCCTGCGTTGTCGTTTCTCTTCAAGACTTGTTCGTCGTGAGTTCTCAAATAAGGCTGCAGCATTGTGGATAGTGCATCTCTATGCCTCCCGATGTGAGGTCAGGGCGGACCATTGTTGGTGGTCAGTTTGGCCGAGCCTGAGATGTTGTTTCACGGAGTCCTTGTATCGCTTTTTTGGAGCGCCTCTCTTACGCTGACCTGTGGCGAGTTCACCGTAGAGTACTATTTTTGGGAGGCGATGGTCCTCCATCCTAGAAACGTGCTCTCCCTGGGCCCTACCTGGACCGCCTTTCTATACACAGAAACTAACCATTCAATTACACAAATTTACATATCCTCCCCAACAGGGGAGGTTCACAGCATATAAACTCCACATACACTCCTTTCCAACCATTCTCTTAGGATGCCAGCCACAGGAAAAATGTCAGAAAGAAACTCCTCCAGAACATGACCTCCTCACAGCATGGAAAAAACCAAGGGAAATCTATGCATAGAATCATAGAATTTCAGAGTTGGAAGAGACCACGAGGGCCATCAAGTCCAACCCCCTGCCATGCAGGAAATCACGACCAAAGCATCCCCGACAGATGGCCATCCAGCCTCTGTTTAAAGACCTCCAAGGAAGGAGACCCCACCACGCTCCGAGGGAGGGTGTTCCACTGCCGAACAGCTCTTACCGTCAAAAACTTCCTCCTCATGTTGAGGTGGAATCTCTGTTCCTGGAGCTTGCATCCTTTGCTCCGTGTTCCAGTCTCTGGAGCAGCAGAAAACAAGCCTGCTCCATCCTCAGCGTGACATTCCTTCAAATACTTAAACAGGGCTATCATATCGCCTCTTAACCGTCTTTTTTCCAGGCTAAACATACCCAGCTCCCTAAGTCTCTCCTCATAAGGCATCGTTTCCAGCCCTTTCACCATTTTAGTTACTCTCCTCTGGACATGCTCCAATTTGTCAATATCCTTTTTGAATTGTGGTGCCCAGAACTGGACACAGTATTCTAGGTGAGGTCTGACCAAGGCAGAATAGAGCGGCACTATTACTTCCCTTGATCTGGACACTATACTTCTATTGATACAGCCCAAAATCGCATTGGCCTTTTTAGCTGCCGCATCACACTGTTGACTCATGTTCAACTTGTGGTCTACTAGGACTCCTAGATCCCTTTCACACGTAGTCTCATTCACCCAGGTCTCCCCCATCCTATATCTATGCATTTCATTTTTCTGCCCTAAATGCAGTACATTCCATTTCTCCGTATTGAATTTCATTTTGTTAGCTTTGGCCCAGCTCTCCAGTCTATCCAGGTCATCTTGAATTTTGATCCTGTCCTCTAGGGTATTAGCTACTCCTCCCAATTTGGTGTCATCTGCAAATTTGGTAAGTATGCCCCTAATTCCCTCATCCAAGTCATTGATAAAGATGTTAAATAGCACTGGGCCCAGGACAGAACCCTGTGGCACCCCACTGGTCACCTCTTTCCAAGACAAAGAGGAGCCACTGCTGAGCACCCTTTGGGTTCGGCCGGTCAACCAATTATAAATCCATTGAACAGTTAACTTGTCTAGCCCACATTTTACAAGCTTGTTTGCAAGAATGTCATGAGGAACCTTGTCAAAGGCCTTACTGAAATCAAGGTATGCGATGTCCACAGCGTTCCCTTCATCTACCAAGCTGGTCTCTCTCTCCCTCTATGTCTGGCTTTTCTTCGCAAATGAAGATTCAGGAAGGACTCATCCCGCGCTTTCTGCAAGCGCGCTGATGACTAAAAAGGCCAATCCGAGATGAACAAGTCCGGTTGCAAAAAGCACAGCAGAAGGTCTCTTTGGGTGGATGGAGGACCATCGCCTCCCAAAAATACTACTCTACGGTGAACTTGGGACGGGTCAGCGTAAGAGGGGCGCTCCAAAAAAGCGATACAAAGACTCCCTGAAACAACATCTCAGGCTCAGCCAAATTGATCACCAACAGTGGTCTGCCCTGGCCTCACATCGGGAGGCATGGAGACGCACCAAGCTGGTAACTTTATTAAAAAAAAAAAAAAGAGAGATCAGATTAGTCTGGCATGACTTGTTTCTCTGAAACCCATGTTGACTTTTTGTGATTGTGGCATTGCCTTCTAAATGTTCACAGACTTTCTGTTTAATGATCTGCTCTAGAATCTTCCCTGGTATTGATGTCAGACTAACTGGATGATAATTGTTGGGATCCTCTTTTTTCCCCTTTTTGAAGATGGGAACAACGTTTGCCCTCCTCCAGTCTGCTGGGACTTCTCCTGTTCTCCAGGAGTTCTCAAATATTATTGCCAATGGCTCTGAGATTATATTTGCCAGCTCTTTTAATACTCTTGGATGTAGTTCATCTGGTCCTGGAGATTTAAATTCATTTAGATTAAGAAGGTATTCCTGTACTACCTCTTTACTTATTTTGAGCTGGATTTCCCCTATTGTGTCCTCTGTTCCATTCTCCTCAGGTTGGTCCTCCTTTTCCTTTTCTGAAAACACTGAGGCAAAGAAGGAGTTGAGTAATTCTGCCTTTTCTCTGTCCCCTGTTAGCATTTTGCCATCTTCTCCTCGTAGTGGCCCTATCATTTCCTTCTTCCTCCTTTTGCTGCGGACATACCCAAAAAAACCCTTTTTATTGTTCTTAACCTCCCTAGCAAGCCTGAGCTCATTCTGCGCTTTAGCTTTTCTGACTTTACTCCTACACGTGTTCGCTATCTGTCTGAATTCTTCTTTGGTGATTTCCCCCTTTTTCCATTTCCTATACATGTTCCGTTTAAAACTTAGCTCCATTGAAAGTTCTTTAGTCATCCATCCTGGTTTCTTGAGACACCTCCCATTTTTCTTCTTCAATGCTACTGTTTGAAATTGTGCCTTCAGTATCTCCCTTTTGAGAAAGTCCCATCCGTCTTGAGGTCTCTTCTCTTTTAGTATTCCTGACCATGGGATCATCCCCAGTATTTCCCTGAGTTTACTGAAATCAGCTCTCCTAAAGTCAAGAATACGTGTCTGACTATGCCTGGCTTCTCCTTTCCATTGTATAACAAACTCCAGGAGAACATGATCACTCTCCCCCAAGGATCCCACCACTTGCACCCCATTAACCAGGTCATCCCTGTTGGTGAGGATCAGATCCAGAATAGCTGACCCCCTTGTTGCCTCTTCCACCTTTAGGCCCTGCTGATGGCAACCCATAATTTCACAGGGATTTCTTAGGCCTCGAAGCTTTTCTTCGGCCAGGAACCCCCTCAGAGGTGCTTTTGCCAGTCCCTTCCTCTGGAACAGAGCCTCCAGCGCCTGGGGGTTGTAGGTGGCCTTCCCTCCAAGGACTCACCAGGGCTGGCCCTGCTTAGTTCCCAAGAGCCGGTGGGCTCTGAGGGGTCCTGGAGGGTGCGTGTGTGTATCTGCTTGCCTGTGCCTTCAAGTTGCCTGCCGACTTATGGGACCCCATGAATTTAATAGGCTTTTTTTTAGGCAAGGAAGACTCAGAGGCGTTTCTGACAATCCCACAAAATGCACAGGACCCTGTCGATCAAGTACAACACCCTCAAGGCAGCACCAGATCCCATTTGATCCTGGAAGCTAAGCAGGGTCAGCCTGGTTAGTCCTCAGGTGGGAGACCGCCAAGGAATCCCAGGTGCTGGAGGCTCTCCTTCAGAGGAAGGAACTGGCAAAACCACCTCTGAGGAGGACTCCTTGCCTAAGAAAACCTTCTGAAATTCACGGAGACCCATAAATCGATAGGCAACCAGAAGGCCTCGGGAAGGATATGGACAAGATGGAGCCTGGGGGGTCTGGAAGCCATGATGCCTGTGAGGAGGAGCGGCGAGGGAGCTGGGCTTGTTTCGTCTGGGGAAGAGAAGGTGAAGAGGGGACATGGTGGCCATGTTTAAATATTTGGAGGGAGGTCACACTGAGGATGGGGCAAGCCTGTTTTCTGCCGCTCCAGAGCCTGGGACCCGGAGCCATGGGTCCAAACTCCAGGGAAAGAGATCCCACCCAAATATTGGGAGGAAGGAACTTCCTGGCCGCCAGCGCTGTTCAGCAGCGAGTCCATTGCCGCCGCCGCCGCCTCAGAGTGTGGCATCGGAGTCTCCTCCTGTGGAGGACTTCAGACGGAGCCTGGGCGGCCTCTACGGGGAGCGCTTCCTTCCTGCGGGGCGGGATGGGGTCGGCTGGATGGCCCTTGGGGGCCCCTTCCCACGCTAGGGTCCTCCGCTGGGCCAGCCCTGCCTTTTCCCTCCGGGAGACTCTGGGCCGTGCCAAGGGGGCGGCGGGAGGGAGGGCGGGCGGGGGTCTCCCTCGGCCCCCTCCAAAATCCCCCCCAGCCTCCTTTGGCAGAGGGGACTCCTGGCCCAAGAGGCAGGAGAAGGCAGCGGGCAATAGGCCGCCCCGCACTTCCGGCTCCCCATGGAGCCTCCCACCCTTTCCCAGGAACTCCCCGCCCCCTTCTCGCCCGTTCCATCGCGAGGTTTCCGGAGAGCGGCGTGTGGGCGGGGAGCCGGAGGTGCCTGTCGCTGCCTTTCCCCTTTGGGCTGCGGGAGGGAGGGAGGGAGAGAGGGGCGACCGGCCGCCATTGTCCGCCATTGTCCGCCTGCCTGGGCGGCCGCCCTTTGAAGGCAGGCGAACGGGGCGGAGGGGGGCTGGGGGCGGAGGAAAGCGGGGCGGCCGTGACGTCGTCGGGGTTCATGGGGCGGGGACCCCCACCCCAGTTCTTCCTCAGTTTTCGGGGGGGAGGGGGCAACGAAACGAGGGTCCCGGCTCTCCTTCCGGCGGAAAGGACCTCGACGTGTCACACGAGGAGGGGGGAAGAGAGAACAAAAAGGAAGGCTGCGCCTGCGCGGCAGAAATAACCCGGTCTTGACGCGGCTTTAACACCCTGGCTCCATAGCGTGGAATCCTGGGATTTGTAGTTTGCTGGGAGCACCAGAGCTCTCTTGACAGAGAAGGCGGGAAAGCAGCATTGGAGACGAGTCTCTTCCAGCAGGCCAAGCCGGTGAGTTTAGAACTGTGGATTTTGAAGGGCATATGGATGGTTTTTAAATGGATGTGTGTTTTTCGTAGAACCATCATAGAGTGGGAAGGGATCCCCAAGGGCCATCCAGCCCAACCCCATTCTGCCATGCAGGTTGAGACAGTCAGAGCCCTCCCAGTGACCGATGGCCACCCAGCCTCTGATGAAGACCCCCAAAGAAGAAGGAAACCCCAATGCTGCTCTCCCAGGCAGTGTATTCCATTGCATTCGAGACTCATAGAAGCACAGAGTTAGAAGGGACCCCCAAGGGCCATCCAGACCAACCCCATTCTGCCATGACCGATGGCCACCCAGCCTCTGATGAAGTCCCCCCAAAGAAGAAGGAAACCCCAATGCTGCTCTCCCAGGCAGTGTATTCCATTGCATTCGAGACTCATAGAACCACAGAGTTAGAAGGGACCCCCAAGGGCCATCCAGCCCAACCCCATTCTGCCATGCAGGTTGAGACAGTCAGAGCCCTCCCAGTGACCGATGGCCACCCAGCCTCTGATGAAGACCCCCAAAGAAGAAGGAAACCCCAATGCTGCTCTCCCAGGCAGTGTATTCCATTGCATTTGAGACTGATAGAACCACAGAGTTAGAAGGGACCCCCAAGGGCCATCCAGACCAACCCCATTCTGCCATGCAGGTTGAGACAGTCAGAGCCCTCCCCGTGACCGATGGCCACCCAGCCTCTGATGAAGACCCCCAAAGAAGAAGGAAACCCCAATGCTGCTCTCCCAGGCAGTGTATTCCATTGCATTTGAGACTGATAGAACCACAGAGTTAGAAGGGACCCCCAAGGGCCATCCAGACCAACCCCATTCTGCCATGCAGGTTGAGACAGTCAGAGCCCTCCCCGTGACCGATGGCCACCCAGCCTCTGATGAAGACCCCCAAAGAAGAAGGAAACCCCAATGCTGCTCTCCCAGGCAGTGTATTCCATTACATTTGAGACTGATAGAACCACAGAGTTAGAAGGGACCCCCAAGGGCCATCCAGACCAACCCCATTCTGCCATGACCGATGGCCACCCAGCCTCTGATGAAGTCCCCCCAAAGAAGAAGGAAACCCCAATGCTGCTCTCCCAGGCAGTGTATTCCATTGCATTCGAGACTCATAGAAGCACAGAGTTAGAAGGGACCCCCAAGGGCCATCCAGCCCAACCCCATTCTGCCATGCAGGTTGAGACAGTCAGAGCCCTCCCCGTGACCGATGGCCACCCAGCCTCTGATGAAGACCCCCAAAGAAGAAGGAAACCCCAATGCTGCTCTCCCAGGCAGTGTATTCCATTGCATTCGAGACTCATAGAACCACAGAGTTAGAAGGGACCCCCAAGGGCCATCCAGACCAACCCCATTCTGCCATGCAGGTTGAGACAGTCAGAGCCCTCCCCGTGACCGATGGCCACCCAGCCTCTGATGAAGACCCCCAAAGAAGAAGGAAACCCCAATGCTGCTCTCCCAGGCAGTGTATTCCATTGCATTCGAGACTCATAGAAGCACAGAGTTAGAAGGGACCCCCAAGGGCCATCCAGACCAACCCCATTCTGCCATGACCGATGGCCACCCAGCCTCTGATGAAGTCCCCCCAAAGAAGAAGGAAACCCCAATGCTGCTCTCCCAGGCAGTGTATTCCATTGCATTCGAGACTCATAGAAGCACAGAGTTAGAAGGGACCCCCAAGGGCCATCCAGCCCAACCCCATTCTGCCATGCAGGTTGAGACAGTCAGAGCCCTCCCCGTGACCGATGGCCACCCAGCCTCTGATGAAGACCCCCAAAGAAGAAGGAAACCCCAATGCTGCTCTCCCAGGCAGTGTATTCCATTGCATTCGAGACTCATAGAACCACAGAGTTAGAAGGGACCCCCAAGGGCCATCCAGACCAACCCCATTCTGCCATGCAGGTTGAGACAGTCAGAGCCCTCCCCGTGACCGATGGCCACCCAGCCTCTGATGAAGACCCCCAAAGAAGAAGGAAACCCCAATGCTGCTCTCCCAGGCAGTGTATTCCATTGCATTCGAGACTCATAGAACCACAGAGTTAGAAGGGACCCCCAAGGGCCATCCAGACCAACCCGCTTCTGCCCTTCGGGAAGACACAGCCAAGCACTCCCAAGGACAGACGGCCATGATCCAGCCTCTGCTTAAAAACCTCCAAAGAAGAAGGAGGCTCCACCACACTCTGAGGCAGCAGCGGATTCCAGACCTGAACATCTCTTACTGTCAGAAAGTTCCTCCTCATGTTGAGGTGGAATCTCCGTTCCTGGAGCTTGCATCCATTGCTCCGTGTTCCAGTCTCTGGAGCAGCAGAAAACAAGCCTGCTCCATCCTCAGGATGACATCCCTTCAAATATTTAAACATGGCTATCATGTCATCCCTTAACTCTTACCTTCATATCCAGCCTGATTAAGAATCATAGACCCTTCAGTTGAAAGGGACCCCAAAGGACCATCTAGACCAACCCCCTGCTGCCAGACAGGAAGAAACAATCCAACCACTCCCGATGATAGACGGCCATGATCCAGCCTTTGTTTTAAAACCGCCACCACACTCCCAGTTTAACTCCCAGGGCTGCCAGCTTCTGGGCCAAAACCTAAGACTTTGGGTACCATTTATTTAGAGTATTTGCCATCCTGACTTCTTCCTATGCAATCCTGGGATTTGTAGTTTGGTGGGGCACCAGCACTCTTTCTTGTAGTAATGATGCTCAAACACCCTCTGGGATGGCCATGGTAGAGCATCCTTTATTGGTACAGAAGGCTCGTTTATATACCTACCTGTTCATCATTAGATAAGGATTATGTTGGTACACAGGAGTACAACAGACATACTCATTACCTGGATATACAAGAAGGGTTGCAAGATACACACAGATGTAATTATCGCTTGTCTGGGTACACACAGGTATAATGATTTGGGTACACCAATCTTGTCTTGGGGATTATTCTGAATTGACCTGACTCCTTCCTTGTTAATTGGGAGGATGTCAGACTATGTGCAGTCCCACGGGGGAGTGGGCATTGTCGGGCGTCCTGAGAAAGCAAGTAGCCACACTTGGGCGGAGAAGGTGAAAGACCTTGCAAAACTACCACTCCCAGGATTCTGTGCGGAGCAGCCATGGCAAATAATCCAGTTTCAAACTGGGTTCTTTGTGCAGTGTGGATTGTCCCTTTATTTAGGCCGAACTCACACTACACAAATAATCCAATTATTTGCCATGGCTCCCTTGCTATGAATCCTGGGATTCATAGTCTTACAACGGGGTTGTCTAGACAGTAAAAAGACAAATAGAATTAAGAAAGAATGTGATTTGTCTTAAGGGCAAATCCCACATCAATCCACAGTATTTGGAAGGAGTGGGGTTTAAAAAACGCCAAAAACTGCGCAGGAAAAGCCTTTCCCGTAGTTTATAGAAAAGCTCCGGGGGAATGTGCATTCCTGCTCGTTGGGACAACCAATTAGCTTTGGTGCAGATTCCCGATAAGAGCGGAAATGGAAAGCCGTTTGGTTGGACATGCGCAGGTGTCATAACGGCCCACCCAAGGATTTCTGCTGCCTGAAGTCCAGGGTTGGCCCTTATTCCTATCCCAAACCCAGGGATTCCTCTTCTTTGCCACCACCTGTTGACTTGAAAAAATGAGGGGTTTCTTTCCCTGTCCAGTGCAACGGGAACTAGACCGGGTATGAGTATGAGAATATCCCTCTTCTCTAATCTAAAGAAGATTCTTGATAGCTGACCAAAGCAGGCGATTTCAAGGCGAGGTTGAGAAATAACAGAAGCTTTTATTTCAATCGTAGGATCTATGTCACTTGAGAAGGTAAAACATTCCCAGGTTCAGCTTAAGGATTATACATAAACATTCATTCAGAGCACTTAGAAACAAAACCATAAAATCTAACACAATCTAACTACACATTCCCTAACTACTACATGCAGACTAACGTACAGGCTCTGTAGATGGAATTCAGAGTCTTCTTGGATCCTTTTTGGAGGCCTCTGGATAAGGTTGGCTCCTCCCAACCCTTTGGTATCACAGATTGTCTTTTGGGGCATTTCATGGTTGTGTAGGCCATCGGGCCCAGAGCTAGGCCATGGGGTCAGAGTCCATCTTAGCTAGCTCCATCTAGCTGGCCATGTGCTCAGCCAGTCTGACACCGAACAAAGGGAGGATCAAGAACTTTTAAAAGTCCTTCTTGTTGATTCCTGATTGGCTCTGCCCGTGCCCAATCAGAGTGGCTATCTAGCCAGGTGATGTGACGTCATGTTTATTTAATGAGGGTCTCCCACCCACTCCCCATTTCCAAATAAAGAGTGGAATTCTCCAATACTGATCCTGTGAGTTGTGAAGGTGAGCTCCCATGTTGGCATAGCAAGCCAGCATGACACGCCCCCCAAATCTCAGACGGTCTGGAACGCTGAAAGAAGGACCAGACTGGCTGGGATTTCCACCTGTTAGCTGAAAGAAAAAGAAAAAGGTTAACATGAAAGCACAACACCAATACAGTGAAATCATAAGCATAGACAGTACATAACAGCACCCCCTTCCTAGCCTCCCACCAGTCCCTTGCGTGAGAGAGAGTCAAAAACCACTTCGGAGGTGTCTGAAACAAGCTGAAGATCAAGGTCAAGGTCATGTAGGTCAAAGTCAAGGTCATGCAGGAATGAGGTTTCTGCAGTAACTTGTCAGTTGCTCCTTGAATCGCATGGAGCCCACGTAGAGCGGCACGGTCAGTCTGAAGAGTGAAGCCTTGATCCCAGACGTACGGTCTCAGGTTGTCCAGTGTGTAGACAATGACGTAGTAGTTCTTCCCCAGGATGGACCTAGTCGTCTCCCAGACATCCAACTCTTGGGCGAAGAACAGGACGCGCTGCGAGATGCCATCCGAACAGGCTTGTATCCCCACTGCACCAACTTCCCTGTCAGAAGCATCTGGAGCCACGATGAGCGACTTGTTGAAGTCTGGTGCCAACCGGACCGGTTCGGAGGTGAGAGCACGTCTGAAGCGGTTGAAAGCTTCCTGACAATCCGCTGTCCACTATATCAGGTCAGGTATCTTGGGTCCAGGCAAATTTGTAGGCAGAGCCGTTGCTTGGCGGTACCGAGGCCCGAGCCTCCGGTAGTCTTCTGCCTGACCGAGGAAGAGCTGCATGGACTTCCTGGTGCGCAGAGCAGGCCAAGCCTGGCTAGCTTCCACTGTCACTCGCAATGGGGGGATGGTCCCCTGAGCTGTCCCATGGTCAAGGTAAGTCACTCTGTCCAGCAGCCGCTGGCACTGCCTTGCCTTGACAGTTGTACTGGCATCTTGGATCCAATGAAAGATTGTCTCTTGGTGATGCAGGTGATCACCCCAGTCATCAGGGAAAATCTCAATGACAACCAAGGAGGCATTCGCTCCGGCCCCCCCAGCCCGCATCAGAGAGGGCTCCAGTCCCTCGAACGGTGTGGGCGGTAAGCGAAGGCCGAAAGGAAGAACAGAGAAGTTGAATGGGTCCAGCTGGGTCATGCATGCCCTGCTGTGACTGGACCCAATGGTGAAGGCCAACTGCCCAAAGCCTATGGGCAAAAGCACCAAGAAGAAACACAGACAGAGTCCCCCAGTCTTGAAGAAGTCTTTTGCACGCAGCATGGGGAAATAGTCAGGGTCCACCTCCTCCTCCAAGACCCGCAGCCCCGCTGGCGACACACATGTGGGCTGCCCTGAAGACGGCCCGCTGCCATCAGCGGCCATCACATGTTGAGGATGAGCGAGGAGACCTGGAGCTGATGAGAACAATGAAGCAGCCGGGGCTGCCAACTGGTTGAACTGCTGCGGATATCTCAGGTTAAGGTCAGAAGGGGGCGCCACTTCCACCAGGCCCCCACCTTCCAGGCCAGCATGACAGCAGGGGCCGGAGGTTGCTAAGAAGGCAAGCGCCCAGAGCCGCCATGTTAGATTTTTGCCTTAGTGCTTGAAGAGCCCTTTCTCCCTCTTTTTTCCTGCTTATTTAAGCGGAAGATTGCACTTCCACACCTTGGATTTGCTTTTTGAAAAAATACTGTTCGGGTGCAGTAACCGGCGGCAATAAAAACACAAGTAATTCACTCGTGGCCGCCATCTTGATTTTCAGGCATGCCCTTTTGAAGAACAAACGTGGGTGGCTTTGCGTGCCATGGGGACAAATAAATTGCCATTAGTGTGTGTCAATCCACATTTGCCAAAGAGTGCTGGTGCCTCACCAAACTACAAATCCCAGGATTCCATAGGAAAGGGAGCCATGGCAAATAATAATACATTTTCTTTTTTAAAAAAAATATTTTTTATTGGATATAAATACATCCATTTCATTATAAAAACAATATATCAGCATCTTTGAGGAAACAGTACATTATTTTATATACAGTTCACATCAACTCTATCATCCCTCTCAGTTTACATTTTATAAATATTACATTACCTTATAATATGATTTCTCAGGATCTTTATCTGCATTTACCGCAACTACCTCCCTATATGTTCTTTTTGTACTGTATCCAATCAACTATATTACTGTGTTATATTTTTATTTGACCTCCGCTCTGACTTATCTTACATATAGTTCACTCTTACTGTACATCCTTTGCACCTTCTCTTTCTGTTTGGTTTTGTTAGCAGTGGGGAGAGAACGGAGATATCAGCCCCATTCGCCAGACCCGGAGTCTATGGGCGAAACGCCAGTCCATAGGATCCTGAATCCCTGTATAAAGGCACCTGCTTATCTTTGGCCAAAGATAGTCCTTACCCTCAAACAAAGACCCACGCAGTCAGTGTCCGGTGCAGGCAACGAAGAACCACTTTATTACTGGAAGCTAAGATTTTATAGACCCCACTTCTAGGGTCTGTACACGTGTGGAAGGGTTTAAAAGGTTCTCATGAGCTCTTCCAGTTAAAGTAGCAAGCTGAAGCTAAATGCGTCAGTACAACAATAGACCGTTCATTACCTCCGACAGCAGGCAAGACTAATGTAAGGGAAGAAGATACATTCCTCTGCTGGGAACTGCAACCCCTGGCAGTTTCCCAGAAGAGTTTTAGCATTCTCAGCAAAGATGGCTTTACTTTGGTTCAACGGGTTATCAACTCGTGTTTGCTATTTCTCAGTATAACGGGACACCCCCGTCATTGACTGGCTATCCTAGTTCATCTATAGTCAAACATGCACGTTTCTAAAAAGGCTTTTCATGCAGAAGAAAATCATTAGTACTGATCAGAGTTTTCTGCTTTCAGTTTCTTTACTCTTTGTTAAATATTTCCTCAGTTAATTCGATTTTTGCTAATGAATAGAGTTAATTAATAAATAGTTATTTCCAAAGTCGTCATGTTGTATCATTTATCATTATTACTGTAAAGTTACTCTTTCTTATTTCTGCCCCACAAAATTAATGTTCTGCTTGTTATATGTGATGTCCTTATTCTTTTAAGTTCTTGATTGCTGCAACATTTCCCCATCTATTTTCTAAATATTTAGACATGTCCTCCAGTCCTTTATATATTCTTCTGTAGTTTTCCCTTTTAATAACATGGTTAATTTATCCATCTGCATTGTCTCATAGCATTTTTCCAGCCGCTGGTCAATAGCTGGGCACTCATTACTTTTCCGCATCTTGGCAAAGATTATTCTAGCTGTTATTATCATATAAAAAATTATTTTCCCATGCTTCTTTTCTATTTCCTCACCAACACTTCCTAGTAAATATGCTTCAGGTTTCAGCTGCAATTTAGTTTTTAAGATTTCTTCAGCTGTTAGTTGGACTTGTTTCCAATATTTGATTGCTTTCTTGCAGTTCCACCATAAATGGTAGAAAGTTCCGTTCTTGTCTCCGCATTTCCAGCATGAGCTCTGTCTTCCCTTGTACATGATGGATAATTTATGAGGGGATAAGTACCATCGAAAAAACATTTTGTAGACATTTTCTCGAATGGTTTGGCATAATGTTCTGTTTGTTTGTTTAGTCCACATTCTTTCCCAATTGCTTAACTCTGTTGTGTGTCCAATATTTTGTGCCCAGAAGATCATGTTAGTTCTGGTTATTTCCTCTTCTGTATCCCATTTTAAAAGTAGGTTGTAAAACCTCTGTATCATGTGTTTATTGTCTAATTGAACAATTGTCTCCCATTCTGTTTTTTTGACACAATTCCTGTTAATTTATTATCAATTTTATCTCTTTCTTTCAGTTGTTTATATAAATACCAATGACACTGAAAGTTACTCTCCTTCATTTCTTCTTGAGTTTTCAATGATGTGTTGGCATTCCTTCTTTACTGAACAATGTTTTGTGTGGTGAAGCCCAAACAAGAATTCTAGGAAATAGCCTATTTTTATATTTTTCCAGACTTTAACTAGTGAGCTTCTGATACAATGGTTATAAAAATCTCTATTTATTATGTCCTTATTATAAAAAAGATAAGCGTGCCAACCATAACAGTTTCCATCCCCTTCTATGGTCAGAAGCTTTCCATTTGTTAACGTGGCCCACTCATTCGTCCACGTCAAGCAACACGCGTCGTGGTAAAGTTTCAAGCTTGGCACATTTAATCCACCTCTCTCTTTGGCGTCTTGAAGAGTTTTCATTCGAACTCTCGGTTTCTTACCAGACCATATAAATTTAGATAAATCAGATTGCCATTCTTTGAAGACTTTCAACGATTGTATTATCGGGATTGTCTGGAATAGAAAAATTAATCTTGGCAAAATATTCATCTTAACGACACATATTTTTCCTAAAAAAGAAAGTTTCAGATTTTGCCAGGTCGTTATGTCCTTTCTTATTTGGTTCCACGTTTTCTTCCAATTATTATAAAATAGGTCTGCATTTTTATTTGTTAGATTGATCCCATTTTAAATTCTGATTTGCTAGTTAGAAACATTTTGTCTTTCTTTGTCAAGTTTTTTGTAAGTATCATTGTTTTCTCTTTATTTACCTTTTGGCCAGTCAGTGCTTCAAATTCTTCCAATATGTTCATTAAGGGTTGGATTTCTTCTATTGGGTTGCTTAGTAAGGTTAGTAAATCATCCCCATACATTTTTGAGTTTATGTTTCCCAAGTTTTACACCATTTATCTTGTCTTCTCCGTTGATTCTTATACTGAGTATTTCCATTATCAATAAAAATAAAAGCAGGACAGAGGGCATCCTTGTCGTGTGCCTTTTTCTATTTGCATATTTTCAGTTTCCCCCCGCTAATTAGTAATTTTGCTGATTGCTTGTAATATGTGGCCTTTATCCAATTTATGAATTTCTGCCCTACATTGATTTTTGCTAAAATTTCAAATATTGTTGTCCAATCTACATTATCAAAGGCTTTTTCAATATCTAAAAATATCAGAGCTAATTTTCTATCTTTATGGTTTTCATGAAATTCATTCAAGTTCAGTGCATGCCTAATGTTGTCCTTCATGTATCTTCCTGGCAGAAAACTTCTCTGATCATTACCTATCACATCTGTTAATACTTTTTTTAGTCTTTCTGCCAATATTGAAGCGAAGATTTTGTAATCTACATTAAGTAGAGAAATAGGACAGTAATTTTTTGGTTCTTGTGGGTCCCTATTTTCTTTGTGGATTAGTGTGATGTTAGCCTCTTCTCACGTTTTTGGCTATGTTCCTTGGACGATTACATCTAGAGTCTTCTTAAAAGGTATTAATATCTGATCTTCCATCATCTTGTAGAATCTGGTTGTGAACCCATCCGGACCCGGAGCCTTCCCTGTTTTTAACTTCTTTATCGCCTTAGTAATTTCTGCTACCGTTATGAGCTGATTTAGTATCTCTCTTTGTTGGGTTGTACACTCTTGCACTGGCTGTTCCCTTAGGAAATCTTGTAAGTCACCTTTTAGTGTCCTTCATTTCTGATACAATGCTGCATAATATTTATAAAAAGCTTGTTTAATGTTTTGTTGGTCTGAATGAATTTGATTACCTTGCTTAACTTTAGGTATTATATTTCTTTTTTCTGTTTTCTTAATTGGTAGGGCAGCCATCTTCCAGGTTTATTTGAATATTCGAAACTCTTTTGTTTTATATATTGTAGTTTTTTTATTTCCTCCACCATATCCGTTGTTAATTGTTCTTTTAAAAAAATTAATATATAATTTTTATTAAAAATTATCTTACACAATTAAACCCTAAAACAACACAAAATGTCTCATTCACCTATTCGTAGATTTACATACATTCCTCATCCTCCCTGCCACCCCTTGATCCCCCAAACTTACTCTCACCAAGTAGACACCCTACATTTACTCTCTTTCCCTTCCATTCCATTCGTCCTCTAAGACTTCCTTTTTTTCCTTCTGTTCCACTTTGCTTTATTCATACTTCGCTTCCCCCTTCCAAAAAATTCCTTTCTTTGTTTTTTCTGTTTTCTGTTACTTTTACAATTTTATTTATCTTTATTCTTTATATTAATTCTTCTATATCTATTTTTGCCTCTTCCCCCCCATCTATCTTTCAAGAGTGGGTTTAAAATCACCCAAGCTTCCAAATCTTTTAATGTTTTTTTGTCATCCAACATAATTGTTAATCTTTCCATTTCATACATATCTTTAACACCCATTGCTCTATTAATGGTATTTCCTGAGTCTTCCAATATTTTGCGTAACTTATTCTTGCGGCCGAGAACATATACAGTAAAACTTTCCAATATTTTTTTTGTACTTGTACATCTATTTTTCCCAACATATTCAATAAAAATATCTCTGGATCACACGGAAAGTCTACAGCTAATAACTTTGTAATTATTTTATGAATTTTCTCCCAATATTTCTGTGTTTTCTCACATTTCCACCAGCTATGATAATATGTCCCAGTGGCTTTCTGACACTTCCAGCACTGGTTCTTCATGTTTTTATAGATTTTAGCTAACCTTTCTGGTGATAGGTGCCATCTGGTCAGCATTTTATACGTATTCTCTCTTATATTATTGCTTCTTGTGAAAGTCAAATTTTTCCAGACACTTTCCCATTGTGCCAAGGATATTTCATAACCGAAATTTCTTGCCCATTTCAACATATATGGTTTAATGACCTCTTGTTCTTGATCTAGCTTTAATAATATCTTATATATCTTTGACAAGATCGTTTTTCTACCTCCTTGTATCACTCTATATCAAATTCTGTACTTTCTGTTGCTATTCCTTCAAGCTTCTGATCGATATTTAATTTCTCCTTCAGTTGTCTATATAAAAACCAGTGGCACCTGATATTCTTTCCCTGGAGTTCCTCTTGAGACTTCATTATATATTTATTTCCTATTTTCTTTAATAGGTCCTTATACAATAACCATCTTCCCCTAAACAGGTTTTCTTTTCTAAAGTATGCCTCATGATTAGATAACCATAAGTGTATTTTAAGACAAAGCTTCCTTTTATATTTTATCCAAATTCTCAACAGAGCCCTCCTCACATAATGGTGTATAAATTCTTTATGAACTTTCGCTTTGTTATGCCATATATTGGCATGCCAACCAAACCTTGCATTGAAGCCTTCTAGTGCTAGCAATCTTGAATTTTCTAGTAATATCCATTCTAATACCCATGATATTGCACATGCATGATAATAAATTTGTAAATCTGGTAATGCAAGGCCACCCCTTTCTTTTGCTTCTGTTAATAACTTATATTTAATCCTTGGCTTTTTGCCTTGCCAGATATATCTTTTTAAATCTTGGCTCCACTGTTTGAATACCCTCTCATTTATTATAATAGGAATATTCTGAAAGAGATATAACATCTTAGGAAGAACATTCATTTTGATTGATGCTATCCTCCCCAATAAAGATAGATCTAACTTCTCCTATTTCTTCAAGTCCTCCCTTATTTTACTCCATGTCTTTGTATAATTATTCTCAAATAGGTCAGAGTTCTTCTTGGTTATGTCTATACCTAAGTATCTTACCTTTTTAGCTATCTTGTACCCTGAGATTCTTTCTATTTCCTGTTCTTCCTGTTTTTTTATATTTTTAGTTAACATCATGGTTTTTTCTTTGTTTATTTTAAACCCTGCCCATTCCCCAAACTCATCAACTATCTCCAATAGTCTCCTGATACTATCTTTGGGGTTTTCCAATATGAAAATTAGGTAGTCTGCAAAGGCTTTGTATTTATACTCATAGCCTTGCCCTCGCCATCCTCTGATTTGCTGATCTAGTCTAACTTTCTTAATCAATATCTCTAGTACCTTAATAAATAACAACGGTGAGAGAGGACAACCCTGACGCATCCCTCTTTCGATCTTACATACATTTGATTTCTCTCCATTTACTAGTACTTGCGCTTCCTGTTCCTTGTATATCTTGCTTATCCAGGAGTAAAATTTCTCTCCTATATTCATCCTTTTTAGAACTTCCAACATAAAGTACCATCTTAAGTTGTCGAAAGCCTTTTCCGCATCAGCAAATATCAACAATAATTCTTTTTCATTGTGTTTCTCATAAAATTCTAACAAGTCAATTATCACCCTCACGTTGTCTTTAATCTGCCTACCTGGTAGGAAACCGCTTTGGTCTTCATGTACCCAGTTCATCAACACTTTCTTCACTCTCTCTGCTAAGATATTTGAAAATATTTTGTAGGCTATGTTCAACAAAGATATTGGTCTATAGTTAGCAGGATGTGTCTGGTCTTTACCTTCTTTGGGTATTAAAATTATGTTGGCTTTCCTCCATGAGTCAGGACACTTCCCTGCGTATACATTATTTAGGACTTTATGTAGTGGTTCTATTAATTCATCTTCAAATATTTTATAATGTAAGGTCGAAAATCCATCCGGGCCAGGTGCTTTTCCCGTCTTCATCTGTCTTATCGCCTCCCTAATCTCTTGTTTTGTAATTTGTTTATTGCCTCTTGCTACACGAGGGCCAGCGTGGTCAAGTCAGATATGGCGATGCTCTTTCAGAGCCCTTTCTAATAACTAATGGAGTGAAGTAAGGTTGTGTTCTTGCACCAACTTTATTTACAATCTTCTTTAGCACGATGCTCCAAAGGGCTATGGCAGAGCTTGAAGAAGACGACGGCATCTATATACGCTACCGTACTGATGGTAGCTTGTTTAACTTAAGCCGTCTGAGGGCTCACACTAAGAGTCTAAACTATCTAGTCTGTGAGCTGCTCTTCGCCGATGCTGCTGCCCTTGTTGCCCACACAGAAGCAGCTCTGCAGCGCCTAACATCCTGCTTTGCAACAGCTGCAGAGCTGTTTGGGCTGGAAGTCAACCTGAAGAAAACGGAAGTTCTTTACCAGCCTGCACCACAGGACGAACACCACCATCCCCACATTGCCGTCGGCAAATCTGTGCTCAAGTCCGTTCAGCAGTTCGCCTACCTGGGAAGCATCATCTCCTCAGATGCCAAGATTGACAAAGAGATCGATCACAGATTAGCAAAGGCATATAGTGCATTTGGAAGACTTCACAAAAGAGTCTGGAGTAATAAACACCTGAGGCAAAGCACAAAAATCAGTGTGTATAGAGCCATCGTACTGTCTATCCTCCTTTATGGATCTGAAACATGGGTCACCTATCGCCACCACTTATGACTCCTCGAGCGCTTTCATCAGCGCTGTCTACGCACAATCCTAAATATACACTGGACTGACTATGTGACGAATGTTGCTGTCCTTGAGCAAGCAGGGATCACCAGCATTGAGGCCATGATATTGAGAACACAGCTGCGCTGGGCAGGGCACGTTTCTAGGATGGAGGACCATCACCTCCCAAAAATACTACTCTACGGTGAACTCGCCACGGGTCAGCGTAAGAGGGGTGCTCCAAAAAAGCGATACAAGGACTCCCTGAAACAACATCTCAGGCTTGGCCAAACTGACCACCAACAATGGTCCGCCCTGGCCTCTCATCGGGAGGCATGGAGACGCACTCTCCACAATGCTGCAGCCTTATTTGAGAACTCACGCCAAACAAGTCTTGAAGAGAAATGACAACGCAGAAAGAATCACAACCCGGAAACATCACGCAAGGAGACTTTGTGTTGTGCTTTTTGCAACCGGACTTGTCTATCTCGGATTGGCCTTTTTAGTCATCAGTGCGCTTGCAGAAAGCGCGGGATGAGTCCTTCCTGAATCTTCGTTTGCGAAGAAAAGCCAGAGATCCAATTCGTTTCTGTCCTCTTCTGAGATCTGAGTTATCATTTCATTGTCTAGATAATTTTTCATTTTAACATCATAGTTCTCGGTTGTCGTATGTTTAGAATATAATTTTGAGTAGAAGTCTTGAAATATTTTAACTATATCTTTTTGTTTTGTAGCTCTTTTTTGGTTGTAGTTTATTTCTGTTATTAATTTCTTCTCTTTCTCCTTCCTCAGTTTATAGGCTAACCACTTGCCTGGTCTATTAGAATGCTCAAAATATCTCTGCTGAGCATATTTCCATTTATTTGCTGTCTCTAGTATCAAACATGATTCCAACTGTTTTTTCAGGACTATTAACTCTTTTCTTGTCTTCTCTTCGGTCGGTTTTTCTTTTAGTCTTTTTTCTTTTTCTATTATCTTCTCCTCTATCACCCTTTCTTTCTCTTTTTTTCCTTTTTATATATTCGATTTCTTGTTGTATTAGGTGTCCTCTTATGACTGCCTTTCCTGCGTCCCAAACTATATCAATGGCTGTTCCTTTGTCTAAATTTTCTTCAAAAAATTGACTTAATCTTATTTTTGTACTCTTAATTATTGAATCTTTTTTCAATAAGCAATCCTTTAGCTTCCAATTATATACCCTTTTTTCTCCTCTCAATTCCAAGGATACTGGACTGTGGTCCGAGATTATTTTTTGCTTTATTTCCACTGTTTTCACATCTTTCACTAATGATTTTGATATCAATATCATGTCTGTTCTGGACCATGATCTATGTCGGTCTGAATAGAAAGTATAATCTTTCTCTAGTCCATGCTGCAGTCTCCAGATGTCAATAATAGATAATTGTTCCATCATCTCTACCTCTTCTTTCGGCAATTTTCCTTGAGATTTCTTCCTTTTTTTATTTCCTTTTATTGATCTATCCAAAGTTAAATCTAAGACCCCATTCCAATCTCCTGCTAGGATATAGTTTTCATAGTCATACTTCTGAATTTGTTGTGCGAATTTTTTATAAAATGTACTTTTGTTTTCTTGGGGCCCGTAGATTCCTATTATCAAAATCTTCTTGTCTTGTAGTTTTAACTCTACTCCTAACAAGAAACCTTCTTTATCTTTAAATATTTCTCTCGATTCAAATCTTTTACTCACATATAACGCAACTCCCCTCTTCTTTTTATCATAATTAGTTGTATATACTTCTCCCAGCCTTTTATTTTTTAAGAATTTCACATCTTGTTCCCGAATATGTGTTTCTTGTATGCACGTGATGTCAGGTTTAAACTTTAGCTTGTGTTGGAACACTAATCTCCTTTTGTTTGGGCTATTTAGGCCCTTCACATTCCAGCTTATTATTTTGCTCAACATTTCTTCAATCTTATTTTTACTGCTCTTCTTAATTAGCTATCCTCGTCTGTTCCAATAGCTCCCGTTTCTTCTTCTTCAGTTTCTTCCGTTTCTATAATTTCTTCCTCGTCTTCCTCCTCTTGTACTTCCTCTGTTTCCTCTTCCTCCTCTCCCCTTAACACCTCTTGCTCTAGATCTTCTGGTCTTTCCCTCCTTTCTGCTTCTGGAGTTGGGCTTTTTCCTCTTTCTCTTAACTTTGTTTTCAGGATCCCCTCTTTTTGACTAATATCTCCTTTATTCTTCCTCTCCTTCTTCTCCTGCTCTTCTAATTGGTATGATCCATCTTCTGTTTTTCTTTCCTCTAAATTATGTTTTTTTTCCTTTACTTTCGTAACTGTATCTTGCGGTAAGTTTTCTTGAAGTTTTACCAAAAAGTTTCTTGCCTTGGGGATTGTATTAATTACGTATGTCTTCGATTGATATACCACCACTAAGCCTTCTATCTTATTCCATTTGTAGCCGATATTTTTCTCTCTCAAAATTCTAGTTAGAAAGCCATATTCTTTTCTCCTTTTCAGTATCTGTCTTTATAAATTTTGATCTTCTGTTTTCAATTTCTTCTTTAAACTCTGCTGGATTATTATGTCTTCGACTCTTTCTCTAATAAAATATACCACTATGTCTGGAGGTAACTTATTTTTCTTTGCCACCCAGGAATCTATGCGAAACAGTTTATCTGTCTCTATGTCCATCTGTTCCTGGTCCCAAGTTATAAATTCTGCCAGCGCCGGAATTACTCTCCTAGCTATATCCTCATCATGTAGTTCTGATAGTCCTCTAATTGTAATGCATTTCGCTCTTTTGTTTAATTCTTGTATTATTCTGTAATTATCTTCTATCTCCCCTCTATTTTCTAGTGTTAGCGTTCTCTTTTCCAAATTTTCTGTCTTTGCTTGCAGATCCTGTACGTCCTTACTAATTTTACTTAGTAACTGTTTCTAATTGGGACCCAAACTTTTCTAATTGTATTTGTAAATCTGTTCTTATCTCCCCTTTTAGCTCCTTCATTTCCGCCTTTAATTCAGCACTTAATTTCTTAAACTCCTGTAGTAGCATCAAATTTGTCTCACCTATTTTTGCGTACAGCTCAACTGACGATCTTCTGGCTTCCTGCACTTGTGATTTTGTCTGTGCTAGCGCTTTTCTGGAAGTCGGCATTTCCCCCCTTTCTCCTCTATTTTCCCTATTCTTTCCTTTTCTTTTTTCCCTTTTCTTCCAGATTTTTTAGTAACAGTTAAATCGCTAGAAGTAAACCTGAATGTATTTCATAATATGTATATTTTTCCCTGTGGGGAGGGCTCCAGAGCATCCATCTGCTTTGGGTTGTCCCTCCCCATTGCTTCCGGTAGGCAGGAAACAAACTTTTTGGACCGCCCCCGGTGAGGTCATCTAGTAGGGACGACCCCCGGCTGGCCGTCTGTTTCCTGCCTAGCTCCTGGTAGGACGTGGATTGTTTTGCTCCCTGCAACCTCCCTCCACCTGGTGGCCGCCATTTTGATTTGAATAAAAAAAAACCCCTTTTAATTTAAAAGATCCATTGGTGGCTTACCTGGTGGAGAGAGGGAGTAGGAGGAGAAATGAATCCAACCGACGTGGATGCGGTTATAGCAGCAGTGATCGCTAGTGAGCGATCGACTCGGCAGGGCAGCGCCAGCAGGGGCGCCCTGGAGGAGCCGGGTTCAAAAGTCAGCGTGGGAACCAGCAGCAGCAGCGCAGCAGCAGGCAAGAGCAGCGGCGGCAAGAAGAGGCCGGCTAAGGAGGGGAAGACCTCCGCTCCGGCCGCTGCGCTACACCCTGCTCCCTCCCCGCCTGGTGGGGCGCAGGGACGAGCAGGAAGAGGAGACTCCCGCGCGGCCCCTCCAGGAGGAGGAGGCTCGTCCTGAGCCCCAGAGCGGGGAGGAGGACGCAGTGCGGGCTCTGCTGGCCCCTCCGGACGCCACGGGAGACAAGGAGCCAGTCCCACAGCCGCAGTTAGCGGCCGCAGTGAGTCCGTCCAGGGCCCCAGGTGCAGGGACAGCGGGGAGGGAAACCCCCCCAGCGGGGAGGGAAACCTCCCCAGCGGCGCCAACGGGGAGGGAGATTCCCCCAGGCGTGGCCGAGTGGCTCAAAGCCTCCATGGCCAGGGAGGCAGCGAACTGGCTGGCGGCCGGCCTCCTTCAGCAGGGCTGGCCGGGATTCCCTGCACCAGGGTGGGGGGGCAAGCTCCAGGGGGCGTGGGACCCCCCCATCCCCACACCAACGGGTACCGGGCCCCAGCGGGTGGACACCCAGACCCAGGCCCCACAGAGAGGGGGAAAGGGGGGGCGGCCTTAGCAAGGGCAAGAGCAGGCGCCCCCTGGCCAGCGCAATGGCCTCTACAGCGGCAGCAACAGCAGCAGCAGCGAGGCTGGCCTCCAAGCAGCCCCCAGGTCCTAGCGACCGTGCGCTATCCCACCTGGCCACAGACAGCATGCAGGAGGACCCCTCGGACGGGGAGGACCTCGGGGCCTCAGATCAGGAGGAGGAGTCAGGCCAACAGCCCCCCAGCAAGCGCCATAAGGGGCTTCAGCACCTCCATGAGGGGGAGGAAGAGGCAGTGTCAGTTTATTCTTCAGAGGGGGAGGAGGTCGACCCCCTGGAGAACTCTGACAGAGAGGAGGGGGAGTTATCAGAGGAAGAGACTCCCAACACCTCAGAGACACCCTGGCCCTCAGCCAAACTGTTTTCTATGGACGACTTTGCAGTCCTCCTTAAGAAAGCAGTGAGAACTCTGGGGCTGGAACTGCCCAAGAACCAGCAGTCACAGCCAGGCCCGGACTTACCGGAGATATCCGGTGAATTCTTCCCGGACTCTCAGGCTGAAACCCTTGAAACGCCTGTCCCTGCCACACTGATGCGCACAATACGCGATGAGTGGGCATCGCCTGCCATGATTAAAGGACAGCCTAGCCATGCCAAGAAATTATACGCCCTGCCTACGAAGGTCATGAGCAAGTTGCAGGTGCCCCTCGTCGATGCACCGGTCTCAGAGCTGGTATCCTCCACAATTTTTTGCCGCGATGGAGAGGAGACCCTGAAGATTCCCGAGGACAGGCGGATGGACACCGCGCTGAAGAGGGCCCACGGGGCACTCTCGCTGGCTATCCGTGCCTCCTCCACCACCACCATGATGGCTAGAGCAGCGAGACAATGGGCGAAGGATGCGCTGGCGGACACTCCCAGGTCCCAGACCAGAATACGCCAGGATCTCAACAAGCTGGAGAAGGCATCTGCCTTCTTGGCAGACAGTACCTTGGACTCAGTCCAGTTCTGCGCAAGGGCTCAAGCCGTGACAGTGGCAGCGAGGAGACAAGTATGGCTAAAATCATGGAACGCTGACTTCAAGTCCAAGCAGAATCTGGTTTCATCCCCCTTTCTGGGTGAGAAGCTATTCGGGGAGTCCCTCGAACCGGTCCTGGTGGAGGACAAGGACAAGAAGAAGAAAACCCTGGCGTCAGCCAGGAGGCGGGAGGACAGGAGGCCCTCCAAGCGTTACAGGCCTTTTCGTCCCTCAGGAGGACAGCAGACTTCAGTGATTGGATCGTCCACGAACAGGCCCAGAGACGTCAAACCATCAGGAACCCGATGGGGAGACAACCGTTACCAGAAGCACAACCAACGGGCCGACGCGCCAAAGTCAAGCCAGAACCAGACCACCAAGAGCAACAACAGAAGTCATCAATGACGCCAGCCCCCCCGTGGGGGGCCGCCTGCAGGCCTTCGTGGAGGCGTGGGAGGACTCTACCTCGGGCAGATGGGTCCTCCAATCAATCCGGGAGGGCTACCGGATAGAGTTCTCCCAGCAGCCCCCACGTTGGTTCATCCCCACCCCTCGACAGCGAGATGTTCGCAAACAACACCTCATGGAGGAAGCAATTCAACATTTGCTCCAGGCGGGAGCAATAGAGGAAGTGCCCGACACAGAACGCAGCAGGGGGTGCTACTCCATCCTTTTTCTGGTTCCAAAGAAGAACGGAACCTGGAGAGCAGTCCTGAACCTGAAGGGGATCAACAGGTTCGTCCGCCAGAGGAAGTTCAGAATGGAGACACTGAAGCACATATTGGAGGCATTAAGACCCGGAGACGTCCTATCGTCGCTGGATCTGCAGGACGCATACCTCCACATCCCCATCCACCCAGAGCATCGCCGCTTCCTACGTTTCTGTTACTGCAACAGACACTTCCAATACAAGGCCCTTCCCTTTGGCCTTTCATCGGCGCCCAGGGTGTTCACCAAGATCATGGTAGCACTAGTGGTGCGCTGGAGGCGCTTAGGGCTGCATGTCTATCCTTATCTAGACGACTTGTTGATTCGATCCTCTTCTCATCAGAAGGCGGCCCAAGACGTAAACCGGATTCTGGAGTCCCTTCAAGCGCATGGATTCCAAGTCAACTTCGAGAAGAGCCAGTTAACCCCGGCTCAGCGGATACAGCATCTGGGGGCCTTGTAGACGTGGCTGCGGGGCAGGTACTCCTGCCCTTGGAAAGGATCCAGGCCATCCAGCGGGCAATCCAAAAGAACAAGATCGCCCTCAAGAGACATCAGCAGGTACGGGTGATGCAGGAAGTGCTGACCTCTCTGGAATGGTGGGACTCCCCTGCGATAGAGACTGGGCGCCGGTTGTGGAAGCCGGACGCCATTCAGATCACGAGAGACGCCAGCCTGAGAGGATGGGGAGCACATTGCGGACCACACCTTGCCCAAGGCAAATGGACAAGGGAGGAGGCGGCACACAGCATCAATTGGCTGGAACTCAGAGCGGTACGGCTAGCACTGTTGGCCTTTACGGACCTGATCAGGGGCAAGCCAGTGCTAGTGCGAACAGACATCACAACGAAGGCGCACATAAACCGACGGGGGGCACCAGGTCACGCGCCCTTATGAAAGAAGCAACACGCCTACTGGATTGGGTGGAGAGGAACCTAATCTCAATAGAGGCGGAACACCTTCAGGGAGTCCTCAACTCCAAGGCGGACTGGCTCAGCCGGTCGGATATAGACCAGAGCGAGTGGAGCCTGCATCAGGAAGTGTTCGAGACCATCACCCAGACCATGGGACGACCGGAGGTCGATCTCTTCACCTCCCCGGCGAACGCAAAGCTACCTCGCTTCTTTTCCAGATATCTCACGGAAGGAGCGGAGGCGATGGATGCCCTAACGAGCCCATGGCCTTGGGTTCTGCTATACGCCTTTTCGCCACTGCAGCTCTTACCAAGAATCCTGAACAGGATCCGATCAGAGGCGGCGGAGGTCCTGCTGGTGGCACCAGAGTGGCCCCGCTGGTCCTGGTTTCCGGACATGCTAGAGATGGCAATAGAATCATGCCCCCTACCAGCACGACAGGATCTTCTGACACAGGGGCAGGTGCAGCACCCAGACCCCGGTTGGCTTCAGCTCCACGTGTGGAGGTTGAAAGGCAGATGTTAGCAGCGAGTGGCTACTCCCGGACGGTTGTCGATACCATCCTGGCGTCCAGAAGGGAGTCTACCCAGCGTATTTACGAATACACCTTTATGATATTTCGTCGATGGTGCAACAGGAAGAAAAGAGACTTCAGACAGGTCTCGGTCCCGGCCCTGCTTGATTTCCTGCAGGAGGGCGTGGAGGCCGGATTGAGACCAAATACCATCAAGAGACAGATAGCAGCAGTCACTTCCGTCCTGCCTCCAGAGAAGGCGGCACAGGTGGCCCAGCACCCTCATGTACGTCGCTTCGTCAAGGGCTTATCAAACGGGGCACCACCTACGGTGCACAGATTCCCCACATGGGACCTGCATACGGCCCTGAAGGCATTGACAGCCCATCCGTTTGAGCCTCTGAGGGAAGTTCCCTTGAAGTTCCTGACATGGAAGGTACTTTTCCTAGTAGCGATTACATTGGCATGTAGGATATCTGAGCTGGCAGCGCTCTCCATTAGACGAGACCTATGCATCTTCAGACCGGACTCAGTAGTACTGCGCCTTAGGCCGGACTTCAAGCCAAAGATCAATTTGGTGTTCCACAGAGCGCAGGAGGTGATATTGCCGTCCTTCTGTCCAAACCCAACAAGGGAGTTGGAGAAGATATGGCACACGCTGGACGTGCGCAGGGCTCTGCGCATCTACATCAAAAGAACAAGACCATTCAGGATATCAGAGGCCATGTTCGTGTCTCCATATGCCAAATACCTGGGGCGGAAGGTGTCACCATCATCTTTGGGCCGCTGGATACGTAGCTGCATCGTAGAGTGCTACCAGGCCCTACGCCTGGAAGTGCCGGAGGGGATTCTGCCACACTCGACACGGAGTGCGGCGACGTCAGCGGCCTGGGAGAAAGACGCGACACTGGAGGAGATATGCAGGGCGGCAACCTGGAAAACGGCCTCCACCTTTGTACGACATTACAGACTGGACAGAATGCAATCTGCCGAGGCAGCATTTGGCAGAAGGGTCCTGCAGCAGGTGGCACAAGTCTAGAAGAGTCTCCATCCGCCAGGCCCACCCTGAGAGGAAGCTTCTGTAAATCCCAAAGCAGACGGATGCTCTGGAGCCCTCCCCACTGGGAAAAGGAACGTTGGTCTTACCTGTGATACGTTCTTTTCCCGTGGTGAGGCGAAGAGCATCCGGACCCACCCATTGGTGAATGTAGGAGGAGGAGATGGGCGGTAGGCCCCAGACAGCAGCCCACCTGGAAGCAGGCATGGGGGGCCGAAAAGGAAGAGGTGCCTGCAGAAGAGCAAGCAGAGATACCCTGAAGACAGGAAATTTGGTCATCGTGAGACAAAGGCGCAAGAAGACGCACGAGGCTTTTTCAACAGACTGGCCAGCCGGGGGTCGTCCCTACTAGATGACCTCACCGGGGCCGGTCCCAAAAGTTTGTTTCCTGCCTACCGGGAGCAATGGGGAGGGACAACCCAAAGCAGACGGATGCTCTTCGCCTCACCACTGGAAAAGAACGTATCACAGGTAAGACCAACGTTCGTATTTCTATCCTCGTTACCCACACTTCCCAATTCACCATAAAACTCCAGCGTACCTTGTGTTTACCTTTTTGTAGCTTGTCTTTATCCTTTTTATCCTTTTTTCCCACTTCTCCCCTGCAGATACTCTCTCTCTCTTGCACCTTCACTAGCTTTCTTTCCTTCTTACTGCCTCAACCCCCCACCCATGTGGTACAGCACCGAAAAGCACTCCTCCTTATTTACTTTCTCTCTGCTTTCCTCGTCTCTTCTTTACCTATTTTCGGAGCTCCACTAACCAGATTCTTTTATCCACTCTATTTCCTTCTATCCTCCTTTTCTATCCCCCACTATTTTCCGTTTCAAGACTGCTTTTTCCCTTTCAGAGCTCCTAAATATCTTTTCCTCTCCCCTCTCTTCTGCGGTACTCCTTCTTGGTAGTCTGGCTCCGTGATCCGTATTCCGTGTTCCGTGTGGGGTCAAGAATGTGGATTTTCTCTCAATAGCAGCAATATTAACAGCAATAGCAGCGAATCAAAAATTTAGCTATTGCCCTGACTGTTGGCATCAAATATGTATTCCGTGTCCGCTTTATCTCCCGCTTTGTCCTTCTGTTGAATTCCTCCTCTTCTTCTGCTCTTTTGGTCTCAGTCTTTGCCTATCTCGCTCTTAGCCTTCTGGGACTGTCCTCTTCCGCCGCCTTCTCTTGTCCCTCTCCCGTAACTCTCTCTCTTCTAGCCCTTCTTGAGTTTCTCTCCGTCTCTTTAAATCACACCTCTCCCGTTTCCCGTACTCCGCTTTCTCCGCTCGCTCACTCCGTCTCCTCGTTCGATCTTAAACTGCCGTGCCGCAGCTTCCTCCTCCACACCCCTCTCGCTTTTGTCTTCTCCGCTGATTCATAGATATAAGTTCATAAATTTTAATATGAATATAATCTTGCCACTCTTGTGCTTTAACCTTTTAAAGCTTTTGCTTCTTTCACAAAGAGAGATTCTTTCTACCCTTAGTCTCCCTTTAACATTTAAAGTCGTACTCTCCCCTTATTTTTGAGCTGAGCTTAAGTTCACTCAGTTCCATTGTCCTTTATCTCCTTCACCCGTCAAAAAACAGACTATTTGCCAAGGAGTTTTAAATGGAAAAGAAAAAACTGCTTACTTCAGCTTAGTTTAGACAGTCTTTAAAAAGTGGTGGCGTCTCTAACACCACTTAAAGTGGTGGCTTCCACCCAGGCGGGATTTATGGCGTTCAGACCCCTAAAGGTTCCGTGAAAGTTTTCTCTTCACCCACCAGCAGGATTCGGTCTCTGGTCGCCTCCTCTACTTGTCTAATACCATAGCCAAAGTTCAACACCCATGTTTTTCCTTTTTGGGTGTTTTCTCCTGGGTTTTGCTGCTGAAGCTTCAGGAGCACCTAACGCTTCAGCCTACTTCGACGCCGTCGCCACCGGAAGTGGCGGTTCTTTTAAAATTTTGATTTATCTTAGTAATTTTTTATTTGTGCTATCTTGTAGTAGTTTTATCTCCTTTTCTCTAATTTCTCCTTTGATTTTCTCTATTCTTTCCAATTTCTTCTTTTTTAGAATTACGCTTTGCTGAATAAAAAATCCTCTCATTACTGCTTTGAATTTGTCCCATATTGTTGTAATATCTGTTTTTTCTTTGAAATTCTCTTCCAAAAAACCACTTTATTTCTTGTTTAGCTTTTTGATCACCTTTTCTCTTTGTAAAAGATGATCATTTAGATGCCAATTACATTCCGAATTTATATTTCCTTTTAGCTCTAATAATACTGGATTGTGATCCGACCAGATTCTGGGGAGTATATCAATTTTCTGAATTATGTTGCAGATTTTACGGGATATCAAGAAAAAAATCTATTATGGAGAATGAATTATGTCATTCTGAATAGAATGTGAAATCTTTAGCATCATCATATTTAAATCTCCATGCATCTATTACTGATAGATTTTCCTTTAACATCGCAAATGATTTTGGTAATTTCCCCTGCCCTTTCTTAATTTTCTTCTGAGATTTCCTGTCCAGACTCGGGGAGATTACAATGTTCCAGTCTCCACACAGAATCAGTCGGTCATGTTCAAATTCTAAAAGTTTGTCCATTGATTTTTTTAAGAATTCATTTTTCTTCTCCAGTGGCGCGTACAAAGCTAAAATTAGTGTTTTTTTATAATGGATATTTGCTTCTATTATCACATATTGTCCCTCTGGGTCATTGTATAATTCTTGCGCGTGGATTCTGGTATTTACATAAATTGCAACTCCTTTTTTTCTCATTTGTTGCTGATGTATATTGTTTCCCAATTTTTTTATTTTTTAGCAAGTTAACATCCTTCAATTTAATATGGGTTTCTTGTAAGCAGATTATATCACATTTTTTTCGTAACAGATAAAATCCCCCCCCCTCTTCTCCGGTGAATTAAGACCTTTGACATTCCAAGTCAAAATTCTTAGATTCATTTTGTTATCTCTCTCTCTGGCTTTTCTTCGCAAACGAAGATTCAGGAAGGACTTATCCCACGCTTTCTGCAAGCACGCTGATGACTAAAAATGCCAATCTGAGATAAACAAGTCCGATTGCAGAAAGCACAGCAGAAGGTCTCCTTGGGTGATGTTTCCGGGTTGTGATTCTTTCCTTCAAGCCTGTGCAATGGATTTTTCTGGTGGAGCACAGCGTGCACAGAACTGGTCTCACCCTTTAAACCAGAGATTCATCTGCCGTGGCCTTGCAAGCATGGACGTGGCAGCGAGGTCCTCGGGCCGTAGGTTTGATTAGAGTTTCCTTCTCTTAGATGGTTGACCTTACAGGGTTGGACGAGCACCATCTGCCCGGGTTTGGGATTAGAGTTTTCCTTCTCCTAGGATGGCTGCCATAAGTCTAGAGAGCCCATCCTGCCCTTTGATGCTATTTGTTGGACCCTTCAGTTTTGTTATAGTGATTATTTTTAAGGCCCAAAATTCACTCTTCCTCTTGTTGTTGTTGTTCTTATTCTTGGTGTAGATCTTCCTCTTCTTGATCCGCTCCTTCGTCTTCTAAATCAACTTCTTCTGCTCCTTCTCCTTGATGTTTTGATTCTTGTGTTTCTCTACGAAATGGTTTCAGATCCTTTTTATGTTTTTCAAAAATTCCTCTATCTCTTGCATTGAGTTAACTTTGAAATTCTTCTGTTTGAACCTGAACGAGATTCCTTCTAATCTCTCCCATTTATACCTGATTCCATTTAATCTCAATTGCTCTGTCAAAGATCTATAGTTCCTTCTTTTTTTGAGAATCCTCAGTAGTATGTCTTTAAGCAACAGGATGTCATTCCCTTCAATTTCAAATTTTTGTTCAAAGTTCTTTTGCAATAGGAAATCTCTGGACTTCTTGTGCACGAAATAAATTACCACATCCCTTGGCAGATTCCTCTGCTTTGCAACTCTGCATGACAATCTGTATATTTTATCTGTTTCCTGTTCAAACTGGATTTTAGTCTTTCCCATGTACGTAGCCAATTTTGGGATCAAATATTTGTACAGGTCTTTGTCCGCTTGCTCTTTGAGGCCTCTTATTTTCAAACAATTTTCTCTCCATTTCATCTCCTGGACAGCTTGTTCATCCAATTCACGCTCTTTACTTTCTCCTAGTTCTTCTGTTTTTTCCCTCCAAATTCTCTACTTTGTTTTCCATCGTACTTACTTTTTCTTTCAATTTCTTTGATTCTTCTGTCACTTTATGGACTCTTTGATGCTCTTAAATTCTCTTTTCATCTCTTGTTTGAACTCAATTCTCATTTCTCGTAGTTCCTCTCACATTAATTTTATTTCTTCTAGAATCATGCTTTGGCATTAATCAAAACCAATGTCTGTGTTGTTTTCCTCATTATTTATTCCTTTTTGTGTTACTTTGTTGTGAATTCACTTTTATTGTCTTCCACCTTTTCCCCTCGTCCTCTTCACTCTCTCCTATTTTCCCCTTTTCCTCTTCCCTTTTTCCTGTTCCTTGTCAAATATATTTCTCCTTTTTTTTCTTCAAAAATTTTCTCTTCCGTTTTTATTTCTTCTTTTTTAAAATCTTAATTTCTCTTATTTTTTCCTTTGCTCCTTTCAATGTTTTGTTTGTTTTTTATTTGTTTCTTCTGTTGCGGCAATCAGACCTTTACCTTAGAAATTTAGTTTCCTGACTCATAAAGTAGAAGCATGTAAGAGCATTCAATAAATCAATAGTCTACTTATCAATCACTAACAATGTTTAACAAAAAGTTCTTCAGAAAAATTCATGGACAGAAGTATAAAGGATAACACAATAGGCACTAATGCGTAGATACTGAGAGGCAATAGCAATTAACATTAACTCTTATTTCATAGAATCATATAATTGCAGAGTTGGAAGAGACCACGTGGGCCATCCAGTCCAACTCCATTCTGCCATGCAGGAAATCTTGATCAAAGCATCCCCGACAGATGGCCATCCAGCCTCTGTTTGAAGACCTCCAAGGAAGGAGACCCCACCACGCTCCGAGGGAGTGTGTTCCACTGCCGAACAGCTCTGACTGCCAAAAAGTTCCTCCTCATGTTGATGTGGAATCTTTGTTCCTGGAGCTTGCACCCATTGCTCCGTGTTCTAGTCTCTGGAGCAGCAGAAAACAAGCCTGCTCCATCCTCAATGTGACACCCCTTCAAATACTTAAACAGGGCTATCATATCACCTCTTAACCGTCTTTTTTCCAGGCTAAACATACCCAGCTCCCTAAGTCTCTCCTCATAAGGCATCGTTTCCAGACCTTTCACCATTTTAGTTGCCTTCCTCTGGACACGCTCCAATTTGTCAATATCCTTTTTGAATTGTGGTGCCCAGAACTGGACACAGTATTCTAAGTGAGGTCTGACCAAGGCAGAATAGAGTGGCAACATTATTTCCCTTGATCTGGACACTATACTTCTATTGATGCAGCCCAAAATCGCATTGGCCTTTTTAGCTGCCGCATCACACTGTTGACTCATATTCAACTTGTGGTCTACTAGGACTCCTAGATCCCTTTCGCACGTAGTCTCATTCAGCCAGGTCTCTCCCATCCTATATCTATGCATTTCATTTTTTCGCCATAAGTGCAGTACCTTACATTTCTCGGTATTGAATTTCATTTTGTTAGCTTTGGCCCAGCTCTCCAGTCTATCCAGGTCATTCTGAATTTTGATCCTGTCCGCCAGGGTATTAGCTACTCCTCCTAATTTGGTGTCATCTGCAAATTGGATAAGTATGCCCCTAATTCCCTCATCCAAGTCATTGATAAAGATGTTGAATAGCACTGGGCCCAGGACAGAACCCTGTGGCACCCCACTGGTCACCTCTTTCCAAGACGAAGAGGAGCCACTGCTGAGCACCCTTTGGGTTCGGCCGGTCAACCAATTACAAATCCATTGAACAGTTAACTTGTCTAGCCCACATTTTACAAGCTTGTTTGCAAGAATGTCATGGGGGAACCTTGTCCAAGGCCTTACTGAAATCAAGGTATGCAATGTCCACAGCGTTCCCTTCATCTACCAAGCTGGTAACTTTATCAAAAAAAGAGATCAGATTAGTCTGGCATGACTTGTTTCTCTGAAACCCATGTTGACTTTTTGTGATTATGGCGTTGCCTTTTAAATGTTCACAAGACTCTGTTTCATGATCTGCTCTAGAATCTTCCCTGGTATTGATGTCAGACTAACTGGACGATCATTGTTGGGATCCTCTTTTTTTCCCCTTTTTGAAGATGGGGACAATGTTTGCCCTCCTCCAGTCTGCTGGGACTTCTCCTGTTCTCCAGGAGTTCTCAAAGATTATTGCCAATGGCTCTGAGATTATATTTGCTAGCTCTTTTAAAAGAAATATCAACAGAGCTAAGTTTTAAACGCAACATGTATAAGAAATGGAAAAAGGGGGAAATCACCAAAGAAGAATTCAAACAGATAGCGAACACGTGTAGGAGTAAAGTCAGAAAAGCTAAAGCACAGAATGAGCTCAGGCTTGCTAGAGAGGTTAAGAACAATAAAAATGATTTTTTTGGGTATGTCCGCAGCAAAAGGAGGAAGAAGGAAATGATAGGGCCACTACGTGGAGAAGATGGCAAAATGCTAACAGGGGACAGAGAAAAGGCAGAATTACTCAGCACCTTCTTTGCCTCAGTGTTTTCAGAAAAGGAAAAGGGGGACCAACCTGAGGATAAAGGAGCAGAGGACACAATAGGGGAAATCCAGCACATAATAAGTAAAGAGGTAGTACAGGAATACCTTCTTAATCTAAATGAATTTAAATCTCCAGGACCAGATGAACTATATCCAAGGGTATTAAAAGAGTTGGCAAATGTGATCTCAGAGCCATTGGCAATAATCTTTGAGAACTCCTGGAGAACAGGAGAAGTCCCATCAAACTGGAGGAGGGCAAACATTGTCCCCATCTTCAAAAAGGGGAAAAAAGAGGATCCCAACAATGATCGTCCAGTTAGTCTGACATCAGTACCAGGGAAGATTGTAGAGCAGATCATTAATCAGAGAGTCTGTGAACATGTGTGGCCATTAGTACCACTGAAGCTGAGTTCGCAACCTTGTCTGAGATGGCAAGTGAGGTACAATGGGTTAGGCAGATGCTTGCAGACCTTGGGGAGCCGTGCCAAATGCCTGTTGAGGTGCATGAGGACTCACAAGTCTGCATAGCAATGGCAGAAGCAGAAAACCTGAAATGTAGGACAAAGTACATTGCGGTACGCTACCAAAATGTGAGGCAGTTAATACAGGAAGGTGTCTTGTGTCTGAAGTACTGTCCATCAGAGGAGAATGTAGCAGACCTGCTCACAAAAGCCCTTCCAGCAGGAAGCCGTGTGGAGTTGGCCAAGAGGCTGGGCCTTGTCACTAGTGCGTAAAATGAAAGGTGTCAAAAGGGAAGGTGAACTGACAGACGACTGATGTCCAACAATGTATGTTAATGATGTTATGTTGTGATGATAGCATGTGTCCTGCGCAGCACTTTGACCATTTTGGAGGGGATTGTCAGGAGTTAGAGACGGAACTCCATTATAAAATGGCCGAACAACTGCAGTCATTTTGAGTCATAATGGCTGACTCCATGAACTGCCTAGTCTTCCTTAGCCACAGAAGGAGGGTTCTTATTGGTGCGTAGGATCATGTGATTGAAATAGCGCTGATCAAGATGTTTGTCCTCCCCCATTTGCTTTTCCTATTTCAAACTATTCCTCTCTCTCCCCCACCTTCCTACTTTAAGGTTTGGAAAAAAACTCCTTTATGGTTATATATTCAATGGGAAGAGGTCCCGATTCCCACAGCAAGTTAGATACACCAGCCCTAAATGTGGAGGTCTTGGCATTCCCAACCTGGAGCTCTACTTTGCGGCTTTCCAGCCAGCCCAAATGATCCCTTTCCTTCAAAAGAATCTGACAGCGAGGTGGGTTATGCTTGAATTAGATCTACAACACCCGTCAGTCCTCAGGTACTTCTTTTCTAAGAGTACCACCCATCAGCTGAACAACTTGGACAACCCATTTCTATGCACGTCCCTTTTAATTTTGTGCAAGTGGGTGCATGTCCTTGGGCCTCCCCTTCACCTATTCAACCATTCGTACTACACTCCCTGTTTTATGACCCAGATAAGATAAACCAATTTTTGGGATGGGAGGAACGGGGTCTGTATGCATTACAAGATCTCTTCCTTCAGTCTAAGCCCAAAACAGTAAATGAGCTTTTCCAGGATTTGTCCCCGTATGTCCTTAACGGGTTTCAAATTTGTCAGGTCCACATATTTTTGACCAGATTAGTAACCTCTGGGTTCATTTTACATTCCCCCACGATATATGAAAACACCTGCAGGTCACCCATCACACCAGCCAAAGGCAGGGCGTTCCAGATATACAAGTGGCTGATAGATGACACCTTCGGGAGCGATGTTTATTATAAAGCAACTTGGGAAAGCGGATTAAACATCTAAATTCATGAGACGGATTGGCTAAAACTTTGGGCATCGCCAATTTTTAAACTCTGCTCTATTGCCTTAAAAAAACATCCTTGAAGCTACTTTATAAATGGCATCTCACGCCAGTACAACTGACCAGGATGACCAAAACTGCCTCCCCTGTATGCTGGAGAGGTTGTACCCACCTGGGTACGTTTGTACACGTGGCTTGAATGCCCGAGCGTCTGGAGGTTTTGGTCCTCAACACTCGACATTATTAGCAAAATCACCACCCAGGCCATAAACCCCTCTCCGGAACGACTTTTGCTATCACTGTTCACCGATTCTAATAAGAATTTAAAACATAAGAAGATTATTGTCTTCTTACTTGCCATCTCCCCTCTCCAGTGACGCCCCCTTGTCGTGGGAGAGAGGCTTGTGTACCCTAATGACGTTTTGAGCTATGCTGGCGGTGGCATAATAGCCACCGGTAGGGTCTCCCATGCCAGACAGGTCAAAACCGAAGGGTCTGACAAAGAGCGTCAAAGGGCAGGATGGGCTCTCTAGCCTTGTGGCAACCGTCCTAGGAGAAGGAAAACTCTAATCCCAAACCCGGGCAGATGGTGCTCGTCCAACCCTGTAAGGTCAACCATCTAAGAGAAGGAAACTCTAATCAAACCTACGGCCCGAGGACCTCGCTGCCACGTCCATGCTTGCAAGGCCACGGCAGATGAATCTCTGGTTTAAAGGGTGAGGCCAGTTCTGTGCACGCTGCGCTCCACCAGAAAAATCCATTGCACAGGCTCGAAGGACAAATCCATTTCCAAAAAAGCCCTGTAGCGACTGGCGAGGGACGAAACCGGCAGGTGTAAAGATGCACTGGAAGCCGCAGCCCCAACCCTGCATGCAGGCGGTTCAGGACATTGGTCGCTCAAGCCTGACCCGGGAGATGACAGTCTTGTTCGGCAGCATTCTGAACGACCAAGCAGCCTTTTTTAAGGAGAGCACTGCTTGCTCCATATGGAGAGGGGCCTAGAAAAGGTGGCCTAAAGAAAGCTCATCCCCAACTACCTGGTTGGCTAGCCGCGGCCAACGGGAATCTTCTGATGCGGTCAAACCAAGGCAAAGAAACAAAGGCACACACCGGCCTCCAAAGGTGTAAATAAACTGACACTTGCATGCTGGAACATCAGAACCATGCAAGACTCTAAAGATAGTGGACGGCCTGAGCGTCGTTCTGCCCTAATAGCCCTTGAACTATCACGGCTTAATATTGACATCGGTGCTCTTAGTGAAGTTCGCTTCCATGAGGAAGGCAGCCTTAAAGAACATGGCGCCGGCTACACACTTTACTGGTCTGGCAAACCCAAAACCGAAAAACATCTTTCAGGAGTAGGCTTCATGATTAAAAACTCCATTGCCTCCAAACTCGAAACCTTGCCAACAGGACACTCTGATCGCATTATTTCCTTACGCCTCCCACATGTTGTTCTCTTTAGTGTATATGCCCCAACTATGCAAGCCGACCCTGTAGAGAAAGACAAATTCTACACAGACCTACGCCAACTCATACAAAAAGTCCCTGTAGAAGATAAAATTATTATACTTGGTGACTTCAATGCCAGAGTAGGAAAGAATTCCGAAGCCTGGAAAGGTGTCTTAGGCAAGCATGGTGTTGGAAATTGCAATGATAATGGACGCCTCCTGCTAGAGTTCTGTGCAGAACAACAGCTGACTATTACAAACACAATCTTTCAGCAGAAAGATAGCTTGAAGACAACCTGGATGCATCCCCGATCCAAACATTGGCACCTCATTGACTACGTTCTAGTCCGTCAGAGAGACATTCGTGATGTCCGTCATACCCGAGTGATGCCCAGTGCAGAATGCCAAACAGATCATCGCCTCGTCAGATGTAAACTAAATCTTCATCTTAAGTTCAAACCTAAGAGGGGTGGCATCTTAAAGAAGAGGCTCCAAGTCAACAATCTTCAACAAGCTACCATGAGAGACAACTTCCAGGCAAACCTACAAACGAAACTTGAAGACCATCCTACAGATCCTTCTCCTACAGTGCTTTGGCAACATATCAAAAACAGTATCCTCCAGTCTGCAGAAGAATCCCTCGGGTTCTCCCACAAGAAAAATCAAGACTGGTTTGATGAAAACAACCAAGAGATCCAGGAGCTGTTGGCAAGGAAGAGAGCTGCTCACCAGGCATACCTCGCCCAGCCAACCTGTCATGTAAGAAAAGCAGCTTTCCGCCTCACATGTAGCAAACTACAACAAAAACTCCGAGACATGCAGAACAAGTGGTGGATCAATTTAGCAGAAAAGACACAACGCTGTGCAGATCTGGGTGATCATAGAGGATTTATGAAGCTCTTAAAGCAGTGTTTGGACCTACTTATCAGGTCCAAAGCTCCTTATACAGTACAGATGGTCAAACATTAATTACTGATAAAGCCTCCATCCTAAATCGTTGGGCTGAACATTTTCAAAGTCTCTTTAGCGCCAACCGAGTAGTCCAAGCCTCAGCTATCCAATATATGATACAAAAACCAATGAAAAATGAATTGGACATAGCTCCCACTTTGGAAGAGACCCTTATGGCCATACAGCAGATGAAAAACGGCAAGGCAGCTGGGATTGATGGAATCCCACCTGAAGTTTGGAAACACGGAGGTCATGCACTCCACGAAAAATTCCACGAATTCCTTGTGAATTGCTGGGAAAAAGGGGAACTGCCATCAGACCTCCGAGATGCAGTCATCATCACCCTGTACAAGAAAAAAGGAGCAAAATCCGACTGCTCAAACTATCGAGGCATAACACTGCTCTCTATTGCTGGAAAAATCCTTGCAAGGATACTCCTGAACAGATTAGTTCCTGCTATTGCAGAAGAACTTCTCCCTGAAAGCCAATGTGGCTTCAGAGCCAATAGGAGTACTACAGACATGGTATTTGCCCTTAGGCAACTGCAAGAAAAATGTAGGGAGCAGAACAAGGGTCTCTATGTAACATTTGTCAACCTCACCAAAGCCTTTGACACTGTAAGTAGAAAAGGTCTGTGGCAGATCCTGGAAAAACTAGAATGTCCCCCCAAATTCCTTAAAATGATTATCTTGCTACACGAGGGCCAGCGTGGTCAAGTCAGATATGGCGATGCTCTTTCAGAGCCCTTTCTAATAACTAATGGAGTGAAGCAAGGTTGTGTTCTTGCACCAACTTTATTTACAATCTTCTTTAGCACGATGCTCCAAAGGGCTATGGCAGAGCTTGAAGAAGACGACGGCATCTATATACGCTACCGTACTGATGGTAGCTTGTTTAACTTAAGCCGTCTGAGGGCTCACACTAAGACTCTAAACTATCTAGTCCGTGAGCTGCTCTTCGCCGATGATGCTGCCCTTGTTGCCCACACAGAAGCAGCTCTGCAGCGCCTAACATCCTGCTTTGCAACAGCTGCAGAGCTGTTTGGGCTAGAAGTCAACCTGAAGAAAACAGAAGTTCTTTACCAGCCTGCACCACAGGACGAACACCACCATCCCCACATTGCCGTCGGCAAATCAGTGCTCAAGTCCGTTCAGCAGTTCACCTACCTGGGAAGCATCATCTCCTCAGATGCCAAGATTGACAAAGAGATCGATCACAGATTAGCAAAGGCATATAGTGCATTTGGAAGACTTCACAAAAGAGTCTGGAGCAATAAACACCTGAGGCAAAGCACAAAAATCAGTGTGTATAGAGCCATCGTACTGTCTATCCTCCTTTATGGATCTGAAACATGGGTTACCTATCGCCACCACCTACGACTCCTCGAGCGCTTTCATCAGCGCTGTCTACGCACAATCCTAAATATACACTGGACTGACTATGTGACGAATGTTGCTGTCCTTGAACAAGCAGGGATCACCAGCATTGAGGCCATGATATTGAGAACACAGCTGCGCTGGGCAGGGCACGTTTCTAGGATGGAGGACCATCGCCTCCCAAAAATACTACTCTACGGTGAACTTGCCACAGGTCAGCGTAAGAGGGGCGCTCCAAAAAAGCGATACAAAGACTCCCTGAAACAACATCTCAGGCTTGGCCAAATTGATCACCAACAGTGGTCCGCCCTGGCCTCACATCGGGAGGCATGGAGACGCAATATCCACAATGCTGCAGCCTTATTTGAGAACTCACGACGAACAAGTCTTGAAGAGAAACGACAACGCAGAAAGAATCACAACCCAAAAACATCACCCAAGGAGACCTTCTGCTGCGCTTTTTGCAACCGGACCTGTTTATCTCGGATTGGCCTTTTTAGTCATCAGCGCGCTTGCAGAAGGCGCGGGATGAGTCCTTCCTGAATCTTCGTTTGCGAAGAAAAGCCAGAGAGACTTGCCATCTCCCAAATAGTGATTGCTAAAAATTGGAAGAATGAAATGCCCAATATGAGTGCCTGGTGGGATAAGTTCTGGGACATACGGTTTATGGAGAAGCTCTCTGCCAATATTCGGAAGTCGACCGCTGGCGATGCTGCTATCACTTTCATCGAACAATGGTTCCCTATAGTTACATATCTTTCCGAAGCCGGATCTGCAGCACAACCTCCACCACATCATGGTAGAATGTGGAACGATGTTTTCTCTGTTCCATCTCAATGAAATCGCATGTCTGGACTGAAGAACTGTGGTCTTGTTATACTTCCAACTTCACATCCCTTCTCTGACTGTTTGTGACTATTTTTAGTTAGGTTAGTGCTGAAAACGTAAGATTTCTGTAATAAACTGACACTTATTCATGTTTATTTTTATTAATAAACTCTTTATTAAAAAAAGATCATGTGAATGAGTAAGCAGTGCCCGGTAACTGTGTATATAAAGGGTTCAGAACAGCTCACCCTTCTTCCTGTGACTGCTGAGGCCGGGTGAAGCAGTTTCTCCCTGAATTGTAAATATTTGCATATATTGCAACAGTTTCAGTTTGTAGATAAAAATGCCTCCTGCTTATTTGGATGTCAAACACTCTGTGCGTGAGTATTTTTGGGAACGGGTTGCTACTGAGTCTACTGAGAGAGTTTTTGGGCTTCTGCTGGGGGTTGTGTGTCCTATCATTCCCTGACAATTCCTGTACTACCTCTTTGCTTATTCTGAGCTGGATTTCCCCTATTATGTCCTCTCTTCCTTTATCCTCAGGTTGGTCACCCTTTTCCTTTTCTGGAAACACTGAGGCAAAGAAGGTGTTGAGTAATTCTGCCTTTTCTCTGTCCCCTGTTAGCATTTCACCATCTTCTCCACGTAGTGGCCCTATCATTTCCTTCTTCCTCCTTTTGCTGCGGATATATCCCAAAAAAACCTTTTTATTGTTCTTAACCTCCCTAGCAAGCCTGAGCTCATTCTGCACTTTAGCTTTTCTGACTTTACTCCTACACGTGTTCGCTATCTGTTTGAATTCTTCTTTGGTGATTTCCCCCCTTTTCCATTTCCTATACATGTTCCGTTTAAAACTTAGCTCCGTTGAAAGTTCCTGGTTTCTTGAGACACCTCCCATTTTTCTTCCTCAATGATACTGCTTGAAATTGTGCCTTCAGTATCTCCCTTTTGAGAAAGTCCCATCCGTCTTGAGGTCTCTTCTCTTTTAGTATTCCTGACCATGGGATCACCCCCAGTATTTCCCTGAGTTTATTGAAATCAGCTCTCCTAAAGTCAAGAATGCGTGTCTGACTATGCCTGGCTTCTCCTTTCCATTGTATAACAAACTCCAGGAGAACATGATCACTCTCACCTAAGGATCCCACCACTTGCACCCCATTAACCAGGTCATCCCTGTTGGTTAGGATCAGATCTAAAATAGCTGACCCCCTTGTTGCCTCTTCCACCTTTTGGACCATGAAATTGTCTTCCAGGCAAGTCAGGAATTTGCTAGACCTTGAAGTTTTGGTTGAGTTAGATTGCCATCAAATATCAAGATAGTTAAAGTCCCCCATCACTACTACATCTCTCCTTTCTGCGTGTGTGTTCATCTGTTCTAGAAAGGCATCATCCAATTCCTCCGTCTGACTTGGGGGTCTGTAGTAGAGTCCCAGAATAACATCCCTGTTGTTTCCCTCCCCTTTAATTTTTATACACTTGGCTTCCAGTATTGATGTCATGGATCTCCTCACTGGTGTAAATATCCCTGACATATAATGCTATTCCTCCTCCTTTCCTGTTTGGCCTGTTTCTCTTATAAAGGTTATACCCCTCTATTCCTACATTCCAGTCATGAGACTCGTCCCACCAGGTTTCAGTAATGCCTATTATATCATATTTGTTTTGTAGTGCTCGGAGTTCGAGTTCATCTTGCTTATTTCCCATGCTCTGTGCATTAGTGTAGAGACATCTAAGACCATGTGTTCCCTTTACTTGCTGCCTGTGCAAGTTTCTTTGCCTCCCAATGTTGGGTTCTTACGCTGTTTGCCTTGTTCCCTCTATGACTGCTTCTGTACCCACAGCAAGGAGTCCCCCACCACCACCACACGCCTCCGCCGAGGCTTCGCAGCTGCTGTTCCTTGCGTTGATCCTCTCAAGGTCCCCTGCTCTGCCCCTGAAGTCTGTCCATGGTGTTATTCCTCATTGTCCTTGATAAGGGAGAGAGTTTCGAATCGATTCTGTAGCTGCAAACTGCTCGAAGAATCCCTGGATTTTCTTGTTCTGTGTGTGACATTCCTCCAGCTGTCTACTTCCTGTGTCCGTGAAGTGACCCTCTCCTCCACAGCCACTTCCTCTGTGCGGTCCCCATCCAAGACTGTTTGTTCTGTTCTGTCCAGGAAAACCTCTTGCTCCCGAATCTGTTGAAGTGTAGCTACCCATGTCTCCAGCTGCTGGACTTTCTCCTCCAAGAGGGCTACCAGCTTGCACTTGGTGCATTTGAAGTTCCCCACATCTATAGACAAGAAGACAAACATCCCACAAGTGTTGCAGGCGACTGAAGCAGTTACCTCCGTGTCCATGCTGAGAAGTCTTAGGCAATCAGTGAAACAGGACTGCGGGCGTCCTCCTCAAAAGATCCTCCGGTAAACACCAATGTGAAAGGCCCCTGATGGCCTGGCCTTTTCCCTGTCTGTGAGCTCAGTCTACTGGGAATATGACTTTTATAGAGATCCCCTGGCTGCAGGCTCGTTCTGAAGGCAAGTTACTGCTTCACTTCCTCTAAGCAAGAAACCCCACTCAAAATGGCTGCCCAGAAGCTGCTCTCCTTCTTCTCCCTGGCTCAGATCTCCCAAATTCAACCTGTTTTACCATTAATTTACATAACACCATTAATGTACACGTTGACACCAGTATCTGCAGCGAATACATTCCAAAACACCACCACCCCGTGGATACCTGAAACTGTGGATAATAGGAACATTGGATAATAGGAAAACTGTTGTTTTCAATGAGATGAAAGCCAGCAGTTGACCCTGGGGGAGCTAGAAGTGCCTAGAAAGAACATATATTTCTGGATGTGGATAAGCAAAAATGTGGATACCAAATCCATGGATACAGAAGTCAACCCATACATGGCACTTTATAAAAAAAAACACCAAAAACCGTCCTGTATGGAGTCTAAAACACATCTCCGAATGCATGTACACATAGAGGGATAGAATCATAGAATCATAGAATTGCAGAGTTGGAAGAGACCACGAGGGCCATCCAGTCCAACCCCCCTGCCACGCAGGAAATCACAATCAAAGCATCCCCGACAGATGGCCATCCAGCCTCTGTTTAAAGACCTCCAAGGAAGGAGACCCCACCACGCTCCAAAACTACACAGTACCCCCCCCCTCTCTGGCTTTTCTTCGCAAACGAAGATTCAGGAAGGACTCATCCTACGCTTTCTGCAAGCGCACTGATGACTAAAAAGGCCAATCCGAGATAAACAAGTCTGGTTGCAAAAAGCACAGCAGAAGGTCTCATTGGGTGATGTTTTTGGGTTGTGATTCTTTCTGCGTTGTCGTTTCTCTCCAAGACTTGTTCGGCGTGAGTTCTCAATTAAGGCTGCAGCATTGTGGATAGTGCATCTGCATGCCTCCCGATGTGAGGCCAGGGCGGACCATTGTTGGTGATCAATTTGGCCGAGCCTGAGATGTTTCAGGGAGTCTTTATATCACTTTTTTGGAGCGCCCCTCTTACACTGACCCGTGGCAAGTTAAAAAAGGCTGCTTGGTCGTTCAGGATGCTGCCGAACAAGACCAATGTCCTGAACCGCCTGCATGCAGGGTTGGGGCTGCGGCTTCCAGTGCATCTTTACACCTGCCGGTTTCGTCCCTCACCTGTCGCTACAGGGCTTTTTTGGAACTGGATTTGTCCTTCGAGCCTGTGCAATGGATTTTTCTGGTGGAGCGCAGCGTGCACAGAACTGGCCTCACCCTTTAAACCAGAGATTCATCTGCCGTGGCCTTGCAAGCATGGATGTGGCAGCGAGGTCCTCAGGCCGTAGGTTTGATTAGAGTTTCCTTCTCTTAGATGGTTGACCTTACAGGGTTGGACGAGCACCATCTGCCCGGGTTTGGGATTAGAGTCTTCCTTCTCCTAGGACGGTTGCCACATGGCTAGAGAGCCCATCCTGCCCTTTGACGCTCTTTGTCAGACATTTCGGTTTTGACCTGTCTGGCATGGGAGACCCTACCAGTGGCTACTATGCCACCGCCAGCATAGCTCAAAACATCATTAGGGTACGCAAGCCTCTCTCCCACGACAAGGGGGCGTCAATGGAGAGGTACACTTGTATACTTGTAAAACAAAAAGATAAAATACAGTATACAGGTTGAGTCTTTTGAGCGTCAACGTGACAGGGCATTTTATGTTTTATGTGTTTTCTGACATTCTGATGTACACAAACTTTGTTTCAGGCACAAAATTACTTAAAACTTTATGTAGGAAATGACGTTCAGTGTATGTGCATAAGGTGTCGTATATGAAACATACACAAATTTTGTTTAGACTTGGGTCCCATCTGCAAAATCACTCGTGAAGTATATTGAAGGACAGCAGACCTCCATATCCACGGAACCAATATCTGTGGCTGAAAGAAAATACAAAGACCTACCATAGAGTCATGCTGGGAAATGCCTAGAGTGAGGTCCTCTCTAGGCCTCTCCTAGTGTGATATACAGGGAACACACGCTCACATGCATTCAATAAATTGCTTTATTGACATGGATTCATGTGTCAGGAACATTGGAAAAGCCGAAACTGAATTATGGCCAAGCAGGCTGTAGATAAAAGCACACGGCGTGAGAAAAGCAGTTAGGGAGAAAGGGGGGAGACGCCTTGCCCCTGGGCCCCGCTGTCCTTGAGCTGCTGGAGAGAGCAGCGTTCCCATGCCGACCAGGCGGGCTAGCCTCACTCCAAAACATTCAGGGGCCTGAAAAGGAACCAAGCCTGAACCAGCTACATGTCAGGGTCCTCTATGAATTCTACTCCAATACCCAGAATTCAGGGACAAGCCTGACATACTGCCCTCCCGAAGACAAACCTCCCCCTTAACCTGGATTATCAGGAAAGAGGGCATGGAACTTTCGCAATAAGCGCTTAGCATTAACATGATCAGAATTAACCCACTCGGCATGACCCAGAGGCAAATGTTTCCACTTCACCAAATATTGCAACACACCCCGATGAACCCGAGAGTCCAACACATCAGAAATTTCAAAACGTTGATCGTGGTCGACCAGAATAGGTTGGGGTGTAGGTCCTGGGGCTGGATGGTGCTGGTCTGGAGAGCACGGCGGTTTGAGCAAGCTGGAATGAAACACAGGGTGCACATTTCGGTACAGTTTAGGCAAAGACAGTTCAAACGCCACTGGGTTTATCACTCTAGTAAAAGGAAAGGGTCCAATGTACTTGGCCCCTAACTTCTTGGAAGGTTGGGGGCTCTTAAGGAATTCGGTGGATAAATAGACCAGGTCCCCAACGGCGTATCCCAGGGTGGGATCCTGTCTCTGGTCAGCATGATGTTTGTAGCGAGCTTTGGCAAAGTCCAGGGCAGAGATCACCCGAGGCCAGGTGTCCCTGACCTTTTGACTCCACTGGGTCACTGACACCGGGTCCGTGGGGGACCCCTCCTTTAGGGGCAAGGGACTGAAATCCTGTCCTGAGACAACCTTAAAGGGAGAAAGGCCAGTGCTTTGGTGGGTGGCATTATTATAGGCTACCTCTGCAAAAGGCAAGAGGTCAACCCAGTCAGATTGTTGAAATTCACATAACACCTCAGGTATTGTTCAAGAACCTGATTAACGCGTTCGGTCTGCCTGTCACTCTGGGGATGATGGGAACTGCTGAGCCCAAGCTCCACCCCCAGGAGGTTCGTGAAAGCCTTCCAAAACTGGGAAGTGAACTGGCCCCCCTGGTCAGACACAATCTTGGCAGGAATACCATGGAGTCAGTAGATGTGAATGAACAACCTGGCCAGTTGGGAGGCCGTTGGAAGCTTCCTGCAGGCCACGAAATGGGCTTGTTTAGAAAACAGATCAGTAACCACCCAAATAACAGTCTTTTTCTTACTTTCTGGTAACTACTATAAAGTCCATACTGATGACTTCCCAAGGTTTGGTTGGGGTAGGCAGAGGTTGGAGCAGGCCTTTCGGCTTCCCTGACCCTCCCTTCGCCATAGCACACGTGGAACACCCCTTCACATACTCCACCTCCTTCCTCATCTTTGGCCACCAAAACTGTCTCTGGGCCAAATGTAAAGTTTTGATATACCCAAAATGCCCAGCACTTTTGACATCATGGCACTGCCTGAGGATGATTGCTCTCAGGGCCTCAGAGACATACAGACTGTCTCCTTTCCAGGCCAGGCCCTCCCTTATGGTCACCTCCCCGGGGTGGGCTAAGAACCATGGGTCCTTGGGCAGGACCGACGCTAGTTGGGACTGCCACCCACCCCCATCATCCCGCGTGAGGAGGGGCTGTGGAGTGTGCTCTGGTGCGGGTGGAGCATCAATGGGCCCAGCGTCTGGCGGGGGAGCATCATCCTCGGCTGGCTTGGGCTCAGGCCTTGGCCCCACCGAGGTGCTGGCTTGGGATTCCTGCTGCTTGGCTTTACTACGCATGAGGACTGCAAGCCCCATGTGGGAGGGGGAGAAAACAGTATCAATGACCTCTTTTCTCTTACTCTCATGTTGTGGAAGCCTGGATAAAGCATCAGCCAGGAAATTCCTTTTCCCTGGAATAAATTTCAGGGTGAAGTTGAACTGGTAAAAGAAACTGGCCCACCTGACCTGCTTAGGGCTCAACCACCTAGGAGTGGCTAACACTTCCAAATTCTTGTGATCTGTCCAAACTTCGAAAGGTTTGGGAGACCCCTCCAGCAGGTGGCACCACGTTTCTAAGGCCAGTTTGATTGCACCTGCCTCCTTTTCCCACACAGGCCAATTCCGCTCAGTTTCATTAAATTTCTTGGATAGGTAGGCACACGGCCTGAGCTCTCCCTCTTCCCCCTGCTGCAACAGCACTTACTACCATCGCCCCATCTGATGCGTCACCTGGACTACAAAGGGTTGGGAGGGGTCTGGGTGTTTGAGAATTGGTTCTGATGTGAAGAGAGATTTCAATTTATCAAAAGCCTGTTGACACTGGTCCGTCCACACTACTTTTGGGGGAGGCTTGTCCCTTTTCCTGCCCCCTTACCCTTTGTTACCACGTCTTTGGTCTTTAACAAATCAGTCAGAGGAAGGGCTACCGTCGCAAACTCAGGGATGAAGGACTGGTAGAAATTAGCAAATCCCAGGAAGCTTAGCAGTTGCTTCGTAGCTCTAGGGGCTTCCCATGCCAACACCCCTTTGACCTTTTCTGGGTCCATTTCTATCCCCTTGTTTGAGATGCGGTACCCCAGGTAGTCTAAATGGCTTTGATGGAATTCACACTTTGACATTTTAGCATACAGATGGTTCTCACCCAACCTTGCAAGCACCTTTTTCACCAGTTTCACATGGGACGTGTAGTCCTCTGAATAAATCAACACATCGTCCAGATACATCAATACCCTTTTGTACAGAATGTCCCTCAAAACATCATTAATTAAGTTCTGAAATATCCCTGGGGCCCCTTTTAATCCAAAAGGCATGACCTTGAACTCGAAAGCCCCCAAAGGGCAATTGAATGCAGTCTTCCATTCATCCCCTTCCTTGATCCGCACTCTGTAATAGGCCTCCCGTAGGTCCAACTTAGTAAAAATCTTCCCTTTTGACAAATGGGCTAATATGTCCTTCATCAGGGGCAGGGGGTATTGATTAGAGACACTAATTGCATTTAACCCTCGATAGTCTTGGATCAAATGAAGACCCCCATCTGATTTGCGCCTGAACATCACTGGGTCCCCACAAGTGAGGTTGAGGGCCCAATGAACCCCCATGCTAAGTTCTTATCTATAAACAATAAAGAAACAGCAGCTGCGAAGCCTCGCCAGAGGTGGGTGGTGGTGGTGGGGGGACTCCTTGCTGCGGGGTACAGAAGCAGTGGTATGTGGGCCTGACAAGATGACTTGGGAGGTATGTTGTCTCCCTGGGGCAAAGATCTGTGATGTGACCGAGAGGCTGATAAGACTTGTCAAACCTACGGATCATTACCCCTTCCTTTTGGTCCACGTGGGAACCAATGATACTGCAAGGCACAGCTTTCCCAAGATCAGAAGAGATTATGAGGCCCTGGGGAGGAAGCTGAAAGAAATGGACGCACATGTTGTCATCTCATCTCTTCTGCCAGTTGAAGGGCATGGTCCAGGAAGAGAGAAGAAAATAGCCGACGTAAACAACTGGCTCCGTAGATGGTGTCGCCGAGAACGATTTGGTTTCTTGGATCATGGGCTGCGCTTCCATGCGGGGGGACTTCTGGCAAGAGATGGGGTGCATCTCACACCAGTTGGCAGAAACGTTTTTGCCTATAGTCTCAAGAATTTGATCAGGAGGGCTTTAAATTGAGTCAAATGGGGGAGGGAGACAGTATTCTGGAAGGCAAAAGGGCTGGAGAAAATAGTCAAACTGTCATAGAGGGAACAAGGCAAACAGCGCAAGGACCCAACAGTGGGAGGCAAAAAAACTTGCACAGGCAGCAAGTAAAGGGAACACATGGTCTCAGATGTCTCTACACTAATGCACAGAGCATGGGAAATAAGCAAGATGAACTCGAACTCCGAGCACTACAAAACAAATATGATATAATAGGCATTACTGAAACCTGGTGGGACGAGTCTCATGATTGGAATGTAGGAATAGAGGGGTATAACCATTATATGAGAAACAGGCCAACCAGGAAAGGAGGAGGAATAGCATTATATGTCAGGGATATTTACACCAGTGAAGAGATCCATGACATCAATACTGGAAGCCAGGTGGAGAGCATCTGGATAAAAATTAAAGGGGAGGGAAACAACAGGGATGTTACTGTGGGACTCTACTACAGACCCCCAAATCAGACGGAGGAATTGGATGACGCCTTTCTAGAACAGATGAACACACACGCAGAAAGGAGAGATGTAGTAGTGATGGGTGACTTCAACTATCCTGATATATGCTGGCAATCTAACTCAGCCAAAACTACAAGGTCTAGCAAATTCCTTACATGCCTGGAAGACAATTTCATGGTCCAAAAGGTGGAAGAGGCAACAAGGGGGTCAGCTGTTTTAGATCTGATCCTAACCAACAGGGATGACCTGGTTAATGGGGTGCAAGTGGTGGGATCCTTAGGTGAGAGTGATCACGTTCTCCTGGAGTTTGTTATACAATGGAAAGGAGAAGCCAGGCATAGTCAGACACGCATTCTTGACTTTAGGAGAGCTGATTTCAATAAACTCAGGGAAATACTGGGGGTGATCCCATGGTCAGGAATACTAAAAGAGAAGAGACCTCAAGACGGATGGGACTTTCTCAAAAGGGAGATACTGAAGACACAATTTCAAACAGTACCATTGAGGAAGAAAAATGGGAGATGTCTCAAGAAACCAGGATGGATGACTAAAGAAATATCAACAGAGCTAAGTTTTAAACGGAACATGTATAGGAAATGGAAAAGGGGGGAAATCACCAAAGAAGAATTCAAACAGATAGCGAACACGTGTAGGAGTAAAGTCAGAAAAGCTAAAGCGCAGAATGAGCTCATGCTTGCTAGGGAGGTTAAGAACAATTAAAAGGGTTTTTGGGGGTATATCCGCAGCAAAAGGAGGAAGAAGGAAATGATAGGGCCACTACGCGGAGAAGATGGCAAAATGCTAACAGGGGACAGAGAAAAGGCAGAATTACTCAACACCTTCTGTGCCTCAGTGTTTTCAGAAAAGGAAAAGGGGGACCAACCTGAGGAGAATGGAACAGAGGATACAATAGGGGAAATCCAGCTCAAAATAAGTAAAGAGGTAGTACAGGAATACCTTCTTAATCTAAATGAATTTAAATCTCCAGGACCAGATGAACTGCATCCAAGAGTATTAAAAGAGCTGGCAAATATTATCTCAGAGCCATTGGCAATAATCTTTGAGAACTCCTGGAGAACAGGAGAAGTCCCAGCAGACTGGAGGAGGGCAAACGTCCCCATCTTTAAAAAGGGGGGAAAGGAGGATCCCAACAATTATCGTCCAGTTAGTCTGACATCAATACCAGGGAAGATTGTAGAGCAGATCATTAAAGAGAGAGTCTGTGAACATTTAGAAGGCAATGCCATAATCACAAAAAGTCAACATGGGTTTCAGAGAAACAAGTCATGCCAGACTAATCTGATCTCTTTTTTGGATAAAATTACCAGCTTGGTAGATGAAGGGAACGCTGTGGACATCACATACCTTGATTTCAGTAAGGCCTTTGACAAGGTTCCCCATGACATTCTTGCAAACAAGCTTGTAAAATGTGGGCTAGACAAGTTAACTGTTCAATGGATTTGTAATTGGTTGACCGGCCGAACCCAAAGGGTGCTCAGCAGTGGCTCCTCTTCGTCTTGGAAAGAGGTGACCAGTGGGGTGCCACAGGGTTCTGTCCTGGGCCCAGTGCTATTCAACATCTTTATCAATGACTTGGATGAGGGAATTAGGGGCATACTTACCAAATTTGCAGATGACACCAAATTGGGAGGAGTAGCTAATACCCTAGAGGACAGGATCAAAATTCAGAATGACCTGGATAGACTGGAGAGCTGGGCCAAAGCTAACAAAATGAAATTCAATACGGAGAAATGGAAAGTACTGCATTTAGGGCGGAAAAATGAAATGCATATAGGATGGGGGAGACCTGGCTGAATGAGACTACAGTCGTCCCTTCACATTCGCGGGGGTTCCGTTCCATGGACCCCCGTGAATGTGAAAAATCCGCGAATAACGACTGCCCTCCCCCTTCCCCACCATAGCGACCATGGGGCCTCTGGAGGCCCCATAGTCACTTTCCCCAGCCTCCCCACTCCCTTCCTAGGCCTTCCCGGGGCCTCTGGAGATCCTCCCGAGGCCCCGTGGATGCCTCCCCAGCCCTCCCCCTCCCTCCCCGGGCCTTCGTGGGGCCTCCGGAGCGTCTCCGGAGGCACCGCGGAGGCCTCTCCCGGCCCTCCCCTCCCTCCCCGGGCCTTCGTGGGGCCTCCGGAGCGTCTCCGGAGGCCCCACGGAGGCCTACCCAGCCCTCCTCCAGGCCTTCATGGGGCCTCCGGAGCGTCTATGGAGGCCTCCCCGGCCCTCCCCGCTCCTTCCCCGGGCCTTCGTGGGGCCTCCGGAGCGTCTCCGGAGGCCCCACGGAGGCCTCTCCCGGCCCTCCCCCCTCCCTCCCCAGTCCTTCGTGGGGCCTCCCGAGCGTCTCCGGAGGCCCCGCGGAGGCCTCTCCCGGCCATCCCCCCTCCCTCCCTGGGCCTTCGTGGGGCCTAGCAAGGCCCTACGGAGGTCTCTCCCAGCCCTCCCCCCTCCCTCCCCGGGTCTTCATGGGGCCCCAATGGAGGCTTCCCCGGCCCTCCCCCTCCCTCCCCGGGCCTTCGTGGGGCCTCCGGGGCATCTCCGGAGGCCCCACGGAGGCCTCCCTGGTCCTCCCCGCTCCCTCCCAGGCCTTCATGGGGCCTCCGGAGCATCTCCGGAGGCCCCATGTTCGCCTCCACAGCCCTTCCCACCCCCTCCCCGGGCCTTCATGGGGCCTCCTGAGCGTCTCCGGGGTCCCCTTGAAGGCCTCCCCGCTCCCTCCCAGGGCTTTTACGGGGCCTCCAGAGCCCCGTGTCGCAGTTTTGTGGGGGCCCGGGGGCTCCTCCGAAAACCGCGAATAATCAAAACCGCGAATGTCAGATTCGCGAATGTGGAGGGGCGACTGTACGTGCGAAAGGGATCTAGGAGTCCTAGTAGACCACAAGTTGAACATGAGTCAACAGTGTGATGCGGCAGCTAAAAAGGCCAATGCGATTTTGGGCTGTATCAATAGAAGTATAGTGTCCAGATCACGGGAAGTAATAGTGCCACTCTATTCTGCCTTGGTCAGACCTCACTTAGAATACTGTGTCCAGTTCTGGGCACCACAATTCAAAAAGGATATTGACAAATTGGAGCGTGTCCAGAGGAGGGCGACTGAAATGGTGAAAGGTCTGGAAACGATGCCTTATGAGGAGAGACTTAGGGAGCTGGGTATGTTTAGCCTGGAAAAAAGACGGTTAAGAGGCGATATGATAGCCCTGTTTAAGTATTTGAAGGGGTGTCACGCTGAGGATGGAGCAGGCTTGTTTTCTGCTGCTCCAGAGACTGGACCACGGAGCAATGAATGCAAGCTCCAGGAACAGAGATTCCACCTCAACATTAGGAGGAACTTTTTGACAGTAAGAGCTGTTTGGCAGAGGAACGCACTCCCTCGGAGCGTGGTGGGGTCTCCTTCCTTGGAGGTCTTTAAACAGAGGCTGGATGGCCATCTGTCGGGGATGCTTTGATCAAGATTTCCTGTGTGGCAGAACGGGGTTGGACTGGATGGCCCTCGTGGTCTCTTCCAACTCTGCAATTCTATGATTCTATGAACTCTCGGATTGCCTCCATATCAGCTGGCGTCATGGAATAAATCCTGGGCTTGGGTAGTTTAGTCTCAGAGAGTATCTCAGTGGCACAATCAAAGGGCCTGTGGGGTGGCAAAATGTCGCACTCCCTCTCCTCAAAAACATATTGCCACGCCTTGTACTCCACTGGCAAGCCTTTCAGTTCCCCTTTGACTAAAGCAGTCGTGCAGTTCCTTGAATCGACCTCTAGAGGGACCCCCTCCCTAGGGGATGCTTTACCCTCCCGGTGCTCCTGCACACACACCGGCGCTGCAAAAGTCATTGTCTCTTTCACCCATTCTATGCCGGGGTTGTGGAACTTTAGCCAGTTTAGGCCCACCACTGCAGTGGGAACTGGCCGTGGGGCAATCACAAATTGGAGTTCCTCTTGGTGGTTCCCCATTCTCATGTGTATAGGGCTGGTCATTTGCCTGGCGCCCCCCTTCATCATCCCCCCATCCATCTGTGACAGTCACAGGCTTGTCCAGCTTAATAGTACTGATGTCCAGTTCACTGACTAGAGAGGGGTGCATTAAAACTTGGGTACATCCCGAATCAATCATTATCATTACTTTTCGGGTGTGGTGGGTCCCTCCCCTTCAGCCCCTACTCTGGCTTTAATAAAGAAAGGGCCTTTCACTCCACTCACCACAGCTTCTGGGCGCCCTTCGGGGTTAGCCCGCCCTCGGGCGCTTAATAGGGCAGGCTGGATCCGTTTCCCGCCGGCTCAGCGTCGGACGAGTAGGGCCCACTATCCTCTGGATCCTCTGAAGACTCCCCGGCTGCATGGCCTGTCACCAAGCCCCGAGCTGCTGCTTTTACTTGGGATTGAGTGGGGTCTTAGATGACACTGATCTCCCTTCCCTCCGCTGGAGCTCGTAGGCTGCCTCTGGCTCCCGCGGGCTCCTTTCTGGGCACTCAGCTATGCAATGGCCTCCTTTTCCACAATGCAGGCACAAACCCTTTCTCATCCTTCGCTCCTGTTCTGACTCTCCGGTGGTGGTTCCACCTGAGCGGGCCAACTTGCCCTTCTTCCTGGTGGACCTGGTAGCCTTCCCCTCTGACCCTTGCTGGCGCCATACCATCTTGACGCTCCGTCTCAGCATCTCCACTTCTCCGGCGAGCCGCACCCACCCCAAGCCCAGGAACCAGACCCCCACAGGCACAGGGGACCAAAATCCCTGTATTCCAAAATATTCCAAAATCCCTCTGGTCCCAAGGATGTCAGTGAAAGGAGACACAGCCTGTACCTGGAAAGATTAATCCAATGGAACCAATGCCATTACAAAGGGGTTCATCTTGCATGTTAAGGCCATGAAAATATAACTTATGTCCAATGTAACTATCCTCAGTGCTTTTGTTTTATTGCTCCACTTTTCCCATATTAATCTTCGTTGTTGGTGTTTTAAAAAAGGATGCTTCAATAAATACATTTTTAAAAAGGATGTGTAAATCAGGTTGTGCAACACAAATGGCAAAATAACAGTTGTTATTATTATTAAATATTGTCATTATTGTTTTGCAGGAGATGGAACAAACCACAAGTTTTCCTCAGTAATGAACCAAACACCCTCTTTGCTTCGCTTCCCAATCTTCTTCCCACAGCAGAAACTCAGATGCTGGCCTACCTTTCAGGCGTGTTGTGCAACACCAAAGAAATCCAAAATAACTTTTTTTAAGGGAGGGAGAAGAAACCACAGAGCTTTTTTCGAGAGCAAACTGAAGAAGGTATGGCCCTCCTTCCTTCGCTCTGGCTTCCCTCCCCAATTTTCTTTCTCCAACAGGAAAGCTGGCCTAGCTTGCAGGAGGGGGTGAAGGGAGAAACCACGAGCTTCCTTCAGGAGCAAACTGAATGCATGCCTCCCCTCCTGTTTCCCTTCCCAATTTTCTTCCTGCAACAAGAAAGCCAGCGCCTGGCCTACCTGGCAAGAGAGCCGTGCAATGCCAAAAATGTATTTTCAAAATGACTTTCTTTTAAAGGGAAGGAGAAGAAAGAATGAGGTTTCTTCAGGAGCAAACTGCCCTTCCCATTTTCCTTCCTCCAACAGGGAGACTGGTCTCCCTTCCAGGAGAGTCGTGCAAATGCACTAGAATTAATGCAGAGAGAGCCCCCTTTTCCTTAATAGGAACCCTCCATTTTTCTTGCAAAAAGGGAATTCTTGGGAAAAAAGTGTGTGTGGGGAATTTGAAAAACAAAGATTCTGGGCTTTGGGTGGTGGTGGAAGTATATTAAGATTAATTAATGCATTGGGATTAATGCAAAGAGAGCCCCCCATTTTCCTTAATAGGATCCCTCCGTTTTACTTGTAAAATGGGTATTCTTGGGGGGAAAGTGGGGGGATTAGGAAAAGAAAGATTTCTGCAGTTTGGGTGGTGGTAGAAGTATATTAAGATTAATTAATTAATTAATGCATTGGGATTAATGTATAGAGAGCCCCCTTTCCTTAATAGGGACCCCTCAATTTTTCTTGCAAAAAGGGGATACTTGCAAAAAACCATGGGATTAGGAAAATAAAGATTTCTGATGGGGGTTGAAAAGGTGTAATATTGGGGTGATGGAAAGAATTAAGCCACCTCCTATTTCTTCCCATTATAATGAGGGGGGTTTGAGTTGCACTTTTTTCCTGAAGTTGGCAGCTGGCGTATAAAGAGCTTTGTGACCTCTATTGCAGGAACCTTTTAAAAAGAAAAAAGAAAGTATCCTCCCGAGTAGACCTACCCAAAGCTCAGGGTGGAGTTGTTGTTTCTGGGGGCGGCATGGAGGGCAGAGGGTGAATAAAAGACCCACCTATCCTCGAACACACACACACAGAAGTCACATCACCATCATCAGCCAGGAAAATGGTTCAGTTTCATTGCAGAGGATCCATTGCCCTTTGGATGCTGGTGGATTGCAACTCCCATCAGCGCAGAGTTGGTTGAGCGGCCCAGTAGGGGGCCGATGGGTGTTGGACTCCAACGTGGATGGGATCACGCTCCCTCCTCCATTTCGCAAGGAATACAAGAGACCCTTTTGTTTTTTAACAAGGTTGTTGTTGTTATTTTCCACTGAGCCATGTCCTCTCCCAATGTGTCCAAGGAACAGCAGCCTCTGTTTAGTCACATTGGCTTCTAGGGAGATTCAAGGCTTCATTTGGTGTCAGAGACATTTATTTGTCTCTTTGGTGGTCCATGGAAGACCGTATATAAAACACTTCCATTTGTACCTTCTGCAGGTGCCCAGAGGTCCAGGATGTATGAATGCATGGAGTGTGGAAAGGGCTTCAGTCTGAGTGGAGATCTGCATCGCCATCAAAGAACCCACACAGAAGAAGATAAGCCATATAAATGCATGGAATGTGGAAAGAGCTTCATTCAGAGAGGAAGTCTGCATTCCCATCTAAGGACCCACACAGGGGAGAAGCCATATAAGTGCATGGAATGTGGAAAGAGCTTCAGTCGGAGAGGAAGTCTGCATTTCCATCTAAGGACCCACACGGGGGAGAAGCCCTATGAATGCATGGAATGTGGAAAGAGCTTCAGTCAGAGTGGAAACCTGCGATCCCATCAAAGGACCCACACAAGGGAGAAGCCCTATAAATGCATGAAATGTGGAAAGAGCTTCAGTCACAGAGGAAGTCTGCGACGCCATGAAAGAACCCACACAGGGGAGAAGTCATATAAGTGCATGGAATGTGGAAAGACCTTCAGTCAGAGAGGAAATCTGCATTCCCATCAAAGGACCCACACAGGGGAGAAGCCCTATAAATGCATGAAATATGGAGAGAGCTTCTTATGTAATCATAGTTTGCTTTCCCATCAAAGGATCCACACAGGAGAGAAGCCATATAAGTGCATGGAATGTGGAAAGAGCTTCAGTCGGAGTGGACATCTGCGTTCCCATCAAAGGACCCACACAGGGGAGAAGCCATATAAATGCATGGAATGTGGAAAGACCTTCAGTCATAGTAGTGCATGTACTAATCATAAAAGGACCCACACAGGGGAGAAGCCACATAAATGCATGGAATGTGGAAGGACCTTCAGTCTGAGTGGGCATCTGCGTTCCCATCAAAGGACCCACACAGGGGAGAAGCCATATAAATGCATGGAGTGTGGAAAGAGCTTCAGTGTGAGTGGATATCTGCGTTCCCATCAAAGGACCCACACAGGAGAGAAGCCATATCAATGTATGGAATGTGGAAAGACATTCAGTGATAGTAGTGCATGTACTAGTCATAAAAGGACCCACACAGGGGAGAAGCCATATAAATGCATGGAATGTGGAAAGACCTTCAGTCATAGTAGTGCATGTACTAGTCATAAAAGGACCCACACAGGGGAGAAGCCATATAAATGCATGGAGTGTGGAAAGAGCTTCAGTGTGAGTATACATCTGCGTTCCCATCAAAGGACTCACACAGGGGAGAAGCCATATAAATGCATGGAGTGTGGAAAGAGTTTCAGTCTGAGTGGACATCTACGTTCCCATCAAAGGACCCACACGGGGCAGAAGCCATATAAATGCATGGAATGTGGAAAGAGCTTCAGTCGGAGTGGACATCTACGTTCCCATCAAAGGACCCACACAGGGGAGAAGCCATATCAATGCATGGAATGTGGAAAGAGCTTCAGTCTGAGTGGAAATCTGCGTTCCCATCAAAGGACCCACACAGGGGAGAAGCCATATAAATGTATGGAGTGTGGAAAGAGCTTCAGTCTGAGGGGACATCTGCGTTCCCATCAAAGGACCCACACGGGGGAGAAGCCATATCAATGCATGGAATGTGGAAAGACCTTCAGTCATAGTAGTGCATGTACTAGTCATAAAAGGACCCACACAGGGGAGAAGCCATATAAATGCATGGAGTGTGGAAAGAGCTTCAGTGATAGTGGACACCTGCGTTCCCATCAAAGGACCCACACAGGGGAGAAGCCATATCAATGCATGGAATGTGGAAAGAGCTTCAGTCAGAGTGGACATCTGCGTTCCCATCAAAGGACCCACACAGGGGAGAAGACTTTAATGCATGGAGTGTGGAAAGAGCTTCAGTGATGGCAGAATATTGACTAAACATTAGGGTTAGGGTTTTGAATGTGTAGCCCTTGGAAATTTATGTCATAAAGAGATACCATATATTCCATTTACCTGTAGAGGACAAAGCTGAAGGTTAAACAGCTACGTAGTAGAATAAGCAGCTGATGTTTTTCAGCCAGCTTATCTCAGTATGACTCAGAAAAGAGATAAATTACTAGGGATGATGTCAGATGATGTCGCCAGTCACCAACTGAATGAAGGGAAGTTGCTAGAAATTGCTAGAACAGCTAGAAATCCCGATATCAGTCATGGTGCAAGGCAGCCCATGTCACTTCTTCAACTGTTGTCTTAACTGACTTCTTTGACTGACTGCTACCTGTAAGCTTAGCTATTAGAACAATGATTTTGTTTGTAGTTTAGGATGTACACAATAAAGACTGTTAGTTTTTAGACACTAATTGTGTCCGTCCACTCATTGAACATCGAGCATGCTGGAAGCATCTGGACCAGGCTTGTGCTCCTCTGCTTACCTGACTGCTGGCTGGACTCCTGAGCATAGACAGACTCCAGCAGGCTGTAGCGCGACACATTTTTTTAAATATAATTTTTATTATCATTATAAACACCTTATAGAATCTACAGAAGCAAAAGAGAAAATAAAAACATATCTAATCAAATATAAATATCCTGACTTCCTTCGTTAAAAATAACTCAAAGTATTTGTTATATAAGATTTCTTTCTGTCTTTCACTCTATCCCTTTAACATTGTCTCTATCTTTTTGCTTGCTTTATACGATGGTTTATGCTAGTTCTATCTCATCCCTCTTATCTGTCTTTTCATTCTTCATTCCCCATTCCTCCCTTCCCTGTTTCTTAACCCTATTTCCTATTTCTTTGTGTATTTATGTAGGGTTTTTTTCTTTCTTCGCTTCATAATTCAATATCTCTATTTACACCCCACCTTGACCTACAATAATTGATTACTGGTAGCCATTCTATTTCTGTTTTTTCTATTGGGGTTAATTTGTCATTTTCTTTCATTACTAATATCTTATTTAACCAATTTTCAATCAATCGTTCTTCTTTATTTTTCCATTGTGCAGCAATTCCATGCGAGCAGCCATGCATAAATAAAGTAATATTTGCCAATATTTTTCCTCTACTCTTCTTGTCAAAATTGAAGTGATGTTAAGGAGATACAGCTTCGGATTTAATTCAAATTCAATATTGAATGTTTTTTGGATTATTTTGTGTATCTTTTTCCAGAATTTTTGTATAATAGGGCAAGTCCACCACATATGTTTAAATGTGCCTAAATCCTTGTTGCATTTCCAACAATTCTTCTCTTTTGACCCATACATTTTGCTTATTTTAGCTGGAGTTAGGTACCATCTATTATTTATTTTGAAACTATTTTCCTTTAGATCCTGACAAGCCGTGAATTTTTTTGTTTTCTTCCATGCCTCCTCCCATTCCTTCAACTGAATTTCTTCTCCAATGTCTATAGCCCATTTTACCATTGCTTCCCTTACCTCTTCTGTTTCAAGATATTCGGAAATGAAAAGTTTATATAGTATTGCAATCTTTTTCTTTTATCATCCCATATTATCTTTTCAAACTCCTCCTCTCTTTCTAGAAATCCATACTCCTTTTCATTCTTTTTAAACCTAGTGAGTAGTTTTTGGTAAGGGAACCAATTAAACTGCCATCCCCCCGGTTGTAATTCTTCTCTTGATCTTATTTCTGTCTTTCCATCTTTTTCTTGTTTGGACAATTCTTTATATGTAATCCATCTATCTGGTTTTCCAATCTGCCCCCATCTTCCAATAAAGGCCTCGACCGGAGATATCCACTTTGGTATCTTCCCGAAATATTGCTTTTGTACTTTATTCCAGTTCAATAGTAGCGCTCTCCTTACTATATGATTGTTGAAATCCTTATGCATTGCTGCTTTATTATATCCTAAGTAGGCGTGCCAACCAAATCTTAATCCTGCTCCTTCTAAAGTTAGAAGTTTTGGATCATTTAACTTGATCCACTCGCCTATCCACTCTAAAGTACATGCTTTATGATAAATTTGTAGATCTGGTAAGTCCAGTCCTCCTCTTTCAGATCTTTCTATTAGGGTTTGCCATTTTATCCTCGCTTTCCGGCCGTTCCATATGAACTCACTTAGGTCTCTCTTCCATCTTTTAAACGGCTTGTCATTTGATATGATTGGCAAAGTTTGAAACAAGAACATTATCTTCGGGAGGACTGTCATTTTAATTGCTGCTATTTTCCCCATTAACGAAAGGTTTAATTTAGACCATACCTTTAAGTCTTTTCTAATCATCTTCCAAATCTTTTCATAATTATTCTCATATAAGTCCAAATTTCTGTTAGATATCCAGATTCTGAGATATTTCACTTTTTGCTCTATTTTGCATTTGGATCTTTCTCTTATTATTTCTTGCCCATTTTTTGTTATATTTTTAGTTAGGATTATCGTTTTTTCCTTATTTATCTTAAATTCAGCGTGCACTCCAAATTCCTCAATAGCTTCTATTAGATGATCAACATTATTCATTGGATCTTCTAAAATAATGGCAATGTCATCTGCGAATGCTCTAACCTTATATTCCTGGTTCTTAATTTTCAGTCCTTGTATCTTTTACTCTTGTCTGATTTTGTTCAATAATATTTCAAGTATTGTTATGAAAAGCAGTGGGGATAGAGGACATCCTTGTCTGGTCCCTTTTTGAATCCGGATTTCTTGCGATCTTTCCCCATTAATTATAATAGATGCCTTTTGTTCCGTATATATTTTTTCTATATTGGCCGTTATAAATTGTCTGAAACCGAGTTCTTCTATAGTTTTTATTAAGCAGCACCAATTGATATTATCAAATGCTTTCTCTGCATCTGCAAATATTATTGCTACTTTCTGATCATTATTTTTTCCCAAGAATTCCAGAGTGTCAATTATATATCTTATATTTGTTGATAACAATCTTCCTGGGAGGAAGCTGCATTGATCAGAATGTATTATTTTATTTAGAACACCTTTTATTCAATTTCTAACATACTTGTATAAATCTTGTAGTCCCCATTGAGGAGGGAGATCGGGCGATAATTCCTAACGTCAGTTTTTTCCTTGCCTTCTTTCCAAATCGTTGTAATATTTGCCATTTTCCATGTATCTGGCATTCCCTCTTTGCATATCCGATTAATAACCTCCAAAAGGTAACTTGATATTTCTTTTTCAAAAGTTTTATAAAAGATGTTCGTAAATCCATCTGGACCTGGAGCCTTGCCGCTTTTTAGGTCTTGGATGACCTTGGCCATTTCTTCCAGAGACAAAGGTTCAGAAAGCTTCAACCGCTAGTCCTCTGAAATCATCGTAAACTTGTTCTCCTTTATATATTTGTTCATCTTGATCTCCCAAGCTTCTTCTTGCGTTGTTTCTTTATAAAGCAAAGAATAATAGTCAACAAATGTTTTTTTAATATCTTCTTGGTGTGTCAAAAGTTTTCCATTCATCTTGATTTCGTTTATCATCTTTTCTTTTTCCTTTTTTAATCTATAAGACAGCCATCTACCAGTCTTGTTAGCCTGTTCGAAAGCCCCCTGTTTTATTTTCTTCAGTTTTAACCCAATCTCCTCCGTCATCATCTCATTTATCGATCTTTTTATCAATTCAGTTTCTTTAATTAATGCTTTATTTTGAGGTTTTTCTCTCAATTTTCTCTTTTTCTTTCAGTTTTTGCAGGGATTCTTGATTTTTTTCTCTTCTTGCCCTAGCCTTCTCTGCTCCTCTTTGTAAAAACTGGCCTCTAATAGTTGCTTTGAAAGCATCCCACATTATTTTCATTTTCGTGCCTTCCTTATTTTCTTTAAAGAATTGACTCATTTCTCTCTTGATTTTTATAACAAAGTTATCTTCCTTTATTAAGTCATCCCTGAGTCTCCATGTATATTGTTTCTTAAATAGTCATTTTCAAGCTTATGGGATTATGATCAGATATGATTTTTGGTGTTATTTCCATCTCGCTTACTCTTGACAGTAACGTCTTCGTTATCCAAAACATATCAATTCTTGACATTGTTTTGTGGGTTTCTGAAAAGAATGTATATCCTTTCTCTTTTTGGTACTTAGCTGTCCATAAATCTGTTACGTGAAATTCCTCCATTAGATCAAGGCAGACCTGCGGAAGTCTACCTTGGCTCTCTCTACTTCCCTCAGATCTATCTCTTCTCCCATCCAGCACACCATTAAAGTCTTCAGCGAGTATTATCGATCCTTTTTCTATTTTTGACACTTTCAAACACAAGTCTTCATAGAATCGTTCTTTTCTAGCTAATGGGCCATAAATTGCAATAATATATATCTTCTGGTTAGGGAGGTTTAATTCTATTCCAATTAAATGACCTTCATTATCATTCAGTATCTGTTTTGCTTCGTATTTTTTGTTTACATATAATACTACTCCTTTTTTCTTTTTTGATGATAAGGAAGCAAATTCTTGACCTAATTTTTGATTTTTTAAAATATTTGCTCTCATTCTGACGTATTCTAACCTCTTGAAGACAAGTTATGTCCGCTTTGTTTTTCTCAAGAAAATGATACACCTTCCTTCTCTTAACTAACGTGTTGAGACCTTTCACATTCCATGATGTTAATTTTAAGGTCATTCTTTATATATTTTCATCTTCCTCTTCCTCTCCTTCTATTGCTTTTCCTTTTCTACCGTTTTCCTCTTTTTCCCTCCTTTTCTGACCCATCACTAGATACTTCTTCTTTGATATTATCATCCCTCTCCTCTTTCTCCTCTGGGGCTTCCTCTCCGCTGTTTCCATTATTCATTGGTTGTTTATTATCCTCTTGTCTGGTTCTCCTTTTCTTATCTTTTTCCTCTTCATCAAATTTTCCCATCATTTCTTTCACTTTGTCAGCAGAGTTTATTTTATACCTTCTCTGTTGATACATAAAGGAGACTCCCTCTAATCGATCCCATCTAAAGTTGATCCCCATACGTGTTAGTCTTTGTGTAAGTTGCTTATATTCTTGTTGTCTTTTGAGGATCTCAGTTGGGATGCCTTTGTAAATTTGGATTTCCTGACCTTCGATTGTTAATTTACGGGTATAGTTCATTTGGATAAGTTTGTCTCTATATTTTGATCTTATAAAAGAAATCACGATGTCTCTTGGTAATTTCCGCTCCTTCGCTATTACCAAGCTTGCTCTGAATATCTTATTAACATCCTTCTCTTCTGGTTGTTCCACAAAGTCCGCAATAACTGGAATCAGCCTTTCTTATAGATTTTCATATCTCATTTCCTATAAGCCTCTCAATTTCACACATTTTTCCCTGTATCGTATTTCTTGAAGGAGATTAGTCTGTTTTTCTTTATCTAAGTCTTTTGACAAAACTACTGTCTGATTTTCCAAGGTTTTAGTCCTGTTCTTCACATCGTCTACCTTTCCTTTAATTTCTTTCAGGCTCGTTGACATCTTGTCCAGTCTTTTCTCTATTTTATCAAAATCTTGCTTCATATCTCTTTTCAAAGTTCGTATTTCTTCCTTCATCTCTCTCTTGAAAGATTTAAGTTCTTCCAGGATCTTGGTATTAATATCAATTTGTTTGGGTGACATCTCCGTCGAGGTCTTTCTCAATGTTGATACTTGGGAGGTAGTATAAGCTCTTGGTCTTAAACCAGAGGCCATCCATGAGGGGGCAGAATAGGTTGCTTGACAATGACTTTAAGTACTGATACTTAGAATAGTACTGATACTTATATGTAAATATATGTATGCTAGCTAATATGATCTAATACAGTCAATCGTTGTTTATCTGTTATCCACTCAATTAAGACTGTTTGGGGTATCAGTAATAGTTATTTCTAACCAGTATCTTACCGGTGTAAAAGTCAATTAATCAGTTGACCAATTAATTTCATCCAATGTAACTAACTTTAAGAATTGTTTATATATGTATATCTAGCTGCCCCATATAGATGCAAGAATGTATATATGTATATATAAATATTATTTATTTCCCTTCAAACACTCCCCAGTCTTAATGCCAAACATTCACCCTTTTAATACTCTCTTCAATGTCTCTATCTCAGATATTCTGTTCTGCTCCACTGCTTGCCTCTTAATCCACTCTGTTCACTCAGCTTCCGCCGTCTGCTCCCTTTCCCACAGTTCCTTCCATCTGACTCTAGTTTTTAGCTCTGCCCGCTTCCTCTTTCTATCCGGGCGTCAGCCAAACCGTTCTCGTCTGCTCCTCCTTTCAGACTCCCTGGAGGAGCGCAGACTCCCTTCTGGTCCTTCCGCCTATCTGCAGCTTGTCCGACTTGTCCACCTGTGCCTCGTCCTCTCCACGCACTCTCGTCTGCTCTTGTCAGTCGTTTTAGCCGCTCCTCTCGCTCTCCCAACTGCTGCTATCCGCTCTTTACTGCAACCCCGACTGATCCAGCCCCGTCTGACCGACCAGCTCTGTCTGATCCAGCTCCGTCTGATCTTTCGTCGCATCCTCGTCCGCTCCTCTTTTCACCCTCCCGTCTGCTTGTTCATCTACGCCACGTCCTTGTCACTCCTCTTCATTTTCCCCTCCATACAACTCAGCTCTATACAACTCAGCTATGTCTCTATCACTTGATCTGCTCCTTCCGCCCTTATTCACTTTGCGTTCCTTGCGTTCCTTCTCTGCTTTCCACAACGCCACCTACTAAGCTTAATGACCCACCTCCTTTCGTAGTCCAGTTCAGGATTTGGGTTAAGCCTTGTCAGATTCTTAATGACCCACCTCCTTTCGTAGTCCAGTTCAGGATTTGGGTTAAGTCTTGTCAGATTCTCTTCTGTTCCTTATCCACCTCTCAACCCCTCCTCCTCCTTTTCTCTCCACCAATCTGGGCTATCCAATTAACTAAGTAGGTAGCTATTGTGTCGCAGTTCTATTTCCCTCTTCCACAGTAAGAGAGGTTTTTTCCCCTTCTCCTATTTTTCAACTCCTCTCTGTTCCTCTCTGTTTCTAATTGCCTCTTATTTCTTATATGACAAATAGCCTTTTGCTTTAGATTTTTTGTTTCCGGCAGTTAAAGAAGCAATTTAAAATGAACTGGAACTGGAAAGGGAATAGCCTATTAAAGCTCTAATCAATTAGTGTCTTACCAGAAAAAGTACGCGTTTTAAATACTCTGGATGAGAGCCAACTGTTGAAAGTTAAGTTGACCTCTTTAAGTTATTTTCCATACAAAAAAACCCTGTAGATTTAGTAGTATCTTGCTTAAAACTAGGGTAGAGAACTGAGAACTTTATGCCCTAAGGCTCTGAAGCAACAATGGCTGCTCCGCCTGCCAACTTTTAGCCGAGGGTAGGAGTCTTCCTTTCCCACCCCCAGACCCAATAAAGACAGCTACTGCAAGCCCCACTCTTCTTGTACCTTCTCAGGTATAAAGTTGGGGTTGTCTTCCCTTCAGACCCCCCTTTCTTGCTCACAGAGAACAGGCTCCCACGGACCCCCGTTAGGACCCATCCGGCGTCCTCGCTCCCCGTAGTGGAAGTCCTGTAGCGCGACACATTTAACTCGCTCAGAGTGATGTACTGATAGCAATATATGTTATGCTTTCACATTAGAGATTTAGAAGTATAATTTTTTTCACGTCATATTTGCTGCTTCTGGGGAAGCCATAATGCTATGCCGGTTGCAGGTAGGATTCTTCCCAATAGAGCTCTGCAGGTTTTTTCCTTACAAGTTCTAAAGCAACAAAATGTTAAAGGAAAAAATTCAGATGAAGAAAATCTCTTGTAAAATGAAAATCCTGTTACCTGTTAAAGATGTTTCATTCAGATTTCAGTTGATCACCAGCTCAGAGTTTTAAACTTTGAATCAATTTCAAGCCTTGTGGCTAAACAGAAAAACTAGTTCATTCTTTATATTTTAGGGATCTGTATTGATTATCAAATAAAGAGAGTTGTCCAGTGTTAGAGTCAACATTAACTGTTTGATTTGTTCTTTTGCTTCTCATTTGGAAAAGTTTGGTCTAGTGTTCTGTTACCTGTGGGCATTCCCACCACATAAATCTAAACAGGCGTGTGAAGTCGGAGGCTTTCATAGATTTTCCTTGGTTTGTTTCCGGTCTCTGAGGCCGTGTTCTGGAAGTTTCTTTCTGACATTTTGCCTGCATCTGTGTCTGGCATCAGAGAATGGTTGGGTAGGTGTGTGTGTGGAGTTTATATGCTGTTGGGGAGTGTATCTACATTTGTGTAATTGAATGGTTAGTTTATGGGTATAGAAATGTGCTCAGGTCCGTTCAGCAGTTCACCTACCTGGGAAGCATCATCTCCTCAGATGCCAAGATTGACAAAGAGATCGATCACAGATTAGCAAAGGCATATAGTGCATTTGGAAGACTTCACAAAAGAGTCTGGAGCAATAAACACCTGAGGCAAAGCACAAAAATCAGTGTGTATAGAGCCATCGTACTGTCTATCCTCCTTTATGGATCTGAAACATGGGTCACCTATCGCCACCACCTACGACTCCTCGAGCGCTTTCATCAGCGCTGTCTACGCACAATCCTAAATATGCACTGGACTGACCATGTGACGAATGTTGCTGTCCTTGAGCAAGCAGGAATCACCAGCATTGAGGCCATGATATTGAGAACACAGCTGCGCTGGGCAGGGCACATTTCTAGGATGGAGGACCATCGCCTCCCCAAAACAGTACTCTACGGTGAACTCACCACGGGTCAGCGTAAGAGGGGCGCTCCAAAAAAGTGATACAAAGACTCCCTAAAACAACACCTCACGCTTGGCCAAATTGATCACCAACAATGGTCCGCCCTGGCCTCACATCGGGAGGCATGGAGACGCACTCTCCACAATGCTGCAGCCTTATTTGAGAATTTACGCCAAACAAGTCTTGAAGAGAAACGACAATGCAGAAAAAATCATAACCCGGAAACATCACCCAAGGAGACCTTCTGCTGTGCTTTCTGCAACTGGACTTGTTTATTCCGGATTGGCCTTTTTAGTCATCAGCACACTTGAAGAAAGCGTGGGATGAGTCCTTCCTGAATCTTCATTTGCGAAGAAAAGCCAGAGAGAGAGAGAGAGAAATGCAAGGCTCGTGTCTGTTTGGCTAATGGTTGGTTGATGGGCATTATCTGCTGGGAATTCCCCTGTCCCTGGGTGGAATTCCTTTGTAAGTGTTGAGTTTTAATTCTATTGTTCTTCAAAACTGGGAGCCAGATTGTGTTTACTTTGAGGGTTTCTTCTTTCCTGTTGAAGTTGTCCAGGTGTTTGTGGATCTCAATAGCTTCTCTGTGCATTCTGACATGAAAGTTGTTGGCCTGGTCCAGAATTTCAGTGTTTTCAAATAGCATTTTGTGTTAGTTTCTGGGTTTAGATATGCACACTATATCACAGTATATAACGCCCCCCCCCCACACACTCTTAGCCATCCATCTGAAGATGCCAGCCACAGATGCAGGCGAAACGTCAGAAATAAACTCTTCCAGAACACGGCCTCACAGCTTAGAAACCCCCCCCCCAAAGGAAATCTAAACAGGTGCCTTTTGCGTCACAATTTCTCCAGCATTTACCATTTGGAGGACCACCCAGGTATCACAGTTTGATGGTTGTTAATGTGATGTACCAGACACACGTTTGCATTAACTCAGTAAGATTTATCAAGCAAGGAAATGGAGACCAGGAACATAGGCAAAGCCGGAACTGAAACCCACCCAGTACAGACACCAGATAAACCCTTACAGCGTGAGAATGGTATGGAGGGAGGCCGGTAGGAGGGCAGCTACCTCCAGGTGCTGCGGCCGTGAAGCCGCCCGAGGAACAGCGTCCCCAGACCTGAAAGGTGGGCCGGCTGCCGTCCAGAGACAGAGAGGCCCAGGCAGGGGAATCAGGCCAGGAACCAAACTCATGTCAGTCTTCCATGGAGTCTACTTTAATACCCGGAATCCATGGACGAGCATGACAGTTAAGTACCAGTGGTTGATGAATGTGTTTACATATTCTTTAATACTAGTAGAGATAGTTTTAAATGGTAGATCTTTCCATAAGTAAGGCCAGATGTCATTGTCTATATTGCTTTTGAAGGCATTTTTTCAAACCTGGCTGACCTCCTTAGACTAAGGGAGATTTAGTTCTGATGGGATGGAATAGATCTTGTCTGTTAAGCTTTTAGGATTATCCTTAGCATCTCTTATAAGTGTTTCCAACTGACTGAATGGTCTATTGATTTACATTTTTATAGTGTGATTGGAAAGAAAGTGAATCATTTGGTGTTTGAACCTAAATGTGTCTTCATTTTCCAGTTGCTCTTTATTGACTACCTGTTTTGGGCTTTTCATTTTTTTTCGGGGGGGGGGGGAAATCAGTGAGTCTGTCGATATCTTTTTCTTCCACATTCTTTGTAAGCAATGAATTCATCCTTATAGGAAAAAAGTGTGCGAAAAAGCCGTGGGGCCAAATGGGGATGGGGGTCTGAACAGCGTATCCTTCCATTGATGCCGGATGGAAAATGTCTCCAAGGGCGAAGGAGGACTCTTGATCTCTTGAAGATGTTTTTGTGTAAAATCCCAGAACGGCCATCCCCAAATCCAGTCTTCCTTGGTGTCATTCCAAGGAAGCCATGTACATTTGTATTTGTGTATTATTCTAATTAGTTCTAGAATTTGATAGGCTTCATAACGTAATACTAAGTGTGGCATCCCCAGTTTTTCAGTTTTCTTATATGTAGTGGATTTAGGTCTTCTTGAGCTTTCCCCTTGGTTAATAAAGTTCTGTAGAAGTTTCTGTCCATTTTATCAGTTCTTCTAAGAAGGTTTTTTATGGTCAGTACTTGGAATAGGTTCCCAACAATGGAAGTAGCATCAGTTTGAATTCTGCTATTCTTTCCAGCCAAGAAAGACATTGATTTTTCCCACAATGCCTGCTATTTCAGTTTTATTTCCTTTATATGAGGAGGGAAATTGGTTGCCAGTTTTCCCTGGACACTTTGAGATGCTGATTCCTAGATACATAAATTTTTTACATTTAGATGGTATTGAAAATAAATTTGAGGTATGCTTCTGGCATTCTTGTGCCATATTGAGGGTTAGATTTTGGTTAGGTTTTGCTTTGTTAATTTCTAGACCACAGGCTTTTTGAAATAAACCTAAGATCTTAAAGGTTGCCTCTAGGCTCTGGACTGGCTAAATCATCAGCAAAGTCTAATCTCCAGCAGAGTCTTGATCATCAGTCTAATTGCTACATCATCATCAAAAAGGTTTAGTTTTATTGTGGCCTCTTTAATAACAGATTCCACTAGTGTCCAAATCTCTCCTGATTGCACGTGCCAGACGTTTGGTTGCAAATGTGAAAAGAAGTGGGGGAAAGTGAGCACCTTTGTCTAGTGCCTCTGCTAGTTTCATTTGTGTGTATGATGGTATGATAGTTCTTGTGTAGATTCCTAATTAGAAGCATAGAGTTGGAAGAGACCTCAAGGGCCATCCAGTCCAACCCCCTTCTGCCATGCAGGAATACACCATCAAATCATTCCCAATAGATGGCTGTCCAGCTTCTTTTTAAAAACCTCCAACGAAGGAGACTCCACTACACTCCCAGGCAGGAGCAGTGTATTCCACTGTGCAAAAGTTCTTAGTGTCAGGAAGTTCTTCCTAATATTTAGGTGGAATCTCTTTTCCTGGAGTTTGAACCCATTGCTCCGCATCCTAGTCTCTGGAGCCGCAGAAAACAAGCTTGCTCCGTCCTCAGTATGGCATCCCTTCAAATATTTAAACATGACTATCATGTCCCCTCTTAACTTTCTCTTCCCCAGGCTAAACATGCCCAGCTCCCTCAGCCGCTCCTCACAGGGAATCATGGCTTCCAGACCTCCCACCATTTTGGTTGCTCTCCTCTGGACACGTTCCAGCTTCTCAATATCCTTTGTGAATTGTGGTGCCCAGAACTGGACACAGTATTACTCCAGGTGAGGTCTGAACAAAGCAGAAGAGAGTGGCACTATGACTTCCCTTGATCTGGACACTAGACTCCTATTGATGCAGTGTAGAATCGCATGGGCTCTTTTAGCTGCTGCATCACACTGCTGGCTCATGATCAGCTTGTGGTCCACTAAGACTCCTAGATCCTTTTCGCATGTACCGCCCTCAAGCCAGGTGTCACCTGTCCTATATCTATAGTTAGGTTGGTAAATTTCTGGCCCATCCCAAGAAGGATGAACAATAGACCTCCACTCCAACTTGTCCAGGGCCTCAGCCTTGCCCACCAGGATTCCCAGTACGGCAGTAGATGAGACGGGGGTGGTGGTGGAGCTGCAGTCGTCCTTCGGGATAATGTCCCCTGGCCGAGAACCCTCTTCCTCAGCCTGCTGGGTTTGAACGTGTTTGTTTAAAGGTAGGTAGCCGGGACAGGTGAGGGGTTCTGCTGGTGCCCCAGCCATGCTGCTCCTCTACAGTCTCCCGCCTGAGCTAGCTGGGATGGTCTTGAGGTGGCTTTGGAGTCTCCATGGCTGGTGATGCTGGGAGACTCCAACATCCATGCTGCGGCTGCCCTGATGGCAGTGGCTCAGGTCTTGGGGTCTGCCGTGACAACCATGGGTCTGTCCCAAGTGGTATCTGGCCCCATTCATGCTGCTGGGCACTAGAGGAAGGGAGCTAGCGAGAGAACGGTGAAAGCCTGCCAAAGGTTTGGTTTGGATGTGATCTTTTGGAGCTTGAATCAACTCACATAAGCTGTCTGTACATTCTTCAATAAAAGTTACTCTTTGTTTTATAGTGGCTGATTCTGACTGAATTGATTGCCGGTAACGGGAGAGAAGAGAGAACAAACCACCTAGAATGTTGTAATTGGTTTATGGAAATGCATGGGACCCTGGCCCTTTTACACTCCAGGACAGTGTCTAAAGGGTGGAGGTAGTGCAAAGTCTTGGAGACTGGGTGCCTGACGAGGTTGGTAGTGTGAGACCACGTGCAACAAAGGCACCGTCACAAGCAGTCAGTGGGGTTTGTGATATCGTATGGTGCTCAAATGCCTGGCGTGTAGCTGCGTGGTGGTGTCCAGAAAGTGGGCTTGTTCTGTAGATAGTTCCAGGCTGAGGTAGATGGTGGGGTGGAAGTGGTTGAAATTCTGGTGGAATGTCTTGAGTGAGTCCTCTCCATGAGTCCAAGTGATGAAGATATTTGTCATCCATGTGCCTCAGCTAGAGGAGAGGTTTCTGGGTGCAGGAGTTAGGAAAGCGTTGCTCCAGGTCAGCCATGAAGTTGTTGGCATATTATTGTGGTGCTATGCATGTGCCGATGGCAGTACTGTTGACTTGAAGGTACAGTAGGGCCCCTGTATCCACTCATTCATTATCCACTGATTCAATTATCCATGGGACACAAAACAGCACACCTACCATGGAGTCTTCCTAGAAAATGTGTCCTCTCTAGCCATTTTGTAGGTCCTCCAAGGCAACTCTATGGTATTTCAAAAAGGAAGTCCCATTACTTTCAATGGTGTTTGCTGTTATCCATGGTTTTTGGCATCCACGGGCCCCCTCAGAACCAATCTCCTGTGGATATGGGGGTTCTACTGTATTTGTTATTACTAAAAGTAAAGAAGTGACTGAGAACAAAGTGGCAGACCTCGGTGGCTAGATTGCTATGGGCCCATCTGGAATGATATTCCTGACAGTTTGTAGTCCATCCTTGTCCGAGATGTTGGTATATAGGGATTCCATATCCATGGAGGCTAAGATGGCGTTCCCTGGAAGGTTCTGGATGGATTGTAATTTCTGCAGGAAGTCGGTAGTGTCCTTGACGGGAATGCTGGTGGCCTGTGGTCTTAAGGGTATTATTGTTTCCTGCCAGGGAGAGGAAGGAGAGAACCTTCTGGAGAGACATTTTGAGTGGGTGAGTTTAATTTTTTAAAAACTCTTGGGAGAGGCTGCTTGTTGGTGAGGCGCGCGAATTTGACTGACCAAAACAAAAATACAGCATACCTAAAAGTACAGCTTAGAGTTCTCAGCACTAACTAAGAGTTCTAGAAGCAATCACCATGGACACTGAGGGGGCTGCTGTGGTCACCTGCAACACTTGTGGGATGTTTGGCTTCTTGTCCACAGACGTGGGGGATGTCACATGCACCAAATGCAAGCTGGTAGCCCTCTTGGAGGAGAAAGTCCAGCAGCTGGAGACACAGGTAGCTACACTTCAACAGATTCGTGAGCAAGAGGTTTTCCTGGACAGAACAGAATGAACACTCTTGGATGGGGACCGCACAGAGGAAGTGGCTGTGGAGGAGAGGGTCACTTCACAGACACAGGAAGTAGACAGCTGGAGGAATGTCACACACAGAACAAGAAAATCCAGGGATTCTTCCAGCAGCTTGCAGCTACAGAATCGATTCGAAGCCCTTTCCCTTATCAAGGACAACGAGGAAGAGCAGCATGGACAGACTTCAGGGGTAGAGCAGGGGACCTTGAGAGGACCACCGCAAGGAACAGCAGCTGCGAAGCCTCAGCGGAGGCGTGTGGTGGTGCTGGGGGACTCCTTGCTGCGGGGTACAGAAGCAGTGGTATGTGGGCCTGACAAGATGACTCGGGAGGTGTGTTGTCTCCCTGGGGCAAAGATCCATGATGTGACGGAGCGGCTAACAAGACTCGTCAAGCCCACGGATCATTACCCCTTCCTTTTGGTCCATGTGGGAACCAATGATACTGCAAGGCACAGCTTTCCCAAGATCAGAAGAGATTATGAGGCCCTGGGGAGGAAGCTGAAAGAAATGGACACACAGGTGGTCATCTCGTCTCTTCTGCCAGTTGAAGGGCATGGTCCAGGAAGGGAGAGGAAAATAGCCGACGTAAACAACTGGCTCCGTAGATGGTGTCGCCGAGAACGATTTGGTTTCTTGGATCATGGACTGCGCTTCCATGCGGGGGGACTTCTGGCAAGAGATGGGGTGCATCTCACACCAGTTGGAAGAAACGTTTTTGCCTATAGTCTCAAGAATTTGATCAGGAGGGCTTTAAACTGAGTCACATGGGGGAGGGAGACAGTATTCTGGAAATCAAAAGGGCTGGAGAAAATAGTCAAACTGTCATAGAGGTAACAAGGCAAACAGCGCAAGGACCCAACAGTGGGAGGCAAAAAAACTTGCACAGGGAGCAAGTAAAGGGAACACATGGTCTCAGATGTCTCTACACTAATGCACAGAGCATGGGAAATAAGCAAGATGAACTCGGACTCCTAGCACTACAAAATAAATATGATATAATAGGCATTACTGAAACCTGGTGGGACGAGTCTCATGATTGGAATGTAGGAATAGAGGGGTATAACCTTTATAGGAGAAACAGGCCAAACAGGAAAGGAGGAGGAATAGCATTATATGTCAGGGATATTTACACCAGTGAAGAGATCCATGACATCAATACTGGAAGCCAGGTGGAGAGCATCTGGATAAAAATTAAAGGGGAGGGAAACAACAGGGATGTTATTGTGGGACTCTACTACAGACTGCCAAATCAGACAGAGGAATTGGATGATGCCTTTCTAGAACAGATGAACACACACGCAGAAAGGAGAGATGTAGTAGTGACGGGTGACTTCAACTATCCTGATATTTGCTGGCAATCTAACTCAGCCAAACCTACAAGGTCTAGCAAATTCCTTACATGCCTAGAAGACAATTTCATGGTCCAAAAGGTGGAAGAGGCAACAAGGGGGTCAGCTATTTTAGATCTGATCCTAACCAACAGGGATGACCTGGTTAATGGGGTGCAAGTGGTGGGATCCTTAGGTGAGAGTGATCATGTTCTCCTGGAGTTTGTTATACAATGGAAAGGAGAAGCCAGGCATAGTCAGACACGCATTCTTGACTTTAGGAGAGCTGATTTCAATAAACTCAGGGAAATACTGGGGATGATCCCATGGTCAAGAATACTAAAAGAGAAGGGACCTCAAGACGGATGGGACTTTCTCAAAAGGGAGATACTGAAGGCACAATTTCAAACAGTACCATTGAGGAAGAAAAATGGGAGGTATCTCAAGAAACCAGGATGGATGACTAAAGAACTTTCAATGGAGCTAAGTTTTAAACGCAACATGTATAGGAAATGGAAAAGGGAGGAAATCACCAAAGAAGAATTCAAACAGATAGCGAACACGTGTAGGAGTAAAGACAGAAAAGCTAAAGCGCAGAATGAGCTCATGCTTGCTAGGGAGGTTAAGAACAATAAAAAGGGTTTTTTTGGGTATGTCCGCAGCAAAAGGAGGAAGAAGGAAATGATACGGCCACTACGCGGAGAAGATGGCAAAATGCTAACAGGGGACAGAGAAAAGGCAGAATTACTCAACACCTTCTTTGCCTCAGTGTTTTCAGAAAAGGTAAAGGGAGACCAACCTGAGGATAAAAGTACAGAAGACACAGCAGGGGAAATCCAGCTCAGAATAAGCAAAGAGGTAGTACAGGAATACCTTCTTAAAATAGAGGAATTTAAATCTCTAGGACCAGATGAACTACATCCAAGAGTATTAAAAGAGCTGGCAAATATAATCTCAGAGCCATTGGCAATAATCTTTGAGAACTCCTGGAGAACAGGAGAAGTCCCAGCAGACTGGAGGAGGGCAAACGTTGTTCCCATCTTCAAAAAGGGGAAAAAAGAGGATCCCAACAATTATCGTCCAGTTAGTCTGACATCAATACCAGGGAAGATTCTAGAGCAGATCATTAAACAGAGAGTCTGTGAACATTTAAAAGGCAATGCCATAATCACAAAAAGTCAACATGGGTTTCAGAGAAACAAGTCATGCCAGACTAATCTGATCTCTTTTTTTGATAAAGTTACCAGCTTGGTAGATGAAGGGAATGCTGTGGACATCACATACCTTGATTTCAGTAAGGCCTTTGACAAGGTTCCCCATGACATTCTTGCAAACAAGCTTGTAAAATGTGGGCTAGACAAGTTAACTGTTCAATGGATTTGTAATTGGTTGACCGGCCGAACCCAAAGGGTGCTCAGCAGTGGCTCCTCTTGGAAAGAGGTGACCAGTGGGGTGCCACAGGGTTCTGTCCTGGGCCCAGTGCTATTCAACATCTTTATCCATGACTTGGATGAGGGAATTAGGGGCATACTTATCCAATTTGCAGATGACACCAATTTAGGAGGAGTAGCTAATACCCTAGAGGACAGGATCAAAATTCAGAATGACCTCGATAAAGTGGAGAGCTGGGCCAAAGCTAACAAAATGAAATTCAATACGGAGAAATGTAAGGTACTGCACTTAGGGTGGAAAAATGAAATGCATAGATATAGGATGGGGGGGGGGAACCTGGCTGAATGAGACTACGTGCGAAAGGGATCTAGGAGTCCTAGTAGACCACAAGTTGAACATGAGCCAACAGTGTGATGCAGCAGCTAAAAAGGCCAATGTGGTTTTGGGCAGCATCAATATAAGTGTAGTGTCTAGATCAAGGGAAGTCATAGTGCTGCTCTATTCTGCCTTGGTCAGGCCTCACCTAGAATACTGTGTCCAGTTCTGGGCACCACAATTCAAAAAGGATATTGACAAACTGGAGCATGTCCAGAGAAATGCGACTAAAATGGTGAAAGGTCTAGAAACCATGCCTTATGAGGAGCGAGTTAGGGAGTTGGGTATGTTTAGCCTCGAAAACCAACAGTTAAGGGGCGATAGGATAGCCCTGTTTAAGTATTTGAAGGGGTGTCACGCTGAGGATGGAGCAGGCTTGTTTTCTGCTGCTCCAGAGACTGGAACACGGAGCAATGGACGCAAGCTCCAGGAACAGAGATTCCACCTCAACATGAGGAGGAACTTTTTGACAGTAAGAGCTGTTCGGCAGTGGAACACACTCCCTCGGAGTGTGGTGGGGTCTCCTTCCTTGGAGGTCTTTAAACAGAGGCTGGATGGCCATCTGTCGGGGATGCTTTGATCGTGATTTCCTGCATGGCAGAATGGGGTTGGACTGGATGGCCCTCGTGGTCTCTTCCAACTCTACAATTCTATGATACACAGACTGACACTTGTTCTCCAAAAGGCAAATAGCTTATTAAGCCATGTTTAAATATTTGAAGGGATGTCATACTGAGGATGGATCAAGCTTGTTTTCTGCTGCTCCAGAGACTAGGACATGGAGTAATGGGTTCAAAGCACAGGAAAACAGATTCCACCTAAACATTAAGAGGAACTTCTTGATGTTGGGATATATAGTTGCAATCCAGTATGCTGACTTGTTTAACTGCTGAAAGGGTTAAATGGTAAATGTAAACAGAAACAATGAGTTAACTTCCTGTTGTAATCTGACTGCCTTCTGGAGAAGGATGGACACAGCTCCTGCATGTTTTGTTTTTAGAAATGTCGTTTTCAAGATATATTTTGTTATTCCCGTCTACTCCCAAGTTATTACAGTACTTGTATGAAATTTGAGATGCATATGAAACTCCTGAGTAAAGTCTCTCTGGCTTTTCTTCGCAAACGAAGATTCAGGAAGGACTTGTCCCGCGCTTTCTGCAAACGCGCTGATGACTGAAAAGGCCAATCCGAGAGATCTTTAAACAGTAACTCTGCTAAGTGTGCTTACAAAGGGTTGATTAAAGCCAACCAGTTTTTGGTGCCAATTTTTAAGGTCTCCCCAGCAGGGTCGGTTTAAGGAATTTGGGCCCCCCCTGCAATAGTTTGTTTTGGCCCCCCCCCAATTTTTATTCCAGTGTCTGAGAAAGCTATATACCAGACCCCCTCCCCAGCAGCCACTCTGTATTTTTTAAAAAAATAAATTGCTGCTAAATTATTTTCAAGAGGTAAGAAGTACTTCAGAGGAAGACAAAAATTAAGTAACCACAACATGAGAGTGTTTTGCCACTGTAATACATCTCCATGTGTTTCTGATTATCTGAACATATATTAAATGAGAAATATAATCAAAATGCACTAACTGAGTCTGATGCAATGAAAAAGTGCTGACATGGTAAGAGAAAGTGAAACATTTACAGCCTTTACCTAAAGACTGATGTGTGAGAGTTCTGTGTTCATTTTTCAACTTTGCAAAACAGTTTAGAGCATGTCCACTTCGTGCTACAATGCCATATAGTGCAGCTGATTTTGCTTTAGGTTTATGTGCAAGTAACAATACATAAGGTAGCTCATGAAGCAAACTAGCCACTGGCTAATTAAGCAGAGGAACATACCACTTATGGAGGAATTATATCACCACTACTTCTCAATGAATTTAGTGTCCTGAATAAATACCCACAACTCATTTTTATTTTTGGAGTACATGGGGTTGCCATAAGTCAAAAGGCAACTTGAAAGCACATGTGTACACATACACACAAATCCCAGTGAGTTTTATCTCCCATCTCTCATTCTCTGTGTCTCTCTCCCCCTCTCTCTTTTCCTCCTCCCAGCTCATGCAGGGATCATCTCCAAACTACAGCATCAGTATTAGCCAGGCACCTTCTCAGTGCTCCCCAAACTTAGTCAGTACCAAGCCTCTGTCTGCGAGCAACACTGCAGGGAGAGAAGTCCAGCAGCCACTCAGTCTCTGACTCCAGCAACAAGGTAAATATAACCGTGCACGGCAGACCCCCCCCCCGCAAGATATCCCCATCCTCACAGCAATGCAGGGGCCGTCTCCAAATTCCAACTTATAATAATAATAATAAAATTTATTTATACCCCGCCCCTCTGCTAAAAACAATCGGGGCGGCTTCCAACAATTAAAACATTATAATAATGACTAAAAATACCACCCACCCCCACCCTCCCACATAAAAAGACATTAAACACAATAAGATTAAAACCTTCTAGCTAAAAAAACACATTAAAAACAAATATATACATAATTTTTTAAAAAGCCAGGAGACTGAGTTCCTGAGGCCGGGATCTAATCAGGAAAGGCCTGCCGAAAGAGATCCGTCTTTAGTGCTTTTTTAAAGCTACTCAAGCTCGTCAGCTGACGGATCTCATTCGGCAGGCCATTCCACAATTTGGGGGCGATTACTGAAAAGGCCCTCTGGGAGGTTGCAGACAGCCTAGATTTTTGTGGCTGAAGCAGATTCCTCCCAGAGGACCGGAGTATGCGGGGAGGATTGTATGGGAGGAGGCGGTTCCGGAGATAAGTTGGACCCAAGCCATTTAGGGCTTTAAAGGTAATAACCAACACCTTATACTGGGCCCGGAAACTGATAGGCAGCCAGTGGAGAGATTTTAGTATTGGAGTTATATGATCTCTCCGAGATGTTCCTGAGACCACTCTAGCTGCCATATTTTGTACCAACTGAAGTTTCCGGACCAAGCACAAGGGTAGCCCCATGTAGAGCGCATTGCAGAAATCTAGACGAGAGGTTACCAGCGCGTGCACCACAGTCTCAAGGTCCCTTACTTCCAGGAAAGGGCGCAGCTGGCGTATCAGCCGAAGCTGATAACAAGCGCTCCTGACCGTCGCATTCACTTGACTCGTCATCTGAAGCGATGAATCAAGGAGCACCCCCAGACTGCGAACACAGTCCTTAACGGAGAGCGTGACCCCGTCCAGGACTTAGTCAGTAGGAAGAGCAATTCCGTCTCCAACAACAGTCTCCAGCTCAGTGCTACTGCCAGGCCCCGCCTGAGGAGGGAGTTGGGGGGCTTGCAAAGCAGGGTCTCCTCCTGGCTGTCTCCTTCGTCAGACAAGGAGATAGGAGACAGCAGGAGGTTAAGCCCCCCCCCTTTGGCCCACTGACCCTGTCCCCCCCCCACCAATGCGGATTTGGCAGACTGGTTAAACCAGCCCTGCTCCCAAGTATAGTGCAGGGGTAATAACAATATCCCCATTACTGCCAGTAAGAGCTGTTCGGAAGTGGAATACAGTGCCTTGTAGCGTGGTGGAATCTCCTTCTTTGGAGGTTTTTAAAGAGAGGCTGGATGGCCATCTGTCGGGGATGCTTTGATTGTGTCTTCCTGCATGGCAGAAAGGGGTTGGACTGGATGGCCCTTGAGGTATCTTCCAACTCTACGATTCTATGTATTTGTTTCTCCAAGGAAAATGGAGAACTACATGAACTACAGCATACTTCCATTGGCCCCACCAGGACTGCCCTGAATGACATGAACACAGGACAATACAGTTGGACCACTGTATCTGCAGAACTAATATCTGCAGGACACAAAAAAGGAACACATACTATAGAGCCTTCCCAAAAAATGCTTAGAGAGGCATCCTCTCTAGACATTCTCTAGGTCCTCCAAGGCAACTGTTTGGTATTTGTAGCCAGATGGCGTTTCCTGTTATCCCTGGTTTCCAGTATCCGGGGTAAGTATGGGAACCTAACCCTTGTGGATACGGGGGTCTGACTATTCTGAATCTGTTCCACCATACGATAAAACCCACCAAACACCACTGGCTGTCCCCTACTGTTTCCAAGAGGAGCCAATCAGACCTGTCCTAAATAGCTGACCACCGGGCTCAGCCAATGGTACTCCCTCCGCACTTGGCTGGCGGACCGGTCCTTGCTTGTGGACGGATGCCCAACCTCAAACAGGTATTCATCAGCAAGAACACACCATGTAACAGGGAGAGGAACGGGAACCAGACCTCTGTGGGCCACCCAGAGGTCCGATCTCTTTGTCCTGAGATCTTCTCTGGACGCACTGTAGTGGCGTGAAAGGGTGTCCAGGTCTTGGAGGGTTCTACTGGGTTGCAGCAGAAAGTGATCTTGCACTAGATGCTCTAGTGAGCACCTGAGGGAAAGTAATAGTGCTAGCACTTTCTAGAGCATCCCCAGAACATTTTTTGCTGGTTATCTACCATAGGAAGCAGGATGCTAGATGAGAAAGGCATGGCTTGGGCAGTTTGGTCAGCTGCCATGGAATATTGCCAAGCAAGGTCACAGAATGGGAACGTGGGAGACATAGTTCTATGGAAGGAAGGCCAAAGGGCCGCATTCTGGGGCAAGCATTCTAGCCTCGCTGCCTTCGCACAGAGGAGCGCCTGAGTTGGAGGGATTAACTGAGAAAAAGGCAACGGCCACAGCGGGTATTGGGACGTCCACCCGTGGGTAGCCAATGGGGGCGAGACGAGCGCCAGTCGAAGGACTTCCAGTCCGTGGGAAAGGACGGACACGAGGCGGCCGGGGCGGCAAGGCTGCGGCGCAAACGGCGGCGGCGGTGCTGCTGCTGCCGCCTGGAATACGTGCGTGGAGGGAGGGACGGAGCAGCTCCTGGCGAGGAGGACGAGGGCGCCTGGCACGTTCCGCCCGGGGTGAAGGAGGGCGACGATGGCGCCAGAGGGGAGGCGGACCTCCTCACCGGCCCGGAGGCGTGGAGGGCGGGCGGCCTGGCGAGAGAGAGGACGAGGGCCGCGGGCTCTGAGCGGGAAGGGAAGCGCACCCTCCCCAGGCTCCCTTCCATACAGCTCGGCCGCCTGCAGGAGGATCCACGGCCACGGGGCCAGGCCCGCCCCGGACGGTCGCAGCTCCCAACCACGGCGCCGAGCCTCCCGCTGCAGGAGCAGCCGCCCTGGCCGCAGGTTGGGAGGCGGAGAGGCTCCTTCTGGGCCCTGGAGGCGGCGGCCTCCTTCCCCGAGGCCGGTCGGCGGTGGGCCAGAGAGAGGCCGCCGGAGCCCCGCAGCTGGACGCAGCAGCCCTGGACGGGAGTCCGGAGTCCCGGCGGGGGGGGAAAGGCAGAGGCTGGGGCCCCTCCCCCCTACTGGGAAGGGGCTCCGGAGGCCGGGGGGATCTCCCGTTGCCATGGCGACAGGCAGGGAAGGCCTCTCCCGCCCGCCGTCAGCGCCTGAGGGAGGGAGGGAGGGAGGGAGGGAGAGGTCCAGCCGATGCCCCCGGGTCCCCCACCGCCCCCCTCACGGGCTCCGAGGGCCCCCACCTGTTGCTCGCGCACCGGCGATGACCTCGAGGAGCCCCGGCCGCGGCGGCTGTGCTTCGGGGAAAGGCCGGCGCCCCGCCACTCCCCGCAGGGCCAGCCGCCGGGCAAAGGCGCCGAGGCGAGGGCCGAGGCCTTTCCCGCCACTTTCCCGCCCTCGCCGGCGCACGCGCACAAGCCTCACACGCCGCCGCGCGGGCTCTTTCGGCTTTTCCAAAGCCCGGCGAGGCAACGGCGTCAGCCTGAGTCCCGCTGCGGCTGCCGGGAGTTGTAGTCCTTTCGGCGGGCCGCGGCGCCGAGGTGTGAGGTGAAAGGGCGGCGCCGGAACTCGGCTTCCCAGCGTCCCCTTCGAGAAGAGCCCGAGCCCGTCTGAGCATGCGCAGAGTTCGCGGCAGCCCGCGTTTCCCGCCCAGCAGAAGCAGGCGGGCGGCCAGTCAGTCAGTCGGCCGGCGGGTCGTCGAGGGAAGGCAGGCAGGAAGGCAGGCAGGCGAGGCCCGTCCCGTCCCGTCCCGTCCCGCCGCCGCCCCCCAGGCCCCGCCATGTCGTCGTCGTCGCCCTTCTCGCCGCCGGCGGCGGTGTCTTTGAGGCTCCGAAGCGGCCTCCGCCGCCTGGCCGCCCCGCCGCGGCCCCCGGGTTCCTCCTCCTCCTCCTCCGGGTGAGCTGGCCCTCGGTGGCGCCGGGCCGGTGGGCTCCCTCCGCCCCTCGCCCGCCTCGCCCTCTGCTGACCGCGGCCTCCCTTCTTCCCCGCAGCTGCAGCGCCTCGCCCTCGGCGGGAGAAGATCCTGGCTCGGGCAGCGACTTCGAGGCGGCGGCGGCGGCGGTTCTTCTCAGGCCCCGGAGCCGCCGAAAGAGGGGGGCCCGCCCGCGCGCCCCCGCCGCCCCCCCGGTAAGCAGGGGAGGGGAGGGGAGGGGGGAGAGCAGAGAGAGCAAGCCGCTGACCACCGACCACCCCTCCCCTCAGGCGGCGAAGAGGCCCCGCGGCAGGAAGGCGGCGGGCAAGGCGGCGGCGGCGGACCCCCAGAAGACCCCCGGAAGCAGCGGCGGCGGCGTGGGCGGCGTGGGGAGCCTCTTCCAGGCGGTGGCGTCGGGCAGAAGCGCCATGGAGGTGGGCGGGGGCGGGCGGAGGGACGGGTGGGGTCCCTGCCTGGGGTCTCCTGGGAAGACAAGCAGGCTGGGGGCAGAGCAGAGGCACCCTTGTATTACTTTGTGAGCTGGGAGCTGTGGTGGTGGGCGGGTGGGCGCTGGGGGGCGAGCGGAGGATTCAGGCGACCCCCTCCTGGGGGCAGAGCGTGGAAAATGCCCCCCTGCATACCATGGGTCTTGCAGAGAGGGAGGGGTGGGGAGCGGAGGAGACTCGGCCCCATTTCTGCTCCTGGGAGTCATAGCTCTCTCTTGCTCCCACCCTCTGTGCTCTCCCCCTACCATGGGTCTTGCAGAGAGGGAGGGGTGGGGAGCGGAGGAGACCCCGGCCCCATTTCTGCTCCTGGGAGTACTACCTCTCTCTTGCTCCCACCCCTCTGTGCTCTCCCCCTACCATGGGTCTTGCAGAGAGGGAGGGGCGGGGAGCGGTGCGGAGGAGACTCGGCCCCATTTCTGCTCCTGGGAGTCCTAGCTCTCTCTTGCTCCCACCCTCTGTGCTCTCCCCCACGGGCCTCTCTCTCTCCCACAGCCGCTCGTGGACGATTGGCTCGAAGGCTACAAGAAAGACAGGCAGTCAGGGCTCCTCGAGTTATTCAACTTTCTTGCACGCTCCTGCGGCTGCAAAGGTGAGTCTCTGGTGGAGCGTGTGCGCTCATGTGCCTGTGTGTGTCTCCATCCAGTCGTTCACCACAGGTTCCCCAGCTGTGCCTCTGCCTCTTCCCAGGTTTTCATGTGTTTCCAGGATGTGGGGCAGGTGCTGCCGCCACCCCCAAGGAGCCTCTGGGACCTGAAAGCCAGGCCAGAGCCCCCCGCAGAAGGTCCTGTCTGGAAGCCTCAAGAAAGCGTGGTGGGGGGCGTCTCGGTGGGTTTCCCAGTTTCTCAGGGAGGGCTGTTGGCCACCGCTTGCCAAGGCCTGGGCCGAGTCCTCTGCTGAGCTGGTGTGGTTAGTGGGGGGCTGGTCTGGCATTTGCTCCCCGTTCTCTTTGCCAGGGGTGGTGACTGTGGAGATGCTCAGAGATCTTCAGAACTCAGAGATCATCCGGCGGCTGACGGAATCGTTTGATGAGGTGAGCAGGGAGACAAGGGGTGGGTCCTGGAGAGGCCACATCCAAACGGGGTGCCTTTGCTCTGTCTCAGAGGAGGGGAGCAGAGACATCCTGGTGGACTCGTCTGAATCTCCCCCCCCCAGGAGTCAGCAGAGTACCCGCTGTCTCTGAACACCCCCACTTGGCGGCGGTTCCGGGGGGGCTTCTGTGAGTTCATAGCCGTCCTGGTGCACCGCGCCCAGCATGGAGTGATCTATGACGAATACTTAATGGATAGCCTTGTCGCCCTGCTCACTGGCATGTCCGATTCACAAGTGCGTGCCTTCCGCCACACCAGCACCCTGGCAGGTAGGTGGGCGGGCAGGTGGGCGAGACGTTGGGACTAGGTAAGGGGAACGGCCCCCCTGGAAGGGATTGGGAAGACCCACCTGTGCTCCTCCCCATTTTCGCCAGCCATGAAGCTGATGACTGGGCTGGTGCGCGTGGCTCTGAGCATTAGCGTGCAGAAGGATAACAGCCAGCGGCAATACGAGGCTGAGCGGGCCAAGGGACTGAGCCGCAGAGCCCCAGAGAAACTGGAAGGGCTGCTGGAGCAGCGCAGAGAGGTGAGCATCGGGGTGGAGGTGGGGTGGGAGGCAGGAGCTGGGCAAATTGTGGCTGCCCGGTTGGGCCAGACCAGGGTTTCCCTTGTTCTGCACCTTTGTCTGCTGTCAGAAAGGTCTGGCAGACCTTTCTGGGGAGGAATTAAAAGGTGCACAATGAAGAGAGCCACTCCCTCCCACGTTTGGTGTAATTCTTACTACGCTGTCCTTCCTTGGTGGAACAGGGCCTCCTGGAGCAGCTGTCAGTCTGCGCCGTCTCTGGGTCTTCTGAGGCAGCAGCTTTTATCCAGTTCTGCGCTCTCTGCTCCTGGCTGAAGGCTTGGTTTGCCCACCTCCCTTCCTGCCTCACTCCAGCAGTACTTTTCTTCCATAGATGGAGGTGGTCAGGTTTGGAGGGAAGCCTGATCGTTTTTCATCCCTTCAGGCAGAGACAGGGCATCAGCTCTGCTGGGAGGCTCTACCTGTAGAAGAACTCCTGCGCGGGGTCAGGGTTTGGACCTGGTGGCTTGCAAGGTCTCTTTTGCCTTTGATGAGCCTCTGCGCTTTCCAGTGCCACCCGAGTCTAGTGGGAGGTTTTCTGCTTAAGGATCTCCACAGGCAAAATGTACATGGCTATTATGTTTTTTGAAAAGGTAGAAGTTTTGAGGAGCTTCACCCATTTCTGTGTCACAAACCCCTTTGAGAATCTGAGGGAAGCTCTGGACTTCCTCCCCACATAAACACGTATGAACCCGTGCATGCAAAGCTTTGGCTACAATTTGCTTAATTTTATTGGAAACTGATTTCATTTGCATAAGAATGACAGCATTGGTTGCTGGTATTGTGGTCTCAAAAGACGAGGTTCAGAATGAGCATCAGCTCGTTTTTGGAGGCCAGTCTCTCAATATGTCACCATTTTGTTGTCTCCCAGGATTTTACATCTTGGTGGCTGCATTTTAAGCCATCCCGGGGAGAATTTTGATTTTCAATCAGTGGTGGGTGTGACCCAACAAGAAATGCATCTCCACACAGAAGGCAGGGCTGAAAAGGTTTTCGTTCCCGCCTAACTCTTCACTTCGCCTTTGAGAGCGTGCCAGGGTGTTCAGTCTGTTACAGCTGCTTCTGTGTAAATCTTTGGGAAAATGAGAAAACAGTAGTTTGCCAGACAGAGGACTTTTTTCTTTTCAAGTCTCTGCCACGGTTTAAGCAGAGGAGAGACCAGTGTCACTGGGTGTTTGTTGTTTGGATCCTTGGAGGGGCTGATTTTCATTTGGCCTCCCAAAGCCTACTCAGTATTGGGGAATAGCCGTTTCTCACCATCATCCTAAAGCACTTAAGTTTAAGGACAAACTTTGTTTCTCATGCCCAGCAAGACCTTTTAGGACCCGAGAGCCATCCTGTCACCAGCAATCGAAGACTGCTCACAGTGGAAGGCACACAAGGCTGCTTCTCTGTTTGAGCTTGTTCACCTTAACTGGGGGTGAGGAGGGGTGGGTGGGGGTGGCGCAGGGCTGCTTTGCAGGACTTCAGGTAGGTGCTGGACTGCCAGGGTGGACTACACTCTCTGTCCCCAAAGATCGGCTCTTATTAGTCCCCTTGATTGGGGACTGAAAGAAGCGCTGCATGGCCTTCTTTGCCGTCAAGGACTTACTTGGCATAGGAGCTTGGGGAGCCGTCCCTGTTGTAGGATAATGCGCTGGCACATCTTGGAAATGCCGCTACCTGCCTGAAAAGTTAGGGCTTGACAGTCCGTTAGTCTCATCCCAAAGAGCCTTTCATTTTGGAGCCACAACAAGTGTGGAAGAAAAGTTTCAAGGAGAAGGTCTTCTCCAGTGTTCGAAACATTCTGAGTTAGATGAAGCCCATGCTGAGGAGACCCATGTTTAGCCCAGCTGCAGAGATCTGTGATAGCTCCCATCTGCTCAGTCTTGTGGGCCAGGCATGGAGGGGATCACTTGTGTCTCCCTGGCCAGCTGTTTCACTTCTTGGCCAGCTCTTGAAGAGAAATCCATTGCAAGAACCAACATGTATTCACATGTATCCAGATGCATGCTTGGTGGGATGGCTTGCTGATTGCACAGGGCACAGGGCATGTGGTTTAAAGCCAAACAGAGCACCAGATCAGTTGGTTGGCACTCAGGGCCATCCATATTGCCCTTCAAGCTTCACTCACTTGGCCAGATCTCCAGTCAGGATGTTCTACCAAAGAAAGTGGGGCTGGACACTAGGAGACAGAGCTTCCTCGAGCACTTGTTGCTGCTCTGTCAGAGGAAGCGGTTGGCGCGATATCCTGGTGTCTGCAAAGTCATCAGTGAAGAAAATGTACAGGTGACCTTCTTGCATAAAAATTATTGATCTACAGTTCAAAAATGTTTTTTTTTTTAAATTTATTCCCTCTCCCATCACAATCTCTTGCAGACCCGTAGAGTTTCAGGAAATCCTGGATTAAAATGTCATCATTAGAACCTTGAATTCAGTCCGGATGCTTACTGGCAGCCAGTGCACTTCCATTAGAACTGGTGTGGTGATTTTTGTATGGCGTTTTGCACTAGCTGCATTTTATAGGGCTAATGTAGTATTCTAACTGGGAAACTGCTCGTGCGTGGACTGTTGTGGCTGTTCTCCTTATCCAGTGGAAGGCTGTAGCTGCCGGACTAGTTAAAGCTGACCCTAAGCATTCCAAGCCACCGGGTCCACCTGGGCCTCCATTGACAAAGATGACTCTAGGAATTCGACTGAGCTGTGTGCCTGTTTCCTCAGCGGAAGCGTAGGCCCATTGAGGGCAGGTAACACCCAGTTCCTGGAAAACCACCAGTCCGTGGAGCCTCTGTCATGTCAGGATTCAGCTTCAGTTTGCTGGCCTTCTTCCAGCCCATTATAGCCTCCAGCACCTGCAGAGACTCAGATGACTCCAATGACAAGGTGAACAGCACGGGGCGGGGAGGGACAAGAGGCAGCCCAGTGGCAGGCACCCCCCTAGGTTAATGGCCGTGGGGTTGAGCAGGAATCCCATAATGCTGCTCTGGAGCTGACCCAGCAGATAGAAGCAGATCCATTGCAACAGGTTCCTCCTTCTCCCACCCAGTAGAGCCATTCCTATATGGTACCACAGATAATGTAGTAGCATTTTCCTTGGGGGGTTTTCCGGGCTGTGAGGAAAAAATTATAGAAAACTATTCCAGAACACGGCCTCACAGCCTGGAAAAAACCCAAGGAAAATCTATGGATGCTGGCTATGAAAGTCTTCAACTTCACAACGTAGTAGCAGTGGTCATTGTGGTAACAACAACAACAACAATGATAATAGCATGTAATAATACATTTAATTTCTTACCCACCTCTCCAAGGCTCAAGGCAGGGTACACCATGAATTAAAATACAAGATATAAAAAAATCATTAAAACACATAGATGAAAACAGGATTCGAACACAGTTTATTAAAAAAAATCCATAAATTTAAAATGCCAATTAAAATTCATAGATTAAAATTAACTGGGTAGGCTTCCTGGAAGAGATCGGTCTTTAGCACCGTTGTATATTCTGACAGCATATTTAGCTATCAAATCTATTCCGGCAGGTCATTCCACAGTCTGGGTGGCCAACGAAAAGGTCCTCTGGGTGACAGTTGCCAGTCTAGTCCTGGCTGGTTGAAGTAAATGTCTCCCATAGGACCTGAGTATATGGGGCGAATTATACAGAGGAGGCAATCCTGAAGGTAACCTGGACCGAAACCATGTAGGGCTTTAAAGGTAATAGCCAACAGTTTGTGCTTTGCCCGTAAACTAATTGTCAGCCAGTGGAGTGATTTTAAGATTGGTATAATGTAATCCTGGATGTATCTGTAACCAATCTGGCTGCCATATTTTGAACTAATTGCATAGAATCATAGAATTGCAGAATTGGAAGAGACCACGAGGGCCATCCAGTCCAACCCCATTCTGCCATGCAGGAAATCACGATCAAAGCATCCCTGACAGATGGCCATCCAGCCTCTGTTGAAAGACCTCCAAGGAAGGAGACCCCACCACGCTCCCAGGGAGTGCGTTCCACTGCCGAACAGCTCTTACTGTCAAAAAGTTCCTCCTAATATTGAGGTGGAATCTCTGTTCCTGGAGCTTGCATTCATTGCTCCGTGTTCCAGTCTCTGGAGCAGCAGAAAACAAGCTTGCTCCATCCTCAATAGGACACCCCTTCAAATACTTAAACAGGGCTATCATATCGCCTCTTAACCGTTTTTTTTCCAGGCTAAACATACCCAGCTCCCTAAGTCTCTCCTCATAAGGCATCGTTTCCAGACCTTTCACCATTTTAGTCGCCCTCCTCTGGACACGCTCCAATTGGTCAATATCTTTTTTGAATTGTGGTGCCCAGAACTGGACACAGTATTCCAGGTGAGGTCTGACCAAGGCAGAATAAAGCAGCACTATTACTTCCCTTGATCTAGACACTATACTTCTATTGATGTAGCCCCAAATCGCATTGGCCTTTTTAGTTGCTGCATCACACTGTTGACTCATGTTCAACTTGTGGTCTTCTAGGACTCCTAGATCCCTTTTGCACGTACTGTAGTCTCGTTCATCCAGGTCTCCCCCATCCTATATCTATGCATTTCGTTTTTCCGCCCTAAGTGCAGTACCTTGCATTTCTCTGTATTGGAGTTTCCAAACTTGGTATAGAGGTAGCCCAATGTACAACACACTGCAGAAGTCCTGTTTTGAGGTCACCAGCGTGTGCACTACCATCTTTAGGTCCTCCTACTCTAGGAAGGGGCGCAGCTGGCATAACAGCCAAAGCTGGTAGTAAGCACTCCTGGCTATCGCATCTATCTGAGCTGACATTTGGAGGGACGATCCAGGAGCATTCCCAAGCTGTGAACCCAGTCTTCCAAAAAAGGGGGAGTGTAACCCAGGTTAGGACCCTAGACAGTAAGCATCTCTGTCTTTTCTGGTTTCAGTTTCAATTTGTTTTTTCCCCCCATCCAGCCCATTACCTCCTACAAGCATTCATTCAGAGGAGACACAACACACTATCCTTGGCTAAAACTGTTTTTGAAGGCATGGGGAAATACATTTGGGTGTCATCAGCACAGTGATAACAGTCCACCCCATGCTTCAGGATGATACTGTGGTGAACTCGGTTAACAGCTTACTCACGTGTACAATAGGCATCGATTAAGATTGCTTTATTATCAGGATATAGATGCATACAGTAACACTGCATAGACGGCTCTGAGGCTTTGGCGGCAAAACCTCTTCACATTCTGCCAGTTTCAGTTTCTCCCCCCACCCCACTTGGCCATTATAGTTATCTATGTTTATGCAAACCTCCTAAAAAGATTCCCAAGCAGCCAGTGACCTTGGTGCTGGGGAGCCTTCTCTCCAGCGCATACCAGCTCCCAGAATGTCAGGTCACTGGTATAATGAGGCACAGGCCTAGCAGTGCTAACTACTGCATATCCCAGCTAGCAAGGCTCTAAACAGTGAACAGCATTCTAAATAGCAAGCAGCACCAGCAACCTGACAGATCTCTCCCAGCAGTTTCATGTAGATGTTGAACAGCATTGGGGATAGAATGGCACCTTGTGGGATGCCACAGAACAGCTCCTTTTTTGGGGAGCCGCTATCCCCAAACATGACCATCTGGGGCCTGCCTGAGAGGTAGGACCAGAACCACTACAACACAGTGCCTCCGATTCCCAGAATCCCCCAGAGGTTCCAGAAGGATACCATGGCCGCTGTTATCAAATGCCGTGAGAGGTCCAACAGCACCAGCAAGGACACGTTCCTCCTGTCAGATCACCCACTAAGGCAGCCATCGCGGTCTCAACTGCACAGCCAGCTCTGAAGCTGACTTGAAATGGGTTGAGGGAGTGTTTGTCATCCAAGGCTTCCTGGAGCTGGAGTTTGTCAGCCACGACCTCTTGGAGTTGGAAGGCAACGGCCTTCTTGATCACCTTGCCCCAAAGAGGAAGATTAGACACTGGGAATCCAGGGAGGCCTTTTTCATAAATGTTCTAACCACTGCTGCTTTTAAACAAGATGGAAAGTTCCCCTCCCTGAAATATGCATTGATAATATGTTGTATTTGAAATCTGATTACACCTCCTCCCTGGGTGACCAGCCAAGAAGGACAAGGATCAAGAAAACAGGTTGTCCTCCTTACTTGCCTCAGCAGCTTGTCCACATCAGCAATATTCACCAATTGAAACTGATCTAATGTAATCCCACGCACAGAGTTGCTGGACACCCTATTATTGACTTTGCTCCAGCGATGGCATCTAAGCCAGCTTTTATGAGAGATTTATCAGAGGCTCCTGAGAGATTCAGAAAGCTCAACAGCATAGTCCTCCACCCCACAAAGTAGGTTGTCAGTCACAGTGACTACGTGTGATGTGGTGTTGTGGCCAGGTCTGAAACCAGATTCGAATGGGTCCATATAGTCCGTTTCCTCCAAGAACGCCTGAAATTATTAGGCACCACACGCTGAAGCACCTTAGTCAACAAGGGGACATGAGCAGTGGAGCAGCAGTTCTCACATCCCTCTTTGAGTCCAGGAAGGGCCTCTTCAGAAGAGAATGCACCCCTGCCTCCTTCCCCTGACGGGGCAAGGCATGTCTCACTCCTTGGACCCACCTGATGCATCCGCTTCTGTTAGGTTTTATCAGCCAAGATGGACACAGGTCAAGCTCAACTGCTGTCAAGCTCAGAGCAAGTATGAACAATTGACTTTCTCCTCAACACAGCAGGCAGGGGTTCAGGTCTTTGGCTTTCTGATCCTTATCCCAATGAGCTGCTCACCACTTGGAGTAGCTGCTGGGCGGTATGTGGAGGATATTATCTTGTCAGCCAAGGCATAGTGAGATGTCTTCCCCTTTGCTGTGTAACAGGCACAGTGATGAGTCATCACCAATTTTTGGTTGCATGCTGTAGCCATTGTCCAGGCTGCTTCATTGCCTGTAGGTTGTCTATAAACCAAAGTGACAGTTTCCTCAGCACTGGCTTGGGCACTTCAGGAACAATTGCATGGGTGGCACTTTCCGTTGGGAGACTGAAGGCAGCCCTGTAGTGGGGAGGGGGCTTCCATTACCAACAACCGGAACTTCTCAGAGAAGTGGTCTGTCCATGACATTGGGGTTACAGAGTCTTCCCCCACAAATCATTCCTTCTCCACTCAAAAGCAAAAACCAGGTCTGAGTTATGTTCTGCCACATGGGCTGGAGCAGTGATGTGCTAGACAGCCCCATGGTTGCCGTGGTGCTTATGACGTCCAGAACCAGCTCTGTTCAGACAGCCTCAGCGTGGAATCTGAAACCCCCAGAGCTGCTGTCCCGGGATGCTCCACATCCCCGTTAAAATAGGATCCTAGAGTTAAAAGATAACCCAAGGGCCACCCAGCCTCTGTTTAAACCCCCCCAAAGAAGGAGACTCCACCACACTCCCAGGCAGCAGCGGAGACTGCGGGGGCTCAGGGTGGGTGGCACACCTGCAGTGGCATCCCCGTTCAGTCTCTCAAGCGGCATGAGGTAAAAGCCTCCAGAGCTGTGGCTGGATGAATGCATTTCCTCATGAGGGAGGTGGAATCCTGACGGAGTACGATACCTCCTTTCCCCAAACTCAAGTCTAGGTTGTTGCTGCACTGCGTAGCCAGGTGGCCAAGGCTGGGACAGGTCCACTGCTCCATTTTCAGCCAGCCAAGTCAGTGCCTTTATCGACAACCAGGTCGTGGGTGGAAGTTGCATTATTGCGGACTGGACTGGCGTTCAGCAGGAGCACTGGCAGGCCAGACTGGGCACCCCATTCCTCCACTCTGCCCTGGGATTCATCCAAGCACCCATACAAACAAAGATAAAACCAGTAAAGTCCTGGTGCAGCAAGTTAGGCGCATTAATTGTGCTGTTCAGTTCTCACTTCAGTAACCCCAGTTCTTCCCCTCAGGCACGCGTGGTGGCTTGTGGGGGGCACTGGTTTACATGGCCCTGCCTCTCCACCAAGGTCTGTGACCACTCTCCGGTCTGAGGGGGGGTGGCATCCCAGCCCCTGTGGCTCCACAGGTGTGACCTGCTGCCAGCAGCCTGCACTGACTTACCAGCCAGGACAATGGCGGTCCTGGTTGGGAGGAAACAGCTGGCAGTCAATCGTGGTCTTCCAGCAGCTGGCACGGACTTGATCCTGTTGCAAAGCAGCACCTCTAAGGAATCGTAGAATCTGTAGCAGGAAAGAGGACAAGCTGGAGCACGTGCAGAGGAGGGCGACCAAAACGGTGGGAGGTCTGGAATCCATTATATCCTCTGAGGAGCAGCTTAGGGAGATGGGCATGTTTAGCCTGGAGAAGAGAAGAGGAAGAGGGGACATGATAGCCATGTTCAAATATTTGAAGGGATGTCAAATTGAGGATGGAGCAAGCTTGTTTTCTGCTGCCCCAGAGGCTGGGATACGGAGTAATGGACTAAAGCTACAGGGAAAGAGATTCCATCTAAACATTAGGATGAACTTCCCAATGTTAAATGCTGTTTGATAGTGAAACGTGCTGCTGTCTTGGAGTGTGGTGGAGTCTCCTTTGGAGGTTTTTAAGCAGAGGCTGGATGGCCAACTGTCAGGAGTGCTTGGATTGTGTGTTCCTCTGTGGCAAAATGGGGTTGGACTAGATGGCCCTTGAGGTCTCTTCCAGCTCTATGATTCTATGCTGATCTAGCTGCAACCCCAGCTCTTTAGGTTTCAAGTTTTGGTAAATGTAAGAAAATGAGCTGTGCAGGATTAGGCCAGAGATGCACCTTGTTCAGTGTTCTGTTCGGTAGTTGCTAGAAGCAAGATGTGAGCACGTAATGGCTCTTTCCCCACTTCACTGTGCCAAATATCTGGTATTGGAGAGAATATTTGACTGTCCTGAGTGGAAGGCATGGATTATCTCACTCTTCATAAATTTGTTTAGTTCCCTTTTAAAGTCACTAATAACCAACCCTCACTACACAGGACAGTAGCAACTTCCATGCTTTAGTTATCAGCAAAAAGTAGTATTTCTTTTTATCTGTTGTGGGTTTCCTATTGTTTGGTTACAAACTGTACCCTATAGGACTCAGCAGTCTGGTGGTTAAGGGGTTGGCATTCCCATCAGAGGCAATGTTATAAAATGAACAAAATTGAGATGTATGTTAAGGAAATCATTTACTTGTGTAAGGGTGAAGCATTTTTCAGTTAAAAGCATGGGGTTGCTTATATGTACATTGGTTAAATATTCTTGTGCCCTTAGACAACTGCAAGAGAAATGCAGAGAGCTTGAGAACAAGGGTCTCTATGTAACATTTGTCAACCTCACCAAAGCCTTCGACACCGTGAGTAGAAAATGTCTGTGGCAGATCCTGGAAAGACTAGGATGTCCCCCCAAATTCCTTAAAATGATTATCTTGCTACGTGAGGGCCAGCACAGTCAAGTCTGATAAGGCGATGCTCTTTCAGAGCCTTTCCTAATAACTAATGGAGTGAAGCAAGGTTGTGTTCTTACACCCACTTTATTTACAGTCTTCTTCACCATGATGCTCCAAAGGGCTACGGCAGAGCTTGAAGAAGACGACGGCATCTATATACGTTACCGTACTGATGGTAGCTTGTTTAACTTAAGCCGTCTGAGGGCTCACACGAAGACTCTGCCTAATCCATGAACTGCTCTTCGCTGAGGATGCTGCCCTTGTTGCCCAAACAGAAGCAGCTCTGCAGCGCCTAACATCCTGCTTTGCAACAGCTGCAGAGCTGTTTGGGCTAGAAGTCAACCTGAAGAAAACAGAAGTTCTTTACCAGCCTGCACCACAGGACGAACACCACCATCCCCACATTGCCGTCGGCAAATCTGTGCTCACGTCCGTTCAGCAGTTCACCTACCTGGGAAGCATCATCTCCACAGATGCCAAGATTGACAAAGAGATCGATCACAGATTAGCAAAGGCATATAGCGCATTTGCAAGACTTCACAAGAGTCTGGAGTAATAAACAGCTGAGGCAAAACACAAAAATCAGTGTGTATAGAGCCATTGTACTGTCTATCCTCCTTTATGGATCTGAAACATGGGTCACCTATCACCACCACCTACGACTCCTTGAGCACTTTCATCAGCACTGTCTACGCACAATCCTAAATATACACTGGACTGACTATGTGAGGAATGTTGCTGTCCTTGAGCAAGCAGGGATCACCAGCATTGAGGCCATGATATTGAGAACACAGCTGCGCTGGGCAGGGCACGTTTCTAGGATGGAGGACCATCGCCTCCCAAAATACTACTCTGTGGTGAACTCGCCACAGGTCAGCGTAAGAGGGGCACTCCAAAGAAGCAATACAAGGACTCCCTGAAACATCTCAGGCTCGGCCAAATCGATCACCAACAATGGTCCACTGTGGCCTCACATCGGGAGGCATGGAGACGCACTATCCACAATGCTGCAGCCTTATTTGAGAACTCACGCCGAACAAGTTTGAAGAGAAACGACAATGCAGAAAGAATCACAACCCGGAAACATCACCCAAGGAGACCTTCTGCTGTGCTTTCTGCAACCGGATTTGTTTATCTTGGATTGGCCTTTTTAGTCATCAGCGCACTTGCGAAAAGCGCGGGATGAGTCCTTCCTGAATCTTTGTTTGCGAAGAAAAGTCAGAGAGATTCTTGCTACTTTTCATGACAGGGATTTTCCCAGCTAAATAAGCAGGTGATGGCACTTTCTCAACCCAGATTTCCCCAGATTCCACCCCCGCCAGTCCCTATCAGCCAGAGGGACTTTTCCTGTTTCCTCAGGCTTTTCCTGTTTCCTCTGGCTTTTAAGACTAAAGTCATCCCTGCACATTTGCAGGGGTTAGGTTCCACAGACCCCTGCGAATGTGAAAATTCCATGAATAATGACTGCCCTCCCCCCCCCCGCCAAAGCGACCATGGGGCATCCGGAGGCCGCATAGTCGCTTCCCCCCGCCTCCCCCTCCCTTCCACGGCCTTCACAGGGCCTCCGGAGACCCTCCCCCTCCCTCCCAAGGCCTTCGCGGGGCTTCTGGAGGGTCTCCAACGGCCCCATGGAGGCCTCCCCGGCCCTCGCCTCTCCCTCCCAAGGCCTACACGGGGCCTCCGGAGGGTCTCCGAAGGCCCCGTGGATGCCTCCCTGGCCCTCCCCTCCCTCCCAAGGCCTTTGCGGGGCCTCCGGAGGCCCCATGTTGCTGCTTTTGGGAGGGCGGGGGGGACTCCCAAAACTGCGAATATGCAAAACCGCAAATGCTAAGTTCGCGAATGTGGAGGGGCATCTGTATTCTGTTTCAAGGTCTGCCTACAGAAATCTCCTGCCTTACAGCTCTCGCAGACCCCACTGCTGCCCACTTGAAACTCATAGAAGCTTCCTCCTGGCGTTCTGTCCTCAGCAGCTTCCGCCTCAAAGCAGCTTCCAGAAAGGTTGACAGTGGGGCCATCTTGGTGGGCTTGGGAAGAGGGAAAGGGGGGCCACTATCAGCTCTCCTGGATGCCGGTGGCCTTGGCTCACTCTGTTGGCCAGCAGCCCTCCTGGGCAGGCTGAGCAACCTCGTCACATTTAGGACTTGCGTATGAGCCTCCTTTCTTTTGTGTTCCATCTTTTTAGACTGTCAGCCTGGAAGCAGGGGCCATCTTGGCTCTTTTGGCTGCAATGTAAGGCACTCTGGGAATCCTTCCAGCTGTGATAAAGCTATAAGTAATAAGTGTATGTAAATGCAATGTCTCTCACCACCTTCCCAAAGGCCACCGTTTGGCTGCTTGTTGTAAAGACTCGGTTGGACTATAATGGGGTAGAAGGGCAACAGGTGGTCATGTGAAAACACCCCCCCTTATGTAAATATGATGATCCCTGGGGAGACAGGATGCCTTGTTCCCCAGTGGGCTCTCAGGAACACAGTCCTGCCTCTGCGCTACATTTCCCAGTTTTGGAATTTGACGGCAGAAGCGTCAGTGTCAGGCTTTAGTGGAGGGAGAGTGTGGCCCCCAGGAGGTGTGAGGGCCCAGATGGGCAGTGTGGCTCTCAAGTCAAGAGCCACTGTCCATCCCTAGACGGGACGTGGGCCTCTGGCTGGCAGACCACTCTCTGGCCCTCCAGCCAGCACACGAGGCCCTTTAAAGCCCAGCAAGGTTTGGCACCGGAATGAGTTATTGTTTACAAACTGAAGATTTTGTATGGAACAGAAACCTTGAAGCGGAAGGTTCTTCTGGTGGGGTTAATGGGGAAGGTTTGCCCTGCGCCCTGATCCCTACCGCCCAATTTTCAGGTACCCTGGAGGGTTTGGGGCTTTTGAGGTGGGGGTGTCTTACTATTTTAGGGTGTTGGATCTCTTCAGAACAGCATGTGCTGGAGCTGTTTTTTTGTCTAAAATACAGGTTTTTTAGCAGAATTTTTTTTTTGGGGGGGGTGCTGGAGTCTTGGAGGAGGCCAGTGTGGGTTCCAAGGGACACATGCTCCCCACTGATGCCTGTTGCCTGTGGGTGGTACAGTCCTGCACCTTGCTGCAGTGCAGCTGCTGAGACCCTGAGACGTAGTGGGCAGTTGGCCTCTGGGCTGGAGAGGACCTAGAAGGACCCTCCTCTTGTCCTGCTTCACAGTGACTGCTGGGTTTTTGTGGAGCCTTTTCGCTTGTTGGGACTTTGCCCAGAGCTTTCCCCAAATACCTAAGAGTTGGTTGGTGGATCTCCCCTGCCTGCCTTTCTGTTTACGTGGGTGCTGCACTTGGCCTAAGGGCTTAAACCTCTTGCATCCTGAATTCATATTTTCCCAGTTCCAAGAGAAACAGGAAGAGCTTGAGAGCCTGATGAATGCCATCTTCAAGGGAGTCTTTGTTCATCGCTACCGGTGAGGAGGCCAGAGGGCAAAGAATGGGTCATGGCCCTAACAGCCCTCTCTTTCAGCATTGTTGTTGTTATTACTGAATTTCTGAAAGCATGGATGCAAAGAAAGAAGAACTGAAGATAGAGGAATCCCTGCATAGGATTTCAGTGTAGGCTACACATATGGCTACACATATACATTAGTATAAGTTAATCAGATTTCCAAAAATGCATTTTGCTAAAGTTCACATCTGTAAAACACACCATCATCACGTGGTAGCTAACGTTTTTCTTCCTGACCTTGGAGTAGAAGCCTTTCAGACACAGTTGGCGTGCACAGGATCCAGCCGCACTGGCTGCCTGTAAAATTCCAAGTGGCGCAGTCATATTACTGAAAGCTAAATCTGTATCTACAAACATCAAAGATTTTTCTAATAAAAAATTAATGTGTTGTAGTACTTCTAACCAAAAAGGGGTGACCGCTCAGCATGCCCACAGGGTATACATATTATATTACAAACATTTAGTTGAAGTTGACTCTGAGAGGGAATAGTGATGTCCAGTATACTGGAAACTGGGCTTTTTTTTTAGATGAAGCAAGCATCATTTTAGGTCTAAGGAGACTTTAGATATCAAAGCTAGGGCAGTTTGCATTGGTTGATTTTCAAAGGATAGTCTGACTCTGTATTTCACTCAGTTCTGCCTTTGTCAGCATCAGATCAAACATTTGTAAGCTACACTTGGTGGACGTTACACTTGGATGTTAGGAGTTACACATATGGCCCGTATTGAGATGCTTCAGGGTGTTGCAGTTGTAAATCTATCCCTGAGGAGAGAGTCAAGCTGTCTGTCTTAATCCCTCTCCTTTATTTGCTGGTGAAGCGACCTGGTACCTGAAATCCGTGCCATTTGCATTGAAGAGATGGGCCAGTGGATGCAGCACTACAGCGCTTCCTTCCTGACCGACGGCTATCTCAAGTACATTGGCTGGACGCTGCATGACAAGGTGGGTCGCTGGCACAAGGAGGGATTTGTCCTACGTCAAGAGGAGGTTTTCTGCTCACAGGGGAAGGCGCTCAGGGCCTCCTCCCAGTCAAGGCCAAGGTGTCCCTTGTGGGTGGACGAGACTGACCCCCATCCACTTGCTGCCAACTGGGCTTTGGGCATGTCTCATTCAGAGGTGGTGGGGCACCTTTTCACACGGCAGGTGGGCAAGGGGGATGATTTGGGGAGCTGCAGCAAAACAGACATGCCACATCGGCTCTTCCTTGGCAGCACGTGCCTCTGCCTGGTTCCCTGGACTGTGTTGATTGCTGTGCCGTTGTGCCAGTTTGTGTTTATAGTGTTGCTGCCAAGCAGTTCCAGGGCCACTGCAGCAAGAGCAATTTGGACACAGAACGGGCATTTGTTGAGGAAATTTGGGCCCCGGGGGTGCAGACCTGGTCTACCGGCTGCCGTAATCACTGATACGGAAGTAAAGCCTTTGTGATTCAAGCCCCTGTGTGATGGCCAGGGCAGTTGGGAGTGTTTGTCCCAGTCCTGCAGCGAGCATGAAAGTCCTTGAGGCCATATCCCAGCCTAGCCTCTGGCTGTGCTCTTCCTGGGAATAGGGAGGAGTGACACCTCCCTCCACGCACCCCCTCGTTCTTTCTTGTAGCAGGGGGAGGTCCGTCTCAAGTGCCTGCTGGCACTACAAGGACTCTACCGCAGCAGCCCGGAGACTGTGGCCCGGATGGAGCTCTTCACTAGCCGCTTCAAGGTGAGAGGCATCCCCCCACCCGCATCTGCTCTGCCAGTTGGAGCAGCCATCTCACGCTCGCTCGGCTTGCTCAGAGTAAAGGTGGCAAGGGCCCTGTTGTGTGCTAAGGGGGCTGGCTGGTGAAGCAACATTCAGGCCACCCTCTCCATGTGCCGCAGCCTCCTGGTCACAAAGGTTGCCTGGTGGTCCAGCAAAGTGGCCGTGCCTGTCTGGCGCAGCCATTGCACAGAAGGTGGCCAAAGGGTGCCCAGGAGGGAATGCCCAGTGGGCACTGGGTGGGTTTTGTCAGGTCTTGGGAGCCCTCGCCCGTTTTTCAGCCATCCAGGACATCCTTGGGTGGGTGGGTGTTTTCTGTCTGCTGTGGAAGATGAAGCCATCACAGTCAGAACCAGCTGACTTTTCCCTGTGTTGGCGAGAGAGGGAGTCGGCATGAGGTGAGTTTCTCCCTGTCGCCGCCACCCAGAGACAGGCAGGGAAGCCTCCTGAGGCGGCTTCGTCCATCTCACCTGAGCAGTGCTTTCCCTGCTCTTTCTGCACTCCTGTGTTTCTTGCTTGAGTCTCTTGGCTGTTCCCTTGTGCAGCTTTCATTGCAAGCTCATCTCTTCTTCTTGACGTAAAAAAAAGGTCTTCATTGCTTTTCTCATCTTTTGCTTTTACCTTATTCAGTAGAAGTAAATTCCTTGATTCATGGGCTTATCTAGTAGTACCGTAGGTGTTTGCTCTATTTTTCCAGGTCCTAAGGTAAACACTTGAGGAGGTTCACTTAAGTAATGGAATGTTAACAATAAGTAACAATAAAAATGAGGTAATCCATCAGTGAGAAACAGTAAAGAGCGGTGGATAAAAGCAGTAGCAGCCAACAGGCGAGGAGAGCATTAAAGGCAGTAAGCTGATTAATTGCCTGATGGTAGACCCACGACCAAGAAGCCCTGTGGGATGTGGCATCTTCCAGAGGGCCCCTCACACCGGGGGCCTTGAGCCTCTGAGAGGATGTGGGAGGCCACAGGGCTTACCCAGATGAACTTAGTGGACGGGCGGATTTGTCTGGAAAGAGGGTGTTCGTTAACATCTCTCTCTGACGCCCGTGCCCTTCTTGCAGGAGCGGATGGTGTCCATGGTACTGGACAAGGAGCTGCAGGTGGCCGTAGAAGCGGTCAAGTTGCTCACCCTCGTCCTTCAGTGAGTGGGGCTTGGGCGCTGTTTTCTGCCCGTCCGTCCCCTCTGGCAACGCAGTAACAGCCTGGCTGGCGGCCCTTCCAACTCAGTGCCATCCACACTGGCCGGCGGTGTGGCGTCTCCTGCTCTCCCAGGAAGCGCTGTTGCTGGGGGTGGGGGGAGTTTTTGTTACACAGAGGCCCCGCCCTTTGCCTCTGGGATACTGACATTCGGTGCCTGCACAGGAACATGGAGGACGTGCTGACAGACTCGGACTGCGAAAGCGTCTTCCCACTCGTCTACGCTTCCAGCCGCCCCTTAGCCACTGCTGCAGGGGAGTTCTTATACAGGAAGTGAGTGCTTCCCTCTCTGCGAGACTCAGTCCCCTTCTGGCTCCCAGCTGCCCCTCTCGCTGCGGCCTCTGACTTCCCCCTTTTGCCCTCCAGGTTGTTAGCGCCTGCAGCGTGTGCCAAGGGAGAGGCCGAGCAGCGCCATGAGGGTGCCCATGTCTTCCTGCAGTCATTGATTTCCTTCTTCATTGAAAGTGAGGTGAGCCAATGGTCTTGTCAGAAATGTTCTGGTGCTGGGGGTCACCAAGCTGTCGCTCCAACATCCAGGAGGGCTTTGGGCTGCTGCCAGGTTGCACTCGGCTGTGAGCATCATGCGCTCCAGGTGGGGGGGGGAGAGAAAGAGAGGATGTGAATCATAGAATCACAGAATTGCAGAGTTGGAAGAGACCCCAAGGGCCATCCAGTCCAACCCCATTCTGCCACGCAGGAAATCTTGATCAAAGCATCCCCGACAGATGGCCATCCAGCCTCTGTTTAAAGACCTCCAAGGAAGGAGACCCCACCACGCTCCGAGGGAGTGCGTTCCACTGCCGAACAGCTCTGACTGTCAAAAAGTTCCTCCTAATGTTGAGGTGGAATCTCTGTTCCTGGAGCTTGCATCCATTGCTCCGTGTCCCAATCTCTGGAGCAGCAGAAAACAAGCCTGCTTCATCCTCAATATGACACCCCTTCAAATACTTAAACAGGGCTATCATATCGCCTCTTAACCGTCTTTTTTCCAGGCTAAACATACCCAGCTGCCTAAGACTCTCCTCATAAGACATGGTTTCCAGACCTTTCACCATTTTAGTCACCCTCCTCTGGACACGCTCCAACTTGTCAATATCCTTTTTGAATTGTGGTGCCCAGAACTGGACACAGTATTCTAGGTGAGGTCTGACCAAGGCAGAATAGAGCGGCACTATGACTTCCCTTTTTAGCTGCCGCATCACACTGTTGACTCATGTTCAACTTGTGGTCTACTAGGATTCCTAGATCCCTTTCGCATGTCGTCTCGTTCAGCCAGGTCTCCCCCATCCTATATCTATGCATTTCATTTTTCCGCCCTACCTGACATTTCTCCGTATTGAATTTCATTTTGTTAACATGTGGCCACTATCGACCTCCATGTGTGTTGGAGCTGAACTGATGGGATGTGGGAGTGGGGAAATCCTGGTAATTGGTTTGTCATTTTTAATATTTTGAATAAAATAGCCACAAAAAAGGGGGGAACACACTGGGACTTATTTCTTCAGGAATAAAAAAAATATGAAGCTTTGAGGATCTCTGCTGTTATTTCACTCTTGAGTGGAGTGTGCTGTCCCGCTTTTCCTCCTTCCCTCTCGGTTGCAAGTTTCTGGCCCTGAAGAGGCTGTTTAGCTGACAGGTTCAGGGCTCTTCGTGGTAAAGAACTGATGTGCCCCCAAATGTCAGAGAATATTTATACATTTTGTATGTTACTTCTTTGAGGTTAGGAATCCAGGGGAAAAGAGCATATTCACCCTTTTGGGGAAAATATGAAGACTGGACCTGTTAGGAACAGCTTCCCTCAGTAGAGTTTCCCAGAAGAAATTTCTGTGCCTCTGTTTTCAGAACCTCCCCGGCTGAGGCTGACTGAAGTGAAAAAGAAACAAGCAGGCAGCATCAACTTCCAAAATAAAGCACTTTTAAAATTACTTTTAGAATGTACATCACTTGAAGTTGTACATGTGACTGTTAGGTGGATTTGTAATTGGTTGACTGACTGAACCCAAAGGGTAGTCACCAGTGGCTCCTTTTCATCCTGGAGAGAAGTGACCACTAGTGGGGTGCCACAGGGTTCTGCCCTGGGCCCAGGGCTATTCAACATTTTAATCAATGACTATCGATGAGGGAATAGAGGGCATGCTTATCAAGTTTGCAGATGACACCAAATTGGGAGGGATAGCTAATACCCCAGAGGACAGGATCAGAAATTAAAATGACCCCCTTAACAGATTAGAAAGCTGGGCCAAAAGTAACAAAATGAATTTCAACAGGGAGAAATGTAGGATACTACACTTGGGCAGTAAAAATGCAAAACACAGATATAGGATGGGTGACACACGGCTCAATGGCAGTACAGTACATGTGAAAGAGATTTAGGAGTTTTAGTGGACCACAAGCTGAACACGAGTCAGCAGTGTGATGCAGCAGCTAAAAAAGCCAATGTGATTCTAGGCTGCACCAACAGGAGTCTAGTGTCTAGATCAAGGGAAGTCATAGTGCCACTCTATTCTGCTTTGGTCAGACCTCACCTGGAAGACTGTGTCCAGTTCTGGGCACCACCATTCAGGAAGGATATTGAGAAGCTGGAAGGTGTCCAGAGGAGGGTGACCAAAATGGTGGGAGGTCTGGAAGCCATTATTCCCTATGAGGAGCGGCTGAGGGAGCTGGGTTTGTGCAGCCTGGAGAAGAGAAAGTTGGGAGGGGATGTGATAGCCATGTTTAAATATTTGAAGGGGTGTCATATTGGAGATGGAGGAAGCTTGTTTTCTGCTGCTCCAGAGACCAGCCACTGCTGCAGGCAAAACATCAGAAATAAACTCTTCCAGAACATGGCCTCACAGCCTGGAAAAAACCCACGGAAAACCTATGGATGCTGGCTTCGACTTCACATTAGGAAGAACTTCCTGACAGTAAGAGCTGTTCGGAAGTGGAATCCATTGCTGCTGCCTGGGAGTGTGGTGGAGTCTCCTTCTTTGGAGGTTTTTAAGCAGAGGCTGGATGGCCATCTGTTGGGAATGATTTGATCAGGTATTCCTGCATGGCAGAAGGGGTTGGACTGGATGGCCCTTGGGGTCCCTTCTATCTCTGATTCTACATTCTAACTAATGAAAACAATTAGGTACAAAACAAAGAGCTCCAGTGAGCTTAAAACTTTAATTCACCATCTTGAGGCGAAGAACAAAGGAGAGAGGCAGAAAGAGAAAGTTGACAGAGAAGGGGGAGTTTTCAACATGGCCATCGACCCGCAGCTCACGTGCTCTGAAAGACTTATATATACGCAGGGTATTTATAACCTTGCATTGCAGTAGATGAGTGAATGGAGAGACTTGAGCTAAAGAACTCAGGATGGGTAAAAGGTAAGGCAGGCAAGCAGGGAAGGAAGGCCCTGTGCTATCTAAAGCTCCTCCAGTTGCTCTGACAGCAACGGAAGGCCATATGTATGTATGCGTGTGCGAGAGAGAAAGAGAAGGAGAGAATCCTTGATCTTCCAACAAGAATCATTCTGCCAACTCCAGCTCTTAACTCCTTCATCTTAACTCAAGAATCCCAATGAATTTAAAATATGCGAAGGAAGTGTATCTTTTGTGGGCCAGGTTAGATTTTTTTTGGTGAATCTTATCTAAGAAAAGAAGTTCTTGCTCCAAATTTACTATTTACAGTTGTCCCTCTGAATCCACGGATTTGGTATCCACAGATTTAAGTATTCATGGGTTGAAAATATTCTTAAAAAATTATTAATCCAAAAAGCAAACCTTGATTTTGCCCTCTTATATAAGGGACACCATTTTGCTATGCCACGGCATATAATGGATCTTGAATATTCACAGATTTTGGTATCCACGAAAGGGGGTCCTGGAACCAAACCCCAGCGAATATGAAGGGACAACTTTGAAGTCCCGTTAGTCTTCAAAGGGATCTAGTAGCACTTTTGAGACTAACTGAGAGTCAGAAGTTTGCATCTGGTGAAGTAGACTCAGTCTGTGGAAGCTTATGGCACAGACTTCGTTCACTCAGTTAGTTTCAAAGGGGCTACAAGATCCCTTTGCATATTTAAACCTAATGAGGCAAATCTTTAGAGAAAGCCTTGGGCTGCTTGCGTATGAATAAGGGTTTTGTGACTCTTCGTTCCTCAGAATAACCGTTTCCCTTCAGCCATGGACGTTAGCTCAGGAGACTTCCTTGATACTCTCTGCTCAGTCCGCCATGCCATCTTCTTGGCCTCAGTTACCCAGAATTCCTTGTGTACTTGCTTGGGCGTTTAATAGAGTTGCTGTTTTTACTTACCTACTTACATCTCCGTATATAATAAGGCCGTGAGAGAGAGAGATCTCGAGAGCATTTCTGTTTGCTCTCCACTTGACACCGTCCATTGGAGGAGCGGCCCAACGGCTGGAGTGAAGGTGGCCTTTGCAAAGGCTGCCTCGTCCACCCAGCGGGGCCTTCTCTCACGGTGGCGGTCACTCCTGTGCTCTCCCTTCCTCCCCCCCCCCCCAGTTCCATGACCACGCAGCCTATTTGGTAGACAGCCTGTGGGATTGCGCAGCTCCTCTCCTGAAGGACTGGCAGGTGCTGACTGGACTGCTGCTGGAGGAGACCCCCATGGACGGTGAGCAATGGACGGACGGACGGATGGATGGAGGAGGGGGAGACTGCACACGCGCAGAGGGGGCGGCTGGGAGGGAAAACGGAGGTGGGGCTTTGGCGAGGTTTGTAGTTGTGGAGGGAAAGAACTTGCTCTGCTAAAATATCCCAGGCCTGCCTCTGGGAGCTTGGCTGCAGTAAGGACTGGCGGAGGAGCGCAGGATCAGGGAGGAAGAACCCGAGTTCAGGACCACTCAGGACCACTCTGCCTTCCTGGGGGGCAGCATGAGTCAGCAGTGTGATGCAGCAGCTAAAAAAGCCAATGTGATTCTAGGCTGCATCAATAGGAGTATAGTGTCGAGATCAAGGGAAGTCATAGTGCCCGCTATTCTGCTTTGGTCAGACCTCACCTGAAGACTGTGTCAAGGATATTGACAAGAAGGCTATTGACAAGCTGAATTGTGTCCAAAGGAGGGCGACAAGGATGGTGGGTGGTCTGGAAGCCATGATGCCCTCTGAGGAGTGGCTTAGGGAGCTGGGGAAGTTTAGTCTGGAGAAGAGAAGGTTGAGAGGGGACATGATGGCCATGTTTAAATATCTGAAGGGATGTCAAACTCAGGATGGGGCAAGCTTGTTTTCTGCTGCTCCAGAGACCAGGATACAGAGCAATGGGTTCAAATTACAGGAAAAGAGATTCCACCTAAACATTAGGAAGAACTTCCTGATCATAGAATCATAGAATTGTAGAGTTGGGAGAGACCACGAGGGCCATCCAGTCCAACCCCATTCTGCCACGCAGGAATACACAATCAAAGCATCCCTGACAGATGGCCATCCAGCCTCTGTTTAAAGACCTCCAAGGAAGGAGACCCCACCACGCTCCGAGGGAGTGTGTTCCACTGCCGAACAGCTCTTACTGTCAAAAAGTTCCTCCTCATGTTGAGGTGAAATCTCTGTTCCTGGAGCTTGCATCCATTGCTCCGTGTTCCAGTCTCTGGAGCAGCAGAAAACAAGCTTGCTCCATCCTCAGCATGACACCCCTTCAAATACTTAAACAGGGCTATCATATCGCCTCTTAACCGTCTTTTTTCCAGGCTAAACATACCCAGCTCCCTAAGTCTCTCCTCATAAGGCATGGTTTCCAGACCTTTCACCATTTTAGTTGCCCTCCTCTGGACACGCTCCAATTTGTCAATATCCTTTTTGAATTGTGGTGCCCAGAACTGGACACAGTATTCTAGGTGAGGTCTGACCAAGGCAGAATAGAGCGGCACTATTACTTCCCTTGATCTAGATACTATACTTCTATTCATACAGCCCAAAATCGCATTGGCCTTTTTAGCTGCCGCATCACACTGTTGGCTCATGTTCAACTTGTGGTCTACTAGGACTCCTAGATCCCTTTCGCACGTGGTCTCATTCAGCCAGGTCTCCCCCATCCTATATCTATGCATTTCATTTTTCCGCCCTAAATGCAGTACTTTCCATTTCTCTGTATTGAATTTCATTTTGTTAGCTTTGGCCCAGCTCATCCAGGTCATACAGGTGATAGTGTAAGAGCTGTTCGGAAGTGGAATCCGCTGCTGCCTGGGATTGTGGTGGAGTCTCCTTCTTTGGAGGTTTTTAAAGAGAGGCTGGATGGCCCCATCTGTCGGGAATGATTTAGTTGTGTCTTCCTGCATGGCAGAAGGGGGTTGGACTGGATGGCACTTGGGATTTCTTCCTACTCTATGATCCTGTGATTCTGTGTGCTGACCCACACTTGGGGGCTCCTTCTTCTTGGACAAGGGTGGGCCTTGGCAGACGTGCGCTGTTCCCTCTTCACCTCCCTTTAGCTGCACAGTTAGATCTGCACAAGGAAGTGTTGGCACAGATTGCGTGTGTTTGTGTGTGTTGGGGGGGATGTGAACAGCCTATGGGGTGGGAGCAGCCTTTCTCAACTTTTTTACCCTGGAGGAACCCTTGAAATAATTTTCAGGTCTCAGGGAACCCCATGTAAAAATTATACCTACAGCTCCCTTTTTAAAAAAAAATATAGAAACAGTGAAAAAAATAGGTGCTTATCATATTCCACATTGCGAGCAATACATATTTGATACTTGAAATAACAGGCCTGAAACAGCATACTGGCAGAGAAGTATTGATAGTATATAGAGCCAGAGAGTTGGATGAGACCCCCAGGGCCATCCAGTCCAACCCCCTTCTGCCCTTGAGGAAGACACAATCAAGACATTCCCGACAGACGGCCACCCAGCCTCTGTTTAAAACCCTCCAAAGAAGGAAGAGACTCCACCACGCTCCCAGGCAGCAGCAGCGGATTCCACTGCCCAACAGCTCTTAGCTCTTAGGTCAACAGGTGGATTGCAACTGTTGGGATATATAGTTGCACTCCCATATGCTGACTTGTTTAACTGCTGAAAGGGTTAAATGGTCAATGTAAGCAGAATGGATGAGATAACTTCCTGTTGTAATGTGAGCATCTTCCGGAGAAAAGAGGTATGTTTTAGGTATCTCTTTGTTCTGGAAGCCATGAAGATATCCTACAGGCAGGAACTTCAGGACACAGCCCCTGCATGTTTTGTTTTTAGAAATGTAGATTTCAAGATATATTTTATTATTCCTGTCTACTTTCAAGTTACTACTGCTATGATCTTTGAGATGCATATGAAGCTTGTGAGTAAAGTATTTTTTCCATGTTTTGTAAGCTACGTTTGACTACTTTGATTCTTTTAAGGTAGAGTGTGGAAAGTTTTTTGGGGGGGGGAGAACTGGGTCAATGGCTATTTAAAACCTCTGTGTTTCATAGAATCATAGAATTGTAGAGTTGAATCAATACGTTTTTCCTGTGCATGTATCTTTAAAATCTTCGTTGTGAAGAATGAATCTTTGTTTGTGAAGAAAAGCCAGAGAGAGAGAGAGAGATCTTTAAAACAGAAATTCTGCTAAGTGTGCTTTCAAAGGGGATTAAAGCCAATCATTCCTTTGGTGCCAATTTTTAAAGGTCTCCCCAGTATAGCACGGGGGTAATAATAATAATCCCCATTAAAAACAAGCTTGCTCCATCCTCAGTATGACATCCCTTCAAATATTTAAACATGGCTACATCACTGACTCTGATCCAAAGATTGAGCTCAGAGCCAACAGAGCTTGCAAAAAGCAGCAACGGAGCAGCCAGACACAGGCTGAGAGGGAGGCTGCAGCTTCCTGCCAAGCCAGTGTCATGGTAAATGGAAGGATTTTTCCCCATAATATGGGAGCTGATCAGTCTATTCCTGATCCCCACAGTCTGTTACCAGCCCCACAGTTTAAGAACCGTTTCTCTATAATGAGCTCTTTACTGTAGTGGCTCTGCCCTCTCCAAATCTGATTTAAGAAGAATAAGTCCTAAGTCACTTTTATCAGAGTTCTCCCATCCACAGCTAGCGCCTGGGTAGCTGACTGACCGGGGGTTACCTGGATTACTTGGTCAGTTTCCCCCAATTGGCTAAGAGCTGTACAGTATTGCAGTTCTCTTTCCATTGTTCTGAATGTGAAAACACAAACAATCTCATTTTGCATTTGTACCTTTAAATCCATTTTATACAAACCAGCGTCCTCTTTTGTCCTCAATTCTGGCAATGAGGGTCCGTGGCTGCTTGCAGGAGGCAAACTCATTCACACACACTCTCATTCCTCGCCTCCTCCCCTTTAGCTGCCAGGCCCACGTGAGAAGCCTGATGACCATTTCTAAGGCAGAGCAAAAGCTTGAGGGAGAGCAAGGGGTTTGGCATGGAAACATCTTTCCCCCCAGCTGACCCATAAGAGGCCCCTTTGGAGGCTGTGTTGGTGTGAAAACATTCACACACTAATTCCTCCCCGCCTTCTCTGTTGTGGAGGGGAGAGATAAGCCATTTCAGCCCACCACTTCTCTGTGACTTATGACTATTTTCGGGGGACCCTTGGTGGGGGAACCCTGGGGTTCTGTGGAAGCAGTTGAGAAATGCTGGGTGGGAGGATGGAGCTCATTGTTCTGCCCAGGCCCCTTTGATGTGTTTCAGCGATCCAAAAATGTTCATGATGCTTCACTCCCCATGAGCCACGTATGCCTTCAATTTATGATATGGCAGTGGCTGGAATGAGCTAACGGGCTCCTTCCTCAAAGGAATGCTAAGGCTTCACTGGGGCTGGGAAGTAAGACCCAACAGAACTCCAGGCAGCCTGCAAACAGTGATTCCTCCGCCCCCCCACCCATTACTATTTTTGTTTTTTCTTGCCCCTCTTGACACCTCAGGTGGGGGTGCCCATGGTGGCCCTTGGAGACCTTCCCTCCTGCCCCCACAGCCCACGTTGCTGAAATGCAGGTGCTACAGAAAGCGGCCCATCTCCGGAAAGGCACCCTGCCTCCTGGCCATCTTGAGACAGGACTTGGCTAGGGGCTGCTCTGCTCTGGCAGGGGGGGGGTCTGTCTCTCTCCTGCTCTAGAGGGTCACTGCGCAGTGATGGCTGCAGCAGAGGGAAAGTGCAGCCCCTGAGGGGTCGAAGGGTGGCTGACCAGCCTCCCAGCCCAAGGGGTTTGCTCCCTGCCCCCCGCCTTGGCAGGACCAAGCCCAGAGGGGAGGATGGGCATTCTCACTCCTGGCTGAGCTCTTCTTTTCTTGCTAGGCTTGGGCGACCGTCAGGAGAGTGCCCTCATTATGATCTTGGTGGCCAGCATGCGGCAGGCCACAGAGGGGCATCCCCCCGTCGGCAGGGCCTCTGGAAAGAAGGTATTTGACAGGGTGGGGGGGTCCTTGCTACCAGAACAGGGTCCAGCTAGATTTGTCCTCTCCCACACACACCTGCCGTGCACCAGAAGGGTCTCCTCCCATCCTTCCCCTCTTGTGCTCTGCCAGGTATTCTCTGCCCGGGAGCGCAAAGTGCAAGCTGAGGACCGCCGGAAGCTCACTCCGCACCTTATCCCACTGCTGCCTCACCTGCTCACTAAGGTGAAACACCCTCCACACAGGTTCCCCTTTTGTGAAACCGAGGGTGGGGGGACAGGGACTTCCCTTCTGTTCCAGTAGGCTTTTCCTCCTGCACGGTCCGACGTCTCCTTGGGGCCCTGGAAGCCTCAGGGTCTCCCCTCTCTGTACTCCGCAGTTCTCAGCTGACGCCGAGAAGGTGGTTCCTCTGCTAGAGGCTCTGCACTACTTTGACCTGGACCTTTATAGCAGCAGCCGCCTGGAGAAGGTAAAGGTCACTTTGGCCAGTCCACTCCTGCTCTGTCCTTCCACCGCTGCTCCCTCTTGAGGGAGGGGATGGCACAGTCGTTCAGTGTGTCCGGCATTTGGCCTTCACTCTCCCTCAGCCTGCCCTTCGGATGGGGTTGCAGCCAAAGGGGAGGCAGGAAAGGCCAGAGGAAATAAATAAATAGCCACCAGTATACTGTGGGCTCTCTCACCTTCTCCTTCTCCTCCTCTCTCCCCCCAAGTATTTAGAGCTGCTGCTGGCCCAGCTGTGGGAAGTGGTGGGCAAGCACACCGACTCGGAGGTGCTGGGGGCGGCGTCCCAGGCGCTCCACCTGCTCTGCCGTCCCGAACTGGCCTTTTACAGCCGAGCAGACTTGGCTCGTAGCCGCCTGGTGGACCACCTGGCAGACAAGTTCCAGCACAAAGCCACAGAGATGCTCCAGGTACCAAGGAGTGCAGCTTGCAGGCGGGGGGGATGAGACTTCTCTCTCTCTGTGGCGTATTGTTCTTTGTGTACACGAGTGGACACCGTGATTCAAGCCATAGGAAGAAGGGTGATGCTGTGCGTCCACAGCACCGGAAGGTAAAAGGGAAGTGGCTGGAGGGCGGCATTACAGAGCAGCAGCAATACACGTTGGTAGTGAGCTGGACCTCTGCTGCCAGGCAGATGGGTTTTGCAGTCCTTGTCAGCTTCACAGCCAAACCTAGGCAGCTGACGAGTGGCATAGGAGGGGTTTTGTTGCATCAGTGGTAAAAGGAAACAGCCAGGTACAAAAATGGTGGCTTCTCCATTGTGGATCGCAACCAAGGCAGAAAGCTGACTGAGGTGCTGTCCTCAGCGGATAGCCTTACTTTCAGTAAAAAATAAATGCTTCAGTACTAACGGCTTCTTCTTACGTCTTCTCTGTATATTACCGACTATTTTGAGAACATGTTCCAGGGACTTGGCGTGCTGAGTTTTCCGTGTCTAAAAGCTTGAGGAAAACCCCTGCGTAGTGTCAAAGGGGGCTCCTCCTCCTTATTGGCACTCTTGCAAAGGGAAAACCAGAATAAGTCTTGTGAAGGGGAAACCAGAATGTTTTCCTAAAATAAGCAAGTTCTCATTATCTAAGCTGGGTCTCTCTCACCTCCCAGTGAAGGCCGAGTGGGGAGGGGGAGGCTGTCTGGGGAAAAGCTCCCCTTGAGTGACTCTGAGGCTTTCTGCAGCATCTGCTTGGCAGCTGGAGGCTGGGAAAACACAGGAAGGTTGGGGGCGGGCTGGGGAGTGGGTTTTCCTGCTACTTACCTGCTGGGAGGGGTGGGGTGGTCTTTGTTCTCTTCCGCACCAGTGTATCCCCCTTGGGAGCCCATCTTGCAGTGGCCTTGCCCTGGGGTGGGGAGAAGCCCAGCCCACGGACAGCCCCATAGCCAGCCATGGGGAGCTGTATCGCTGGCCAGACACAGTGGGGTAGACGTAGTTCTTTCAGGGCCTCATTGTGCTGCTGCCTGTGTGTGTGTGTGTGTGTTGGGGGGATGCTGGAGCCCCTCAGCTCAAGTGCTGGGATGCGGCCTCTCTGTAGACCCCCTGGCTCACTTCATAGCAGGGATGTCTTCCCCACTAAGCAGAGCCAAACGCTCTCCCACTGTACAACCCGGCTCATTTTATGTCCCGTCAAGTGTGTTCCCACCCCTTCGAATGTTTGGCTTTGGCATCGGGTGGGCCCAGGAGCCCCACACCTGTAACTTCTGCTTCATACGTTTCCCTCACACTTTATGTTAGATGATACGCACAAGCTTTATTTGTTGCCTTATTCACACTCATGTGTGTGTGTGTGTGTACACATGCATGTGGCACTTGCTAGATGTTACCACAACCGGTCTCAACTAGCAAACCACTCTTTTCAAGGGGGCAAAGTATAGATGTTCAAAAAACAATCGGGTTTTCCAGTTGTTCAAACACATCATGGTTCATGTCAGGCAGTGGATGTCTTTCGTGCCCCCATCCAGACGAGAGAGGGAGGCACAAGGAGAGATCCCTCTTTCGCTGCCCTTCCTTTGCTTTCCTTCCTGCTCAGGATTCCTTCCTGGCGGAAGAGGACGCCTACAGTGTGGCCGCCACTCTCAAGCGCATTGCCGTCTTCCACAGGCAAGTACCAGCGCAGGGAGAGGGAAGCAGGCTGTTGGGATACCAGTGCCACACGACTCTCCCTCCCAGCATCTCTCCTCCAATCCATGGAAGGCGCTGGGCAGTTGCAGACTCTCCTTCTCAACTTCCATGCTGGATGGGCTGTGTGCGTGTCCCCACCTGTGCCCAGACACGTACACACACGTGGGCATGCACGTCCTGGTGTGTGTTTGCAGGCTTGAGGAGCAGTGGTGGGGAAAACAGGCCTGCCCTGCTCTCCGCATGGCTTCTGGCAAATGGGTTGGGGCAAGGCTGTGCCCTAATTTAGCCTTTTTCTCTTTTGTCCGCAGCACTCATGATCTGACCCCGTGGCACTTCTTTGAGCCCTGCATGCGCCTCCTGCACCACGCAGTGGACACAGGCGAAGTTCCTGAGGAGGTACGGGGAGGGGTGTGTGCTTTGAACTGAACGCGTCTGGGTGCACCGGCCCCTCCCCTCCCCTCGCTTTCATTCCTGCAGCTGCAGAAGGGGCGCCCACTGCCTTTCCCTCAAGAGCCATGGGTCTCCCTCCCTTCCTTCCTTCCTTCCAGGTGGTGACCTCTGCCATGACCTGCTCCCACTTCTCACTGCTCTGGGAACTGGCCCATCTCTCGGGTGCAGCTGCGGGGCCTCCTCCCAGCCAGGTGAGTGCCAGGTGAGTGGGCCTTTGGTGTGGGAGGAGTCCCTTTTCTTCCCCTTGGCCTTCCTGACCCTCCTCTGCCCACCCTGCCAGGAGCAGCTGCTGGGCCTCAAGGAGAAAGTGGCATCCTTCTGCGCTGTCTGCCAGAGCTGCCTCGTGGATATGGATCCCAGCATCCAGGAGCAGGTGAGCGACAGGTTGGGCCAAGCCCAGCCGGAGCTGGTGGGGAGGCTGTATCCTGCCAAGGGTGTTAGAAGCCCCGAGAGGCTGCTGGGCCTCTGCTTCCCTTGGCCACAAGTGCCGCCGCCGTTGCTTTGCTTCTTGGGCTTCCGCCGTCAGAGTCCTTTGGTGTCTTAAAATGTGTCTGGCAAAGGTGCATCGTAATAAGGGTGGATGGATAACTAGGCAGGTGGAGAGAGATCGAGATCACCTGAATATGGGCAAACATGTAGGGGAGGAGGGGGAGCAATTTGGGAGCTGCAGAGGGGCCCCAGAGGGTTGGGCTCCTTCCCTCCCTCCCTCCCACCCACTCTCTTTCCCGCCTGCGGATGTGAAGGCAGGTGGCATCCCAGAGCCAGGGCTAAAGCCCAGTTGGACATGGTGGGACGTTTCCTGCCTCTGTACTGGCTCACATCTTCAGAGTCCGGGGCTGATCCAGTGGCAGAGGCCACCGAGGTCATTACAGGGCCTTTAAGAGAGTGGGAGCAAGGAGGAGTCACTGGATTGCTGGGCTCAGTCAGCTGCCCTCTCCTCCTGCGCTAAGAGGAGCAGGGAAGGGAATGGCCAGGCCCCACCGTCTCTCTTTACCGGACTGGACGCCTTCTGCAGAGGGTCCGGCCTACCAACAGAATGATGGACTCATGCCCCCCATCTCCAGCTTCAGTCCTCTTAATGGGTTCTTGTGTGCGTGTGTGTCTGTGTGCCTTCAAGTCGCCTGTCAGCTTAGGGTCTTCTTAGGCAAGGAATCCTCCTCAGAGGTGGTTTTGCCAGTTCCTTCCTCTGGAATAGAGCCTCCAGTACCTGGGATTCACTGGTGGTCTCCCATCCAGTACTCGCCAGGACTCACCCTGCAGCACACACTACAAAGGCAGCGAGTTTTGTATTACTGCAGAGAGTCCTGGTGTTTAGGAATTGGTGAAGACAAATGGCAAAGGGAGGGGAGGAGGGTGGGCGCGGGGACCCCACCAAATGGGAAGTAATGCCATGGAGGAGGAGGAGGAGGAGCAGGTTGCAGCGCTGTCGACTTGCTCAGAGGGCCGTTCCCTTCTGTTTGTTTGGGTCCTGACTCCCAGTCTCTCTCGTACCCTCCCTTGGCCTCGGCCCCCTCGTCTCCCTCCCTAGGCCTTTGTGCTCCTGAGCGATCTCCTCCTGATCTTTGGCCCACAGTCTGCCCAGGGAAGAGCAGGCCACTCGGGGCTGGTTTATCAGGCGGAGCCAGCTTTGCAGTCGCAGCTGGCTGGCTTCCTCTTGGACCACGTCTTCAACCACTGCCAGGCTCAAGGTCAGGGATGGGGCTGCTGCTTGGGAGTCCCCAGGGGAGGGGGCCTTGGGCGGGACCCCCTGCCCAGGCCAAGGCCGCTCACTTCCTTCCCCTTCCTGCTGCTTGGCCCCAGATGGCGAGGCGGACGAGGCGCTCCAGATCGAGCAGCTGCACCAGCGCCGTAACCTGCTGGCGGGATTCTGCAAGCTCATTGTCTATGGAGTGCTGGAGCTGAGCGCAGCCTCAGACGTCTTCAAGTACTACTCCAAGGTGTGTGGGGAACTGGGCCTGGTGGGGTGGGAGCCTCTGGGTGCCGGTCCTGGAGTCGCTCTGGTTGTCTCCACTGCGCGTGTGAGTTCCTGGCGAGGTCCCTTCAGCCGCTGGCTTGCTTGCTGGCTCGGGTGCAAAGGAGGCCTCCGGGAGGGAAGGAGCTCCCCCTACTGGCCGGGAAGAGCTAGGACGGTGTAGCTCAGTGCTGGCAGACCCCCCCCCGTTTCCCTGCCCCTTTCTAGCTAGTCTTAGTGGACCACAAGCTGAACGGAGAAAAGATGGTTAAGGGACGATATGATAGCCCTGTTTAAGTATTTGAAGGGGTGTCACATTGAGGATGGAGCAGGCTTGTTTTCTGCTGCTCCAGAGACTAGGACACAGAGCAGTGGATGCAAGCTCCAGGAACAGAGATCCCACCTCAACATGAGGAAGAACATCCGGACAGTAAGAGCTGTTTAGAAGTGAAATCTGCTGCTGCTGCTGCCTGGGAGTGTGGTGGAGAAGAACCTTCTTTGAGTTTTTTTTAGAAAGAAGCCCAAACAGAACAGCCTGATTCTGTGAGCTCTTCTGGAGCCTGGTTTCCTGACCACCCTTTGGAAGAGCCCCTTTTGCTCTTCTTCGGGGCCGCAATCAGTGCAGCAGCAGGAATGATCTCTGCCAAGAATTCAGGACCGCACGTCCTGAGGATTGCGAGACTGGGCTGCTCTAGCACAGGCCTCGTCTCTGCCTCTACGTCCTTCCCTGGGGACGCCACTTGCCCCCTCCACTGTCTTCTTCTGCATGGCAGAATGGGGTTGGACTGGACGGCCCTTGTGGTCTCTTCCAACTCTATGGTTCTGTGATTCTGCCTTGTCAACACTGGATTTTCTGCAAACCGAATCTGAAAGTAGCCTTCACCTTCCTTCCAGTGATGGCTCCATCCCCACACCCTGAAAAGGGCCAGGGCCAGTCACAGACCCACCCAGATCCAGGTCTGCTGGTATTTCCTCCCCCTGCCCAGAGCAGATGCCGCAGCCTGTATCTACACAGGCCCCCATAATGCACAGAATGGGGCAAGAGGAGCTTCCCTTCTCACGGACCCCAAGAGATCGCACTGTGCCTGGGGAGGAGGAAGCATCATCCCACCTTTAGAGGGACGGACAGCATCGCATCCACGTTCCTAAGGTGCCAGCGGTTGGATCCAGGCAAGTGGAGCTCTTGAGCATCTCTCTGGCCTTAGAGAGGCTCCTCTGTCACTCTGTTGGTCTGGACCTCTTGCCATCGGCAGCCAATCACAGCTAATCACCACCATTGCTTCAGGTACCTGATGGAACAGAGACCCCCAAGCACCCTGAACACCCCCCCCAACTCTTAACCAGCAGGCACCCTGCCCACCCCTCAGGTCTCCAGGGTGAGGGTTAGGAAAACCAGAGTGGGATGAGTTTTGATCTTTCCTGGGTCCACGTCCTCAGAAATCCTCCTCAAGCACTTTAACCCCCCTGCCCCATCCGCCATCTTGTGACCAAAGGGCCAGTTCCCCACAGATCTCCCCCCCCACCGCCCCGAGGGTTTGGCTCCTGAAAGGAGGAAGGTCTCCTTGAGCCTGGCTTACTTTGAGGAAGGGATTCCTACCCTCCAGGCAGCTGCCTGCGGCATGGATTGACAGCAGGATGTGTACGGCCTTCGTTGTGTGGCAGAGGCACAAAGCCTATTCGTTTTGCGAGCGTTCCTGCTGGAATCGAACTTGCAACGTGGTGACTTGCAGGACTGGTTAAATGCCAGTCCTGCAAGTCACCACATTGCAAGTTCGATTCCAGCGGGCTCCAAGGTTCACTCAGCCTTCCATCCTTTCGTATGTCGGTAAAATGAGTACCCAGCTTGTGGGGGGCAATTAGCTAACACACATTGGAAACTGCTTAGCGCAGTGTATAGAATCATAGAATTGCAGAGTTGGAAGAGACCACGAGGGCCATCCAGTCCAACCCCCTGCCACGCAGGAAATCTTTATCAAAGCATCCCTGACAGATGGCCATCCAGCCTCTGTTTAAAGACCTCCAAGGAAGGAGACCCCACCACACTCCGAGGGAGTGCGTTCCACTGCCGAACAGCTCTTACTGTCAGAAAGTTCCTCCTCATGTTGAGGTGGAATCTCTGTTCCTGGAGCTTGCACCCATTGCTCCGTGTTCCAGTCTCTGGAGCAGCAGAAAACAAGCCTGCTCCATCCTCAGCGTGACATCCCTTCAAATACTTAAACAGGGCTATCATATCGCCTCTTAACCGCCTTTTTTAATAGCTATTGCTTAAAAAACAATTTGTAAGCTGCTCTGATAGCCTTGTGGTTGAAGAGCGGGCTATAAATAAAAAATAAAATAATAAGAATCTAGGCTTTTCCTCTGGCTTCCATGTGGCACACACGACTGCCTTAGGTAGAGGAAGGCAAACAGCTGCATGTGGACCACACACGGCCTCCCTTTTCAAAATTTATATATTCATTTACGCTGCTTGTATGCATGGCATTTCCCCTGAGAGAGAGAGAGAGAGAGACCTTTTTCCCAAGCAGGAAGTAAACCAGAAGATGATTTTCAGTTTACTTCCCAGCTCAGAACAGCCCCGTGGTTGCCAAAGAGATCCAGAAATTGACCCCTAGAGAGCATGAGGGCATTTTAACTGTAGAAACATTGGGGAATCCACACTTGGGGGTGGAGGATGCCCTCCCAGAGTCTGTTGCGTCCGGGCTGGCACAGCCTCACAGCCTTATTCTGGAGTTGTCCAGGCTACATCTGCCGCCTTCTCCACTGGCTCAACCTCTGCAGAGATCTGCCAGTCGCACGATGGATCGTTCTGAACAGGTTGTGCTGGTAAGACAGGCAGCTCTTGGGCGCAGAGCTCCCCTGCCCCGTGGGCCCGGCTGCCGTGGCTGTGGGGCGAGATGGGCTGCAGAGCATACCGCTTCTGGCTGTGAAGAAGAAGGGACCGGCCTTCCTGGGAAGCGCTGCCCTATGCCTGGTTCTGTTGTCCTTTCTCCTCTCCCCGGTGGTATCAGTTCTACGACGACTATGGGGACGTCATCAAGGAGACCCTGAACCGGGCCCGCCAGATCGACCGGACAGAATGGGCTCACACGCTGCTCCTCAGCCTGCAGCAGGTAGTGGGGTAGTTTTTGGAGGGGCGCATGGGCGCATGTGTGTGTGCCCCTTGCTGGTGGCTAATGAGAAATCCCCCTTCCTCTTCCTCTTCCTCCCTCTAGCTGCTGACTCAGCTGCTCCTGGAGCAGGGACCCGGAGGCGTGGACTCGGCGGCCTTCTTGGAGATCCGGGACTTGGCCCGGCGGTTCTCCCTGCTCTTTGGGCTGCACCAGCTCCAGAACCGCTCGGCCCTCGTCGCTCTGCACAAGTGAGGGGGGGGCCTTCCCTGGGGTGGAAGCAGGTCTGGGAGGGGCAAGGTTTGAGGAGACGCCCTTGCTGTTGCCCCATCGCTCGCGCTTTCTTCCCAGGGCTGGGATCAAGTTTGCCTTCCAGGAGGCAGCCTCCCCCAACGCCCAGCTGGGCCTGGTCAACCTGCCCTTCTTGGAGCTACTGAGCGAATTCTCCCCCCGGCTGATGCATCCCGACAGAGCCCTGCTGTGAGTGCCCGGGTGGGCAAAGGAGGAGGGCCACGCAGGTGTCCCTGTCCCTCCGCCATTAAGACCTGGGCCTCCCTCTGCCCCTGCAGCTTGTCCTACCTGAAGAAGATGCACCAGTCTCGCTTCCCCTCTGGCCAGAGCGAGGGGCCCGGCTGGGCTTCCTTCCTAGTGTATCAGCGCTCCCTCAGCCCCCAAGAAGAGGCAGCCGCCCAGCCCAGACCAGTCGCCAAGCGGAGGCGCCTGGATGGTGGGTGAATGGGATGTGCCACCTGGGGCGGCTGGGGTGAGTGGGCCTTTGTGGGCCTTGTGGCTGGGCAGGGAGGGAGCCAGTGGTGCCGCCGCCGCCGCCGCAGATCTGCCGGTGGAAAGCCCTTCTTCACTCGCTCTGCTTTGCCAGAGTCCTCTGAGCACCGAGGCAGCGATGAGGCCAGCCTCCTGTCCAGCAGGAGCAGCAGCCGCCCCCAGACCCCCCTGCTGACTTCCACCGCCCTGAGGGGAAAGCACCCGGCGCCAACGGGACAGGAGGACTCCGGCTCCGAGTCAGAGTTTTTGCAGAGGTGAGAGGCTTGTGGTGGTGAGCTTGCTGAGGGGCGGGACTGTACTGTTCATTTCTTCATGCACACCCAGGCCTAATGTGCTGCTGGCGCTTTTTCGTTTTTTGCTGCTGCAGCAGCCACCCACAGCTTGCCTCCCGGTGGCCCCCAGGGGCCCCTCCTCGCAGCCGCCGCCCGCAGCAGCCGCAGAAGGACCGTGGTGGCGTTCGCCAGGGCCGAAGGCTGGATCGGTAAGGATGGTCACGGCGGACTGGGCACCTCACCTGCACAATGGCCAGGAGCCTTTGCGGTAGGATGCTGCCCACCTTGCAGGGCTGGCTGGCTGGCTGCCCTTTGCGTGTGTGGTGGGCAGGGAAATGTTCTACATGAAGCAAAGGCTGGAAAGCGTGCAGAAGCTTTAGAAACGAGGGAAATTCAGAAGTGGCAGAGAAGGGCTAGCAAGGCCTCCTGGCGGGACAGGCATTGGCAACTGCTTGGCCACTTTGGAACAGCCGCCCCCGGCCCCATGCGGCACTTCCATCTTGCCCACATTGCCTGCCCCCAATTATTGGAGAGGGAGCTGCGCGATCAAGGAGACAGGCAATTGCCCTGCGCAGAGGAAAAGGGGCACAAGGCTGGGGCTCCCGGGGAGTAAGGGAGCAGAGACCTCTGGGAGTGGCACGAAAGCCCTGTCTGTGCCCGCAGGAGAGAGATCCACTGAAGCTGGGTGGGGAGGGAGGAGGGTGTCCCAGAGAGGCAAAGGGAAGGACATCCCCACACTGCCATGGGAGGGCAGCGGCAGGGGCAAATAAATGGCAGGAGGACCAGAGGAGTCAGCGGAGGGGAAGCCGACTGCTTGGGACGGCCATGTGTCGTTTGCACTGGCAGAGGCAGTCCACTAAGGCGGGCGGGCGGGCAGGGGGCATGGGAGAAGGTGGCATCTCCTGTGTCCCACTGGTGGGCTTCCCAGAGGCAACGGCCTGGCCACTTTCAAACAGAATGTTGTGTCAGAGATGCGTTGAGTCCAATTCGGCTTCCGGGATGGTAACTGATTTTAAGCAAGAGGTCTAAAAGAATACTTGCGTCATGGGCAAGAAAAAAACCAAGTGGGAAAGAACAGAAGAGTAGCTGCTTATTAAACCACAACAAATCCGCACCCCCACCCGCCTGCTGAGATTAACCCAGTGCCAAAGGGAAGCATTTCCAGTCTTAAAGCCAGTGGCTCTTGGCAGTGCCTGGTGCCAAAATGAAATCGGGGTGGAATTGCCAACAGGGCGCCACATGGGGGTTGGCCTCATCTTGTGTAAAAGCAGCTGGTGAGAGGGGCTGTGAATGAGGGTTCCCCTCAGACCCACTGTAAACTGACTGCCTTTTAGGGGCCTTGCCTCTGCCCCTTACGAGCCAGGAGACGGTTCACTGGGTATCCTGCCAAGGCCTTGGTTACCCCCTCTTCCTCCTCCCTGGGAGAAGGCAGCATTGCCAATAGCCGGCCACCTTTGCAAGAGGAGATGTGGCCCCCTCTCCCCTCCCTGTGTTTCTGGAGCAAGACTTCAACTGAAGGCTGCCAAATAAAGCCTGGCACAGGCTTGAGCCCATGAACAACCACCACTGCAGGGCTGTTGTTTGTAAAGCTCAGAGGGGAGCGAGCAACGTGGAAGGCCGTGAAGGCTGTAGATTAGGGGGTGCCCAGCATGGCCCTGTGGGGCCCTCCCTCTGCCGTTCTGAGCAGTGGTTGTGCTGGAAAGAATGGTGCTCGCTGGCCTTCAGGTGCAGGCTCAGAGGCGTCGCAGGGAAAGGGAGAAGGAGCCCCACAGGTGGCGGGTGGTTGAGTGAGGCTGTGGCGCTGAGACAGCGCCTGGGTGCCTTTTGGGGGGACTGAACCCCAAGAGCCTGAAGTCACAACAGCCCTCAGGGTGAGAGTGAGGCCGGTTGTCGTGCTGTGAAGGGCTGCTGACCTTCTGCAGCCTTGGCTGAAGGGGGAGACCGGCTAAGCCTCTGCCCAGACCCTCTTGCGCTGTCGCTGGAGACCACCCGCCTTCTCCCTTCCCCACCCGTGTGTTTCTGCCCCACAGGCTACAGTGGATGGAGGCTGAAGAGGCAGTGATTGAGGAGCCAGAGAGCAGTGAGGAGGAAGATGGTGATAGCTCTGGGCAGGTAATGGGGGCCATGGGAATGCGGTGCGTGGCCCCCAAGGGCCCAGTGCCTGCAGCCACCCCCCATCGGGCCCTCTTCAGGAGGTGATAAGATGGAAGGCCGGGACGGCGAGGGCCGTGTGTGGCAGGGGTCTACTTGGCCCTGGATTGTTCCCCCTTGGCCACTCCTCCCTGGATCAAAGCAAAGTCCCTCCCAGCAGGGTTCCCAGTGAACTTGGGGATGGTGACAGGGATGAGGGTCTCATAGCTCCCCCCTTTAAAAAAAGTCATGTGAAGAAAGGGAAGGAGGCTGGTTGTACACAGGAAGGCTGTTTAAGCACTGGGGTGAAGAAAGGCAAAGCCTTTGGGAAGGTGTGACCAGGGTGCTGTCCCTCTTTCTGCAGGATGCCTGAGGCTGTGGCCCTCCCCACCTCCCCAGGGGGTCCAGAACGAGTCTGTGCTGCGCCCCTGCTGTGTGTTCGTGCCTTGGGGGTCTGCTCTGCCCCCCCATTTCTCAGGGCCAGTTTTTCTCAGGCAGTTTCTGGGGCAGTTTCTCGTTGCACTGTTGGCGGCTGAGTTCTTGGCTGTCCGTGTTGGTGCTCATCAGTTCAGAAATAAAGTTGGTTGTGCAAAGAGGTTGTCGTTCCTCCTGTGGATCCTCCCCCTCTGTCCCGGGAGGGGGGATTGGGAGCAGCCCAGCCACGGAGCTCCTATCCTGCGTTGAGGCGGATGACGTAGGACTCGCTGTGGGTCACATAGCGCACCCAACGGTGGGGGAGGCTCGGCTGGGGCCCCACAAAGCGCAGGAAGCGGATTTGCAGCCCAGAACAGGTGTAGGCTGGCACCTCGAAGGACAGGTTGGCGGGGCCCAGCTCCAGCAGCCCTGCCCGGCTCAGCCCTGGCACCTCCAGCTGCAGAAGACACAGGCAGTCCATGGGGTGGATGTGGGGCCAGAGGAGGGCGGTGTGGCATGTGTTGCCTCCCCACCCCACCCCAGTTTCTTGCCACCTTTGCCCCCCTCCCAGCTGTCGCTCACCTTAAAGAGGGCAGAGAGCTGGGAGCCCCCCTGGATGCGGGGCACGACCCACTCGATGGACTTGGTGACTGCTTGGAAACGGGCCGACTGCTCAGGGCTGCTCAGTTCCTGGGAGAGGCTGGCAGGGAGGAAGGTGGAGCCGTCAGAAAGGCGCGCCTGCCCAGGCTGCGTGGCAGACGCGAGAGTGAGCGGGGCGCACCTTGATTTGGAAGAGGCTCACCTCAGCACCGCTTTTGGGACAGGCAGGTGGACGTGGACGTTCACGGCGTGGCTGAGGGAAAGGGGTGGGAGAGCAATGAGGTGGGGTGTTGTGGGGGGCGTGCTCACAGCCTCCCCACCTCCCACTGGAGACGGTTTACCTCTTGGGCGGCAGGTCGCAGCGGAGCTTGAGGTAAACTTGCACCCTGCAAAGGAGAAAATATTGGCGGAAGCAGGAGGGGGCTGCCCTGCGCACCTCCCCAGCAGCGTTGGCGGTGGCAGCTGTGAAGGCACCATGCCGGGTACTCACCGGCCACCAGGGTCGTGGTTGACGGTGGGGAAGAGGTGGAAGGGCAGAGCAGTGGGGGTCTCGTCGGCCAGCTGGTACCGCATCAGGGTCAGCTGCTCAAAAGAAGGGAAGGGCTTGGATTCTCTCCCGGCCAACTGCAGCCCCTCGCCCACCGCCCTCGGACCCCTTCCCCCCTTTTACCTCCCCTTGACTCGCGTTCACCCGCAGGATGCGGCTGCGCTCAAATTCATCCAGCTTCACAGAGCTGTGGAAGGAACACTCGTCCACGCGGACTGCTGTGCCATAGCCTGGGGACGAGAACGAGGGGGCCATTTCGAGGAGAGGAGGGGGATTCTGGGGGAAGAGAGTTGCAGGGGAGGGGGATGCACACTCACCCCGAAGCTCCATCTTGCCCACGCAGAATTCCTCGGTGAGACCCACCCGCATCTCTGCAAGGGAAGACACAGCCGCTGAGAACGCAGCTTCCTTGCTCCCGCAGGAGGGATTTCCCGGCCATAGAACTGAGATCTGAAGGGACCGTAAGGGCTGCCTAATCCGGCCCTCTCCCAGTGCAAGGACCCATAGCTGAAGCACTCCCCAGAGGTGGCCATCCAACCTCTTCAAAGACCTCTGAGGCAAAACTCACAGCTGAACAGCTCTTGCAGCCAAGAAAGGCCTCCTAATGTTTAGGTGGAATCTCTTTCCCTGCAACTGGAGTCCACTGGTCCTTGTTCTAGTCTCTGGAGCAGCAGAAAATAAGCTCATTCCATCCACCTTATATCCCTTCAGAAATCTGCAGATGGATGCCCTGTCTCCACCTGTTCTCTCCCAAGCTAAACACACCAGGCCCCCTCAGTTGGTCCTCATAGGGTTTGGTTTCCAAACCACCTTGACATCTTCCCACTTGTCCATGTCCTCCTTGCACGGTGGTGCCCAGAACCAGACGCAGGATTCCAGGTGAGGTCTGACCAAAGGAGAACAGCATGGCACTAATGCTTCCCTCGATCTGGACGCTGTACTCTAGAACTGCGTTGGCTTTTTTGGCTTCTGCACAAACCCCCGACCTGGGCAGACATCTGCAAAGATGTTCTTCACATCACACAGGTGCTGCTTGCTGTGGCCAGCAGCCTTTCCTGCTGCTTCCACCTGCGTCGGGTGGCACGGAGAGCTGGGGGACAGACCTGTGCCCCTGTGGCTACGCCTGGGGGGTGCCATAGTCACGGAAACAAGAGAGTTGGACAGGGCCGCATGGGCCATCTCATCCACCCCCCGCACAATGCAGGATCTCCAGCTCAAGCACCCCTAGCTGGGAGCGGTCCAGCCCTTTTGAAACCATGCTCTCTCCCCCTTCCCGCCCCCATTGCTGGAAGGAGTAGAGGTCTTGGGCTCCTCTCCCGTTCACAAGGCCAGGGGTGGGTGCTTCTGACCGCTGGTGGGCAGAATCCGGGAGAGCAGCAAGCTCTGCAAAGAGCCAGAGGGAAGCAGGAGGCATTTCCTGGGACTGCTGGCAAAGGCAGCGACCAGCATGGATCTGGACCTGCAAACAAGACGCTTGCAGGTAAAGGGCCAGGTGTGTTCCTTGAAAACGACACGTACCTGTTACACAGCTTACTCACCAGAGCAGCCCGGAAAGAAACTCTTGAGCCGAATTTCCCCTTGGATGTCAATTTTCATGGGGGTGCCCTGGGGAGGGAAAAGCCAGGAGACCCTGTTCCTCCTTGGGCAGAATCCAACCAACTGAAGGGCAGGAAGGGCTGGACAAGATGAGATTCCCTTTCCCCCAAACCTGCCCTGACCAACTCACGTTTGCTGCAATGATCACTGTGAGACGCTCCACCACGTCCAGGAAAATCTCAGGCCGTGAGCCCTGGGGGGGGGGGGAGAGCGAGGCGGATGTGGTAAACTGGGGGCAGCCGGTGTCACGTCATACATGTGCGCTTGGCCTGGCACCGGTTCTAATCCTGCCAGCACTTCTGGAGACAGTGTTGGACTGACGGCTCCAGATGGAAGGGGAGTGACCTTTCCAAGGCAGAATTTCTCACCTGTTCCCCCCGCAGGGACAGGGCGGGGCGGGCAGCTGCAGAACTGGGGGCCACCTTGCTTTGCTGTGTGTCTGCTCCAAACTGCAACCATGTGAAAAAACCAGTATTAAAAATGGGGGTGAGCAATGGAGCTCTGGTGAGGCAGGTGCAAAATATCCCCTTCCTAAGTTGTTCCTGAGAACAGAATGGCAACTAGCCCATTTTGTTTTGCAAGGGAATACTTTCCCATCACATCAGGGTCTTGGAAATCACATAACCCAGCATCCTGCTTCAGCACCCTCAGCAAATGTGTGCCTGGACTTCTTTGCTGACAAACCCCCAGCAAAGGGAAGCCCTTTTTCCTGCGCAACAGCTCCGAGTGCTGGAACGTTTCTCCAAAGCAGCAGAAGCCGGCAACTTGCACCAGTGGATTCCAGTCCTGCCCCCGGAGCCACCGAGATGGAAGCTGTCTCCATCTTTTGCACCATGTCAGCCACGTATCTTAATGGGCGTCATGTCAGATTGCAGTCTGGTCCTTTCCCCTCTGGGTGGGCTCTTCCACCCCATCCTCATGCAATGCGCCCCCCACAATCCTGGCCAGCATCCTTTAAGAAGGCTGGAGTCCACAAGGGCAAACCCGTCCCTTATAGCAACACCTATTCGCTTCCAGTAAATAACTGGCTCAGCAAGTCATGTTCTGCTGCTTTGTTGTGATGTGGAGGAGACGGGGGGGGCTCCGTGGACCCTCCCAGGCCTTCCCAGCCATTGAGGCTTCAAGCACAACCCCACGGGGGGGGGGGAGCACATGCCAGCCTCCGAATAAAGCAGGTTTGGCCCATGTTGTGTTCCAGTTTGCTGCAGGCTGCTTTGAGTCCTGCATTGGGTGTTGGGGGAACGAATGAGGGAATAAGCGGCTGGTTCTGGCTTGGCTCCGCCGGCGCCTTTCCTGCTTACCAGGCCCACGGTGCTCAGGTCGAGGAGGCTGAAGCGCTGGCTGAGGACCGGCTCCATCTGGATGAAGTTCCTCAGCACCTCTGGGGCCGTTGTCTGGATGTAGCCGTAGTCCTGAGGGGGAACGAGAGAGAAGCCAGCAAGCGCCCCAGGGCTCCTTCCCCCTCCCTCTCTTTGGGCATGGCCGCTGTGCGCCTCCCGCCACCCCGTGCAAGTCCGGCTCTTGGGGCAGCACGAAAGGAGCCTCTTGCTGAGCCCCACCAGGGGCCCTTCGGGGGCGGGAGTGACCACCACTCGGGGCTCCCCTGCCCCTCCCTGGTGATGCTGCGGCCGGTGGGGGTTCAGCCCGGGCTTCCCTCTGTGGGGACATGAGTTGCCCCACCAACATGGCGCCCTGGATGGAGGGCCACGGGGGGGGGCTCCCGAATCCAGGCAACGGTTGGGGGAGCGCTGCCCTTTGCCCCACGCGAGGACCGCCCTGCTCCTGTGGGCCCCACGGCCCCCCGCAACCTACCAGGACCTCATCCAGGACCTCGTGGAGGAGGGCCACGTTCAGGCTGACCGTCTTCTCGTCCAGGGCGCCGCAGGAGTCCCTCAGCAGAGCCACCAGCCTGCCGGGAGTGGGTGCGTGGGCGAGTGAGTGGGGGTCCCACGGAGGGCCAGCCCGCCCCCCTCCCTCCCTGTCCCGCCTCCTCACCTGTTGAGGAACTCCACGGCCGCGAAGGGGGCGGCGCCGGGCGGGAGGGTGGCCACCAGGTAGAGCCCGGCGTGGCGCACGTGGGCCGCGTGGATTCCCGGGCGCACCTCCTGGGGGGGCGGAGGGAGGGAGGGGGTCAACCGTGGGCAGCCCCCCCGAGCGCCCCCCACCCGGGCCCCACTCGCGCCCCCCGCTCACCATGAAGACGGGGGCCTGGCCGGCGGGCAGGGCCGTGACCTTGCGGAAGAAGGCGTCGGCCAGCTCGGGGTCGCCATCCCCACGGACTGGCCGGAGCGGGGTGGGTCAAGGAGGCTGTACGTGGGAAGAGGGGCCGCTGCGGGCAACCACCCCGCCCGCCCGCCCTCTGGCTCCTCCCTCCCTCCCTCCTTCGCCCCGCCCCAACCACGCCCCCTCGCGGCCCCGGCGGCGGATACAGTCCTTGCCGAGCAGCCGGTCGCCCCGGGAGGAGAGGAGCCACAGCTGCGCCAGCATGGCAGGGCAGGGGGCGCGCTCCGCACATGCGCAGAGGGCTCGCCTCGGGGGCGTGGCTTAGGGGCGGGGCCCGCGCCAGGACGAGCGGCGATTGGCCGTGGCGCCAGGTCACGCGGGTGGGCGGGCGGCGGCCAATCGGAGCCACTTTCCCGGCCGTTCGCGCGGGAAAACGAAAAGGGAGAAAGAACGAGGAGCGGCGGAGTAGAAGGAGGCAAGATGGCGGCGGCGTTGGCGGGAAAAGGCCGGGACTACGGCGCCGAGATCGGTGAGGAGGAGGAGGAGGCGGGCGGGGCGGGCGGGGTGAGGCAAGGCGGCTCTCTCCCTCTCCCTCCCTCTCTCCTCACCGTCTCTTCTCGCCGCCCTCCCGCCGCAGGCAAAGCCGAGGCCTTCCTGGAGGGCTTCTTCGTGCCGGCCGGGCGCCCCGGAGGCGGAGGAGGAGGCGGAGAGCAGCGGCAGCCGGAGGAGGAGGCGCCCGAGGCGGCGGGGAAGCGCTTCCCCTACCGGGAGCAGCTGGTGAGGCCCGCCGGGAGGGAGGGAGGGAGGGAGGGAGAGCTCGTGGAAGCCGCGGACTGGGGAGTGAGCTTCATTCCACGGCGGGGGCCTGAGTGGAACCTCTTCCGAAGAGGCGGAGCCCCGCGCTGGGGTTACAGGATGTGTTTATACCGCATGCAAAAGCCATTCCCTCCTCCTCCTCTCTGGCGCCAGCAGTTTCCCCTGAGTTTCCCTTGAGGCAATGCAAGATCGCTTAGGAACATTCAGGTACAGTTCCTCCGCTATTAGAGAAAGAATTTGTTTACCTCATATGTTTATAGAACATAGGGTTGATTAGTAAGAACATTGACTAGGCCTGAGAGTTAAAGGAAAAAGACTTTGCAGAGTCCCAGAGTCTCATGGGCTATCCAGTCTGACCCCAAATGGTGATTGTAAGATGACCGCATCCAGCAAACAGACATTAGAGTCTACGTGGCCACCACAGGAGGAAGGGCAGGGCAGGGCGGGAGCAGCGGGAGGCCAAGGGGTTCCTCCGCGGGACTGAGTGGCCGCCGCCTCCGTCCCTCCCTCCCTCTGTCCCCCCCCCCTGCAGAGGCTGCTGGCCCGGCGGGAGTCGTCGGCGCTGTGGCTGGACCTGGACGACGTGGCCGAGGAGGAGCCGGCGCTGGCCGAGGCCGCCTGCGAGAACGCCCCGCGCTACCAGCGCCTCTTCGCCGAGGCCGTCACCCGGCTCCTGCCTGCCTTCCGCCAGGGAGAGGTGAGCAGCCGGGCCGGGAGGAGGCCAGGAGGCGGGAAGGCTGCTTCCCACGCGGAGGGCCCAAGGGACCCATCCGGTCCTCCGTCCCTCCTTCTCCCCCCGCAGGTGGCCCCCAAGGACGCCCTGGACGTCTACCTGGAGCATCGGCAGCTGCTGGAGGGGCGCGGCGGGAGCAGGGAGGCCGGGCAGCCCCGCGACCCCCAGAACCAGTTCCCCCCGGAGCTCCTGCGCCGATTGTGAGTCGAGGGGGCCCGAGGGGGCACCTGAGGCCATCTAGACGCTCCCAGTAGGCCAGGCAGGCAGGCATCATGCCCTGCCAACCCCTGGGCCCCAAGGGAAGCCCCCCATCCACCCAGCGCCCACTTCCTTGGGGCGGAGGGCACCCTCCCTGCCCTGCTGCCTCCTCTTCCTGGGGGATTTCAGACCGCTTGGCAGGGCTGCTCCGGGAGGGCATTTCCCAAAGGGAGGGAAGGTGGGCTTCCCAGAGGAGGCAGCCAGCCCGCCCTGGGCCGGCCCCTCAACACGCGCTTCCCTCTCCCCACAGCGAGCTCTACTTCAAGGCCCCCTCCACCACCAAGGCCCGCGTGATCCGGGAGGTGAAGGCCGACGCCATTGGGAAGCTGGTGACCGTCCGGGGCATCGTCACCCGCGTCTCAGAGGTGAAGCCTCGCATGGTGGTGGCCACTTACTCCTGCGACCAGTGCGGGGCAGAGACCTACCAGCCGGTGAGCAGCCAGCCCTGCAGGTGGAGCGTGCAACGGGGGGGGGGTCTCCTCCTTCCGCCCTGACCCCTCTCCCCCTTCCTCACTGAGCTCTCTTCCCAGATCCAATCGCCGACCTTCACTCCTCTGCTGATGTGCCCCAGCCGAGAGTGCCAGACCAACCGGGCCGGGGGACGCCTCTACCTCCAGAGCCGCGGTTCCAAGTTCATCAAGTACCAGGAGATCAGGATCCAGGAACTGGTGAGACGGTGGGGGGGCTCTTTCTTCTGCCCCATCCATAGCTGTGGTTTCTTGCAGGCGCTGGGCCTCACTTTGCATGGGGCCTGGGGGTGATGGAGGAGGGGGCCTCTGTGGGGGGGCAAGGGGAAGCATTCCCTTATCTGGGGCAGGGCGGCACAGGTCTCTCTGTGATGCTGCCACCCCAGGAAACAGCAGGTGCGAGGATCGGGCGGGCAGGTGGGCTGCGCATAAGCATCCCTTGTGCCGTCCTCAGGGAGAGACCTCAGGGGGCTGGGCTGGGCAGCCCTCCGTTTGGTCCAAGCCTTTGAGAAGTTCCCTGGACAAGAGGCTGGGGCCTTGCGTTGAGATTGACCATGAGCCATCTCTGCTGGCTTTGCTGCTCCCCCTCCCTGGGTGTCCTCCGGCCTCATTTCTGGGAGGGTTGAGATCCTTGGCGCGCAGAGCAAGATTGCCAGGGTTGCTACCAGAGCTTGGCAAAGGGGCCTTCTCTGGTTCCCGAAAGTGATCTCCCCAAGCACTGACTGAAGCGCTGATGGTTGGGAAAACCAGCCAGCATCTCAGAGCCGTGGGTGTTGGTAAGCGGTCCCGAGATCTCTTCGTATAGGGTAGAGTATAAATATTTTAACAATGGCAACATCGCCGTAATAACGGCAGCATTTAGTTTCCCTCTTGGCCCGCTTCCCACGTGGAAACTCCCTACTCCCCTGGGCCCTGCCTAGGGCGGCTGTCCTGCACCATCGCTTCAGCTAAAGGGAAGGCAGGGGAGGTGCTTCTGTGACGAGAGCCCCTCGGAGGAGAGCGTGTGTGGGGGGGCTTTCCTTCCCTCTGGTCTTCCTCCCCCTTTCTCTCTGTGTGCAGAGTGACCAGGTGCCCGTGGGCAACTTGCCACGCTCCATGACCGTAAGTGCGCAAGGAGAGAACACGCGCCTTGTGCAGCCTGGCGACCATGTCAGCATCACCGGAGTCTTCCTTCCCGTGCGGCAGACCGGCTTCCGGCAGCTCCTGCAGGTGGGGGGGGGTCAGTCGGGGCGGGCAGTGGGCGGCGGTGGTGGAGGTCCCAAGCGGCTCTGGGTGAGCAAGGGGCGTGCTGTGCTGCAGGGCCTCCTCTCAGACACGTACCTGGAAGCCCATCACATCGCCAGCCTGAGCAAGAGCGAGCAGGAGGCGCCGTGGGGGGAAGGAGAGCTCTCGGAGGAGGAGCTGCGCCAGATCACCGGTGAGGTTCGGTTTGTGCTCTGCTGCCCCCTCCCCTGGGGGGGTCTTAATTGGCACGTCTGCTGCTGGCCCTCCTCCTGATTTCAGGGGTCCTGTGTGTGAGAGCAGTGAGTGTGGTGTCGTTGCAAACTTCCTCTTGGAGGGTGTGGCCCTCCTCAGAACACCGTCCTCGGTCCCCAGTGGACTGGACCTTTCTCTGCCTTCCCCACTTCCTGTCCCGGCATACGTTCCTGCATAAGAGGCACCTTTATTAACTTAATCAATCAACAACCACCTGGTGCTCTGGTGGTCTTGCAGAGGAGGACTTCTACGACAAGCTGGCAGCTTCCATCGCCCCTGAGATCTATGGCCACGAGGACGTGAAGAAGGCACTGCTGCTGCTGCTCGTGGGCGGCGTGGACCAGAACCCACGGGGCATGAAGATCCGGGGTAAGGCACAAGGCAGCGAGCAGCTCCCTTCTGCGGAGCTGGTGGTTGAAAAAGGCATCTTCCCCCCTTCGGTCTTCCTTGGCCCATGCTACAAAAGGCAGCAGTGGCTGTCTGAGGGGTGGGTTGGTGGGTCAACATAATGCCTGCTCCCATTTCTCCCCCAATCCCTCTGCCTAGGGAACATCAACATCTGCCTCATGGGGGACCCTGGTGTGGCAAAGTCCCAGCTCCTTTCCTACATCACCCGCCTGGCGCCGCGCAGTGAGTACAGAGGGGTGGCAACTCCCGTCAGGCGCTAGGCCCCTAGAGTCAGTGGTGAAGGACGATGGGAATTGGAGCCTAGAAGCAGCGGAGGGGCTGCAAGCTGCCCCTCCGGACATGAGAAGGGGAGGAGGAGGGGCTTTCTGGCAGGCCTGGCCTGTTCCCTGGGCCTCGCCTGCTGGTTTGCCACCCTCCAGGAGCAACGGTCCTGGGAGCCCCCGGCTTCTGCCAGGCAGGGGGGGGGAAGAGGCTGCCCACCCCCCAGCCACAAAGGTGCTATCCTAAGGTGATCCTGATAGGAGTCGTGGGAGGGGGGACTTCCTCTACAGAGCCCCACAACTCCTTTTGCTCAGCTGTGCCCCACCCCTCGGCTTCCTCTTTTCTGGCTGCTTGGGGGGAGGTGCGGAAACAGGGTAATCCGGGAGCCCTCCCAGTTTGGGGGGAGGAGCGTGCAGTCCCTCGGAAGGTGGGGATGTCCGGCTGGGCATCCCCTTATGCCTCCCTTCCTCTGCAGGCCAGTACACGACGGGGCGGGGCTCCTCGGGAGTGGGCTTGACGGCGGCCGTGCTGCGGGACTCGCTGACCGGGGAGCTGACCTTGGAGGGGGGGGCGCTGGTGCTGGCCGACCGGGGCGTCTGCTGCATCGATGAGTTTGACAAGATGCTGGAGTCGGACCGCACAGCCATCCACGAGGTGATGGAGCAGCAGACCCTCTCCATTGCCAAGGCGGGGATCCTGACCACCCTCAATGCCCGCTGCGCCATCCTGGCGGCTGCCAACCCGGCCTACGGGCGCTACAACCCCAAGCGCAGCCTGGAGCAGAACATCCAGCTCCCAGCTGCCCTCCTCTCCCGCTTCGACCTCCTCTGGCTCATCCAGGACCGGCCGGACCGCGACAATGACCTCCGGTGAGGATGTGTGCGGGGGAGCAGTGTTGCGGGGGGGGGGTCCTGGCTGGATTTCTTCCTAAAAGGCTGTGGCTCTTTCTTTCCTCCCTTCCTCACGCAGCCTGGCCCAGCACATCACCTACGTCCACCAGCACAGCCGGCAGCCGCCCTGCCAGTTCCAGCAGCTGGACATGGGCCTCATGAGGTGAGGGGGCGGCAAGGGGTGGCCTGCCCTGGTGGCACTTGGGGGGCTGGACTGAGGGATCCCTGGAAACCTAGGAGGGAGGTGAGGTGATAACCCCCCCAGATCAGGAGCATCTCCCCCCTCCGGTCTCCTGGCAGGCGCTACATCGCCATGTGCAAGCAGAAGCAGCCGACTGTGCCAGAGTCCCTGGCTGACTACATCACGGCGGCCTACGTGGAAATGCGGAAGGAGGCTTGGGCCAACAAGGACACCACCTACACCTCCGCTCGCACGTTGCTGGGGATCCTACGCCTGGCCACTGCGCTGGTGAGCAGGCCGGGGGTGGGGCAGGCAGTGGCAGCGGAGGCCTTCCCATTTCGGTTGAGTTGGGTCCCCTCCGGGCCATGCTCTCTTTCCTTCTCCTTTCCGCTGGTGTGTGTGTGTTCATGTGTACATGTACATAGCAAGGGCCAGTAATGGAGAAGCTTTGGGCTTGCGGGCTGCGTGGTCAGCTTCTGGCTTCCTGACAAGATTTGTTCTGAGGGGTTTGCCATGGCTGAGCAGGGATTCGAACCCATGTCTCCAGGAGTCCTAGGCTGACGCTCAGGGCATGACGCCACACGGGCTTTAGTTTTCTTGGCCAGGTTTATTCAGATCTTGCCTTCCTCAGAGGCTGAGAGAGGGTGACTTGTCCAAGGGGCAAGTCCAGTGGGTTTCCATGGCTGAGGAGGCATTTGAATGCTGGTCTCCTGGATGCCAAGTCCCACGCTCAAGCTTCTTCGCTATGGAGGCCCTGGGGTCAGGTGGCTTCAAGTTAACCCTACATTATGGCGGCCCTTTCCTAGGGCTTCCTTGGCAGGGTTTAATCCTGGGGCCAGGGGGCTTGCCACCACTGCTTCCCTCTGGGCCTGAGAGACTGGGACTTAACAGTAGGCCACCCAATGGCTTGCCAGGAGAGTCCTAATCAAAGGAGTCCAAAATCTTTCCAGATATTATTACTGTAACATCTAGTGACTAATAACACTTATAAGTCACGCTCTGTGTAAAACTATTTCTGGTTGACGTCCCCGAAAGCAAGAACTGAGATGCTGACAATTCTTCCAGGGGTGATGTGAGTGCGGCCCCTGTAACACTCTGGCCCTGAGCCCTGGCAGAGCGGAGGCAGAGACATGGGCTGAACTAGTGAGAGCCACGGCAGTGTGTGTGTGTGTGTGTGTGTCCACGGAAGTCCAGCAAGTGGGTAAAAGTGGCCCTTTTTCCAACAAAGGCACGGCTGAGGCGCGTGGACGTAGTTGAGAAGGAGGACGTGAACGAGGCCATGCGCCTGATGGAGATGTCCAAAGACTCCCTCTTGGCCGGCAAAGGGCAGCCAAGCAGGTGAGGTGGGGTTGGGCTACCGGACCCTTCTCCCCCCACAACCAGCCCTGTCACACTGGGGGGGGGGCTGGCAGCGACCCAAGGACTGACCATTCTACCCACCCCTGCAGGACGCAGCGCCCCTCTGAGCTGATCTTTGCAGCCATCCGAGAAATGGTCCCAGCTGGAGGTGCCCGCTCCGTCCCCCTTGCCGAAGTGGAACAGCGCTGCGTGTCAAAGGGCTTCACTCCCGCCCAGTTCCAGGCCGCTCTCAGTGAATACGAGGAGCTCAACGTCTGGCAGGTGAACCAGAAAAAGACCCGGCTCACGTTTGTCTGATCGGGAGCCTCAAGGAGCTGCCTGGGCGGCCCCCCTTTTTCTGGGAGCCTCCGGCCAGCTGCCCCTTTTATAATCCGATCTGTCCCTTGGCCCCCACCCCACCCCGGCCCCTTCAATAAAGCTTGTTGTGTCTCTTTGAGTGTGGGTGCCTTTTGCAAAGAGAGCCAGAGAGCTCTCCTCTGTTCAGCGTGATGCCTCACGCAAGCGGTGCCCGTGGGCTGGGCGTTGCTCTGAGATCTGCCTCCCCCCTGGTCTCTCCAGGGGGAGTATGGAGCGACCCCCCATTTTCCACAGTTGTTTCTAGGGATCCTCTTCAAATGTGAAGGAGTTGGTTGGAAACTGAGCAAGATCGGAGTCGGTCGCTTGGAGCAGAATGAGGCAACGCTGTGTCAAGCCCAAACCTGCATCAGCTCCAACAGGGAGGGTCAAAGTGTCCAGTAGACATGGCCGTAGAAACTGGGCAGAGGCCACTCACTTGTGGCCCTGTTGTGTGGTGAAGCATGTTTGCAGAGAGGACTTGAGAGGCCCAGCCATACAGATGGTCTCTGACGGTTTTATTTGCTAAACTGACAGCCCATTAATGTAGGAAAGTCGGGTGAGTGGTCAGCTCACCCTCCGGTCCATTAAGCCATCTGGGGAGAATGGAATGGGGGCAATGGTATCACTTAAGGAGAAGACATAATTGGGGGAACAGCAAGTCAGTCCATGTCTGTACTTTTCTAGACTTACATTCTGGTTTTGTCAACTGGACCGAGCTCTAGCACCTAAACATGAGCTTTGAGCTGCATCTGAAGGCCTGCAGCAGAGACAGAGTTGCTCTTTAAAAACTACCCTGACATTTTTTGCAACTTAGCCCTGTTTAAGTATTTGAAGGGGTGTCACTTTGAGGATGGAGCAAGCTTGTTTTCTGCTGCTCCAGAGACTGGAACACGGAGCAATGGATGCAAGCTCCAGGAACAGAGATTCCACCTCAATATTAGGAGGAACTTTTTGACAGTAAGAGCTGTTCGGCAGTGGAACACACTCCCTCGGAGCGTGGTGGGGTCTCCTTCCTTGGAGGTCTTTAAACAGAGGCTGGATGGCCATCTGTTGGGGATGCTTTGGTCGTGATTTCCTGCATGGCAGAATGGGGTTGGACTGGATGGCCCTCGTGGTTTCTTCCAACTCTAAGATTCTATGAAACAGCAACTTGGTCTGTTTTTTGGCAAGAGGTAAGAGATAAGCCTTGTTGGTGCGGCGGCACATTTCAAGGCCTTAATAAGAGATGTTTGGCAAAAACTTCCACTACCTGTTTGGAGTGTTGCCTCATTTGGCAGATTCTCCCACATTTCTATGGGTGGAGGATGGGATCTGGGGTGAGATGGAAAAATGCAGAATCCTTGGTCTTGGTTGCTGTTAGGCCAGCAAGCAGGGCTTGTGCTTTTTCCAATCCTGCTGCTGGTTGCATTCTCCACCCTGGGGCTGAGTTGCATCCCAGGCCTGGGGGTTTTCTTGGTCCCCCCACCCCCATTTTTGACCACCCAGTCTGTTGAAAAAAGATCATAACTGTTCTCGCACCTAGCTGAGAAATTGTTCTTGGTCATAAGGAAGACACCTGCTCCCCACTGGGGATTTCGTTCTGTTCTTATGGACCAACATGAATACCTTCTTTTTTACAAACTACTGTATTCCAAGTTAGCCATGATGGGAAATAGTAACTGCAAGGCCTGCTTCTCATAATTGGCCTAATCTCCCTTCCTTGGTTTTTAAAACTGAATATGAGCTTTCGAAGAACAGGTTTCTTCCCACAATAATAATGTTGCGTTGTTCATTCCAGTGCCCTTCTAAAGCTCCCAAGCGCCCTCATTGTCTCCCGTGTTCTGGCCTACCAGGGGCGCGACAAGGTCATTGCCAGAGCCTCCCCACTTCCACATACAGTCTCTCTGGCCGCTTCCCTTCTTTATGAACAGTGTGCATGTTTCTAGAACTCTGGTGAGAAAGGGCTCCCTCCCACTTTGGACGCAGGAGGCTCTGGGTTCAAGCCTCAGCTGGAGTTTCAGGGGGAGCAGAGGGGACCCTGCCTGAAACCCTCCGGAGTTTGCTGCCACCGCTCAGGCCAACTAGGTTATGTGATAGCTTAATGGACAGGCTCAGGAATAAAGGTCCCCCCCCCCCCCGAATGTTGACAGTTGGAATGGGCTGCAAGGCCCATCGAGTCCAACCCCCTGGGGCTCAATTCAGGCTCTCCAGCTAGAGGGTCCCCAGAAGCAGGGAGATGTCCAGCCTGTCAGGCTCATCCCTGAATTCTGGGCATTGGAGTGGAATTCATGGAGGCCCTGACATGTAGCTAGTATTTTCTCAGGATTTTGGAATGCCTGAGAAGTGAGCCAGGCCTCCTGGTTGGCATGGTAACGCAAGTCCTACCGGGAACTCAAGGCCACGCTCCCCAGCTACTTTTGCTCCCCCGTGTCTGTTCTCACGCTTGATGCCTTATTATCTCTGGATAGTTTACATTTACTTCAGTAGCAGCTTTGCAATGGTTCCTTACACAAGCTACTCTTCCAATAAAGAGTTTTATTGAAGAACCCTGAGTTTGTGTTCTGAGTACATCACAGAAAGCTGCTACTCCCTTACTTTTAATTTTTTTTTCCTCTGTCCTGAAACTGTGGAGCCTTTGCCTGCAATGTCTGACGACGCAGAGACTGGCACACAGACGGACCAAGATCGGATTGCAGCCAGCGCCAGAGAAGCCGAGGCCTCGAAGCAGGAGGCCGGGGCAGAGGGGGGTGCTGTAGCTGCCGCAGCTGAAGGCACCAGCCGGGACCGAGACCGCCGGAGGGCTGCAGTATTTCGACCCTCCACTGAGCCCTGGGAGCTGGGGATGGAGCTGGCTCCAGGGAGGGGCAGCCTGCCAAGCTTCGGCACTCCAGTGCGAGAGGTTTTAGGCCCTGCCTGGCCATGGGCAGGGGCCGGACGCCGAGAAGACCGCCGGTCCCGGTGGGACAGACCCCAGGGTGAGGGGCCTAGAGAGCCAGAAGCGAAGTTTTCCTTGGCAGAAGTTGGAACCGAGGTTCTTCAACTGAAACAGCAAATGGGTGAGATACGGGAGGTGCTCCTAGAACTCCTGCACAGAACCCCTCCAGCTCCACCAGCACCCGGAGGGGCCCAGCCTCCCCCAGCGCCACCTGCGGCTGCCCAGGCACCCGGGGATGGAGTCCCCGCTCAGCCCCCAGCAGTACCTGGCCTGCCGGCTCCTGGACCGGCTCCCCCGGTGGGGGCTGGCCCGGTTGAGCCGCAGGAGCGACCCCGGGGCTGGAAACACCGGCACCTGAAGGCGAAGTTCGATGGGGATCCAGCAAAACTACCCTACTTCATGACTCAAGTGGTGAGTTACATGACCCAGTGGGAAGGGGAGTTCCAGTCTGAGGCTGAGAAAGTGCAGTATGTGTCCAACCAACTGGAGGGAGAGGCGGCTCAGTGGTTGGTGGGTCTGTATGATATGGGAGCCCCTGAACTGGGTAATTACCAAGAGTTCCTGATGGCTCTCAGGGCCCAGTTTGACGATCCCTTAAGAGGGAAGCGGGCTCGAAGCAAGCTTAGGAGCCTGAAGCAAGGCACGATGCCCGTGGCCGAGTACGCAGCTGAGTTCCGCCGCCTAGCCAGCCAAGTACCGGAGTGGCCAGAGGAGGTCAAGGTGCAGTTTTTCCAGGAGGGCCTGAACCCTGACATTCTAGAGTGGGCCAAGTTCCAGGGAGACCCCGAAACCCTCATGGGGTGGATACGGCTGGCTGGGGAAGTGGAGTCGGTGAAGGCCAGCATTAAGATGTTGCGCCGCCAGGCTGGGACGGAGGGGAAATCCGCTGGGGCCCCCGGGAAGAAGACCAAGACGGCACGCTCGGGGGGAGGCACCACCGGAGAGACCGAACGTGAGCGAAGGATGAGAAAGGGTCTGTGCCTGCATTGTGGGAGGAGCGGACACCGCATAGCGGAGTGCGCAGAGAGGAGCCCACGGGAGCAACCCGCCGCCGCCAAGCCAGCGCGGAGCGAGGGGAGATCCGGGTCCTCCAAGACGCCCTCCAAACCCAAGACCAGGGCGACGGCCAGGGCCCTGGCAGCGGGCCAGGCGGCAGGGGAGTCCTCAGATGATCCCGAGGATAGTGGGTCCTACTCCTCCGACGCTGAGCCGGCGGGAAACGGGCCCAGCCCGCCCTACTGAGCGCCCGAGGGCGGGCTAATCCGGAAGGGCGCCCGGATGCCGTGGTGAGTGGAGTGAAGGGCCCGTTCTTTATCAAAGCTCGAGTGGGGGTTGGAGGGGAGGGCCCCACCCGCAAAGTTATGTTAATGATTGACTCTGGTTGTACCCAAGTACTTATTCATCCCTCCTTAGTCAGTGAACTAAACGTTGATACTGTTAAGCTGGACAAGCCCGTGTGGCTGTCTCAGATGGATGGGGGGATGATGAAGGGGGGCCCCGCCCGGCGCATAACTGGTCCCATGCACATGAGGATGGGCAACCACCAGGAGGAACTGCAGTTTGTGATTGCTCCAGGATTAGTCCCTGCGGCAGTTGTGGGTCTGAACTGGCTAAAGTACCACAACCCCTCCATAGACTGGATAAAAGAAACACTGACTTTTGCAGACCCGTTGTGTATCAAGGAGCACGGGGCGGGGGGAGGATCTCCAGGGGACGGGGGCCCCCTGGTGGATAAGCCGCAGAATTACACAACTGCCTTAGTAAAAGGGGAGCTGAAAGGGTTGCCAGTGGAGTACAAGGCGTGGCAATATGTGTTTGAGGAGAAGGAATGTGACATTTTGCCACCCCACCGGCCTTTTGACTGTGCCATTGAGATACTCTCGGAGTCCAGCCTGCCCAAACCTCGCATTTATTCTATGACACCAGCTGAAATGGAGGCGCTCCGAGAGTTCATAGATAAGAACTTAGCCCGAGGGTTCATTAGGCCCTCAACCTCGCCTGTGGGGGCCCCGGTGATGTTTAGGCGCAAGGCTGATGGCGGGCTTCGTTTGATTCAGGATTACAGAGGGCTAAACGCTATTAGTGTCTCCAACCAGTACCCCCTGCCCTTGATGAAGGACATATTAGCCCATCTCTCCAAAGGGAAGATTTTCACGAAGCTGGATCTACGAGAGGCCTACTACAGAGTACGGATTCGGGAGGGGGACGAGTGGAAGACTGCATTTAATTGCCCCCTAGGGGCTTTTGAGTTCCTCGTCATGCCTTTCGGCCTCAAAGGGGCCCCTGGCATTTTTCAGAACTTGATTAATGATGTGTTACGTGAATTTTTGTACAAAGGGGTGTTGGTGTACCTTGATGATGTGTTGATTTATTCGGAGGACTACACGTCCCATGTGAAACTGGTGAAAAAGGTGCTTACCAGGTTGGGGGAAAATCATCTGTATGCGAAAATGTCCAAGTGTGAGTTCCACCAAAGCCGTCTAGATTATCTAGGGTACCGCATCTCAAACAAAGGGATTGAAATGGACCCAGAAAAGGTTAAGGGGGTCTTGGCATGGGAAGCCCCTAGAACCAGGAAACAGTTGCAGAGCTTCCTGGGGTTTGCTAATTTTTATCGGTCCTTCATCCCTGACTTTGCGTCGGTAGCCCTCCCCCTGACAGATTTGTTAAAAACCAAAGAAGGGAAAACCAAAGGTTCCAAGCACGGTAAAGGGAACAAACCTCCCCAAAAAATTGTGTGGTCACCACAGTGCCAACAAGCATTTGACAAATTGAAATCCCTTTTCACTTCTGAACCTATTCTCAAACACCCCGACCCCTCCCAACCTTTCGTGGTCCAAGTGGACGCATCTGATGTGGCTATGGGTGGGGTGTTGTTGCAAAAGGGGGAGGACGGGGATTTGAGGCCATGTGCCTATTTGTCCAGAAAGTTCAATGACACGGAACGAAATTGGCCAGTGTGGGAGAAAGAGGCAGGTGCTATCAAGTTGGCACTAGAGACATGGCGCCACCTACTGGAGGGCTCACCCAAACCGTTTGAAGTTTGGACTGATCATAAAAATTTGGAAGTATTGGCTACCCCTAGGCGTTTGAGCCCCAAGCAGGTCAGGTGGGCCAGTTTCTTTTACCGATTTAATTTCACCTTGAAATTTATCCCGGGGAAAAGGAATTTTCTGGCTGACGCTTTGTCCAGGCTACCACAGCATGAGAGTAAGCGCAAGGAGGTCATTGATACCGTTTTTTCTCCTTCCCACTTGGGACTAGCCGTCCTCACTCGGAGCAAAGCCAAAGAACAGAAATCCACTGATAGCCCTGCTCAGGTGCCGGGTCCTACTGAAGGTGGCGGTGATTCACCCTTGGCGCAGGGACCGGTGCCACAGCCCTTGAACCCCGACCCGCCTTCCCCCGATCCGGGGACCCAGGTGGTGACCCCTACGGCAGATGGCTCTGCCACGCCCACTGTTTCTCAAGGGGAGGAAGGAGGGTGGCATGCTCAATTGGCCTCGGAACTGCCCCGGGACCAGTGGTTCCTGGCTCACCCCAATGAGGTAACTGTGAAGGAGGGGGTGGCCTGGAAAGGGGATCGCCTGTATGTTCCTGAGGTCTTGAGAGCGAGTATTCTCAAACAGTGCCATGATGTCAAGAGTGCGGGACATTTTGGGTATCTCAAAACTTTACATTTGGCCCGCAGACAATTTTGGTGGCCCCGCATGAGGAAGGAGGTGGAGGATTATGTAAAGGGGTGTACCACTTGTGCAGTGTCAAAAGGGGGGTCAGGGAAGCCCAAAGGTTTGCTCCACCCTCTACCTACCCCAAACAAGCCCTGGGAGGTCATTAGCATGGATTTTATTGTGGATTTGCCAGAGAGTAGGAAAAAGACGGTTATTTGGGTTGTGACTGATTTGTTTTCCAAGCAAGCGCATTTTGTGGCCTGTAAGAAGCTCCCCACAGCCTCCCAACTAGCCAAATTGTTCATTCAGCATATTTATCGGATTCATGGCATTCCGGCCAAGATTGTGTCGGATCGGGGGGCACAATTTACTTCGCAGTTTTGGAAGGCTTTCACAAACCTTCTAGGGGTGGAGCTTGGTCTCAGCAGCTCCCATCATCCCCAATCGGATGGACAATCGGAACGAACGAACCAGACTCTGGAACAATACCTAAGGTGCTATGTGAATTTCCAACAATCTGATTGGGTTGATCTTCTACCTTTTGCTGAAGTGGCCTACAATAATGCCACTCACCAGAGCACTGGGCTCTCGCCGTTCAAGGTTGTGTCTGGGCATGATTTCGGTCCCCTCCCCTTGTTGGAGGGGTCTCCCAACTCTGACCCCGTTTCGGTCTCCCAGTGGAGTCAAAAGGTCAGGGATGCGTGGCCTCATGTAATCTCGGCCTTGGACTTTGCCAAAGCACGCTACAAACATTATGCTGATCAGAAACGGGACCCTTCCCCCAGATATGCAGTGGGAGATATGGTTTATTTGTCCACCAAATTCCTTAAGTGTCCCCAACCCTCAAAAAAGTTGGGAGCCAAATACATCGGACCTTTTCGTGTTGTTAGGATGATAAATCCTGTGGCTTTTGAACTGTCTTTGCCTAAGTTGTACCGTCATGTACATCCTGTGTTTCATTCCAGCCTGCTCAAGCCCGTGAGCCCTCCGGACAAACACCACCCGGCTCCAGAACCTGCTCCTCAGCCGATCCTGGTGGATCAAGACCAACATTTTGAAATTTCTGAGATTCTGGACTCTAGACTTCACCGGGGAGGGTTACAGTATTTGGTAAAGTGGAAACACCTGCCTTTGGGCCATGCAGAGTGGGTTGCTTCTGAGCATGTCAATGCCAAACGCTTATTGCGAAAGTTTCATGCCCGCTTTCCCGATAAGCCGGGCTGAGAAAGGGGGAGGGTTGGTCTTCAGGGGGGCAGTATGTCAGGCTCATCCCTGAATTCTGGGCATTGGAGTGGAATTCATGGAGGCCCTGACATGTAGCTAGTATTTTCTCAGGATTTTGGAATGCCTGAGAAGTGAGCCAGGCCTCCTGGTTGGCATGGTAACGCAAGTCCTACCGGGAACTCAAGGCCACGCTCCCCAGCTACTTTTGCTCCCCCGTGTCTGTTCTCACGCTTGATGCCTTATTATCTCTGGATAGTTTACATTTACTTCAGTAGCAGCTTTGCAATGGTTCCTTACACAAGCTACTCTTCCAATAAAGAGTTTTATTGAAGAACCCTGAGTTTGTGTTCTGAGTACATCACACAGCCAACCCGCCACCTCCCCAGGCGATGGTTCCACTACTGAACCACTCTTACTGCCAGGAAGTTCATTCTCGTGGTCAATCCTGCTCTCCGCTTCCTGGAGCTGAGGAGACGGCAAGTGTGTCTTGTGGCCCTGCCTGAATTGACTTCCACCACTACCACCAAAGGGACAGACCGAGGACATCTGATAACATGACTGCTTTATTGGGGAGCACCTCAGAAGAAGAGTCCCCGCATTCGGCGGCCAATGCCCTGGCGGTCGTAAAGGATGTTAAACTTGTTCACAAACTGGTTCATGGTGTTGCAGGTCTTGGTGATGGTACCCAGGTAGGTCATCAGGCCGACGTCATTGCATTGCTAATTGCCAAGAGACACAAAGAAGGGTTAGCAAGAAAGGAAGCTCCTCCCTGAGGGGCCACAATAGCCAAGGCCGATGCGCAGGAGCTCGCCAACCCCCCGCCCCGCCCAATACACCCGGGCTCTCTGGACGCCCTGGAAGCAGCTGCGGGAAGCCCTGAACAGGCTTAGCACAGGAGGCACTTGGACTTCTGAACAAATCATAGAATCAACAGATTGGGGAGGGGCCCTCAAAGACCATCAGGTCCAACCCTTGCTCAGCGCAGGGTCTCCAACAAGAACATCCCAGCAGCAGGGAGCAGCCCGGGCTTTTTCGGAAGACGCCCAGAGAATGAAAGAAACATACACCCCACCTCTCCAGGCACGGGGGGCTCCACTGCTGGACCGACCGCTCTCACCATCACAAAGTTCCTTCTGATGTTCACTCGAAACCTACCCTCCTGCAACGTAAAACCATTAGGCCTAGTTCTGCCCTCTGGGGCAGCAGAGAACAGGCCTCCCCTCCGCTCTGGGGCAGCCCTTGAGGTATTTAATGTGTGATCATGTCACCCCCGGTCTTCTCTTCACCAGCCTGAACATGCCCGGCTCCTTTAACCTCGACGTTTTCCATACCGCTTATTGTCTTCATTACCCTTCTCTGAACCTGTTCCAACTTGTCAATATCCTTAAAATGAGGTGCCCAGAACTGAACGCAGTATTCCAGGCGAGGACTGACCAGCATAGAATATAGGAGGCCTATTATTTCCCTCCGCCTGGAGACTTCTGTTAATGCGGCTAAGATGGCGTTTGGTCAGAAAACCTTCTTTGCTGCAGCATCACAGCGCTGGCTGATGTTCAACTTCTCATCATCAATAACAATCCCAAGGTCCTTTTCACGTGTAGTACTGCTGAACCAGGTATCATTTGGGTTCTGTGGCCAAAATGTAGAATTTTGCATCTGTCTGTTGAATTTCATTTAATTCACCCCCGCTTTCTAGTTTATCAAAGACCTTTTGTGTAGCGGCCTGTGACTCCGTGAGGTGCGGGGACGCCCCCTTTAGAGGAGTCGTACGCAGTCTGCCCCCCCCCTGAACTAACAAGGAAGGTGCTAAGTCAACTGAGAGTCATCTCCAGGGCAAGTCCCGTGTACCCAAAAGGTTATGTCTGTATGTACCCAGAAGTGACAATTGTGTTTGTGTGTATCCGGGTAATGAGTGTGTCTATATGTATCTTGTGATTATTCCCGTCTATCCATTATAACTATGTCGCAAGCACCAGACATACCAGTATAACCCCCTCTAATGATTAATTCTGTATACGTGACTAGCCAAGTGTAACTATACTAGCTATACCCAGTGTAACATACACCATTATCTGCATATATAAAACACTTCAGTATGATTCTATGCCTCTGTTCCCATTCTGCTGATTGGGCGCTTAGGAAACATGTCAACCTTTTTGTTGCTCCTTGCTTGCCTGGCCAGCCTCAGCTCACTTCAAGATTTAGCTTTCTTTACACTAACCCTGAAAGCTTGGGCTACACATCATCCGTATTCTTCCTTTGTGATTCATCCTTCCTTCCATTCTTTACACAGGCACTTTCCTCTTTTTACTGCTTCCTTGAGTATACTGTGCAGCCACATTGGCTTTTTCAGGTGTTTTCTATTTTTCTTCTTCCATAGAATTGTTTGTGATTGTGCAGTTCCTACTTTAGGAAATCCTACCCATGCTGGGTGCCTTTTTCCTTTAGCATTTATAGCCATGGAAGTCAATGAATTTCAACAGGGAGAACTGTAAGGCACTGCATTTAGACAGGAAGAAAATGAAATGCACAGCTATAGGATGGGCGACACCTGGCTTGACGACAGCACATGTGAAAGGGATCTAAGAGACTTAGTAGACCACAAGCTGAACATGAGTCAGCAGTGTGATGCAGCAGCTAAAAAAGCCAATGTGATTCTAGGCTGCATCAACAGGACGCTAGGGTCTAGACTGAGGGAAGTCATAGTGCCACTTTGTTATTCTGCTTTGGTCAGATCTCACCTGGAATACTGTGTCCAGTTCTGGCCACCACAATTTAAAAAGGATATTATCTAACTGGAGCGTGTCCAGAGGAGAGTGACTAAAATGGTGAAAGGTCTGGAAACCATGCCTTATGAGGAAAGACTTAGGGAGCTGGGTATGTTTAGCCTGGAGAAGAGAAGGTTGAGAGGTGACACGATAGCCATGTTTAAATATGTGAAGGGATCTCATACTGAGGATGGAGCAAGCTTGTTTTCTGTCGCTCCAGCGATTAGGACACGGAGCAATGGGTTCAAACTACAGGAAAAGAGATTCCACCTAAGCATTAGGTAGAGCTGTTTGACGGGAATATGCTGCTGCCTGGGAGTGTGGTGGAGTCTCCTTCAATAGAGGCTGGGTGACCATTTGTCAGGAGTGCTTTCTTTGTGTATTCCTACATGGGAGAACGAGGTTGGACTGGATGGCCCTCAAGGTCTCTTCTAACTCTAAGGTTCTATGATTCTGCCCAGTATTTCCCTGAGTTTGATCAAATCAGCTTTCCTGAAATCCATGGTCCACGTTTGATTATACCCTTCTCCGGCCTGTTCCACAAGCATGACATGGCCACTCCTCCTCCACTGAAGTACAGACTGCTTTGACTCCAGTGGCCAACTCCTCCTCCCTACTGGTTAGGATCAAGTCCAGGATGGCTGATCCTCTTATTCTTCCCTCCACCTTTTGAAAACAGAAATTACCTGCAAGGCACATCAGTTGGGCAGCCTATGCTTAGCTGAGCTAGTCTCCCAGCAGAATCAGGATAACTGAAGTCCCCCTAACTACCAGTTCTGGGCACCACAATTCAGGAAGGATATTGAGAAGCTGGAAGGTATCCAGAGGAGGGCAACCAGGATGGTGGGAGGACTGGAAGCCATGATGCCCTATGAGGAGCAGCTTAGGGAGCTGGGCATGTTGAGTCTGGAGAAGAGATGGTGAAGAGGTGACGTGATAGCCCTGTGTAAGTATTTGAAGGGGTGTCACATTGAGGATGGAGCAAGCTTGCTTTCTGCTGCTCCAGAGACTAGAACATGGAGCAATGGATGCAAGCTCCAGGAACAGAGATTCCACCTAAACGTTATTAGGAAGAACTTCCTGACAGTAAGAGCTGTTCGGAAGTGGAATACATTGCCTGGGAGTGTGATCGAGTCTCTTTCTTCTTTGGAGGTTTTTACAGAGGCTGGAATGCCATCTGTCATTGGGAATGATTTGATTGCGTCTTCCTGCATGGCAGAATGGGGTTGGACTGGATGGCTCTTGGGGTCCCTTACAACTCTATGATTCTATGATTCATATCTTAAATGCTTTAATGTATCATAAGGAGCAGCATACACACAGACAGATGGAACAATACAGGGACTTTCTACCTGGGGTAGGAAAATATCTTTTTCCTAATGCTTTTGTACCCATCTCCTGTGGTGGTGGTGCTGCTGCTGAACTGATACCTCCCCCCCCCCGATTTTTATTTTTTATTTTTAGCTTTTGAGGTGCTCTGGGTTTCCCAAGGTGGAAAAAGTAGACAAAGTTTACTCGAATCCACTCACTCCTCAATGGCCAAGAGCACAGCTTTGGCTCTCGTCTTGCGCAATCTCCCCCCTTGAGCATTTTGCGTATTCCCCCCTCCTCTTCACAGACCCTCCCTTCTGCACTCAGCAAGAGGTAGGCAAGCCTCCCCCCACCCAGCCAGGCACTCACATCATAGAAATCTGTCTTGAATTTGTCAGTGCTCAGCACAGGCAGGCAGTGGCAGAGGGCATAGGCCTCACGCAAGATCTCGTGGTTGAAGGGCACCTCTCCTGCATTTGGGGGGGGGGGAAGGAAGAGAGGTTAGGCTGGTGCTGCCCCCCCCCCCCCGGGAGAAAGTGCAGCACAGGTTGGTCCCTTCACCCGCTGTTTGCTCTCACCTGCTTGTGAGGCTTTAACGTATTCCAAAATGAGCTTGACACGGCTGTGAAGCATCTTGATGGCGCTGTGCTGGGCAATAAGGTGCTCAGCCACTGGAGGAGGGACAGGCAAGGGAGAGGAGGTCAGGGGACGGGCCGCCAGGGACGCCGCTCAGAAACTAGCCAACCCGCCCCAACCTCTGGGTGCTCTGTGCCCGAGGAGGAGCAGCAGAGGTCGTGCGGGCCCTCCCGTCACCCGCTAGGCCAAGTCCTACTCAAGTTCAGCCGCGCAAGAGGGGCTCCGTGAGGGTGTTGCTCCATGGCACAAGCTCCCCTCCCTCTCAAATCTTCTTGCCAGCTCCATGAACATTTGCCTGGGCTTACCTGTGGAGTTCTCCCCACTGCCTGTTGCTGTCATCCGGGCCACATGGTCCACTCCAATGCGCTCAGCTTCCTCCGTGGCCAGTGTGTACGTCAGCTCTGCAAACAGCATTGTGGCCTTGGTGGAAAAGGTGAGAGGAAGGGGATTAGCAGCCACCCCAGGGGGCAGAACAGAAGCCTCACTCGCCACATCCCATTGCTTGTGGGCATCACAGAGGAATTTCAGAGACACCCAAGGCAGCCTAGAGAAAATGCCACAAGATGGCAGCACTGTTCAGTTCTTAATGATCAATCACTTTATTGTATTTCTATTCATCAGTTAAGACGCTATCACCAGTTGACCACGTGTCCTTCCCACTGTGGTATCATGCAGTCTACTTCTTAAGAGTTTATTTCTTTTTCTTTTCCTTTTTCCGCAAGAGAATCACACATGTAGATAACTGCGTATTTCTGTTTATCACTTGTACACATATATGGTGTGGCACTGACTTGGCCTAGCAGGTAATATTCTCCATTGCAGTCATAATAAATATTAACCACAATGCAGGTAATATGCTAGTTGAGCAGATCTTCCTTGCAGCCTCATGCAGAGATTTACATGCCCAACTTTCTTTCCTATCTTGAAGAAGCCCCAAACTGCTTGCCCTATGAGGAGCATCTTAGGGAGCTGGGTATGCTTAGTCTTGAGAAGAGAAGGTTGAGAGGGGACATGATAGCCGTGTTTAAAAGGATAGCCATGTTTAAAATATTTGAAGGGATGTCATACTGAGGATGGAGCAAGCTTGTTTTCTGCTGCTCCTGAGACTAGGACACGGAGCAACGGGTTCAAACTCCTGGAAAAGAGATTCCACCTAAACATTAAGAAGAACTTCTTGAGAGTAAGAGCTGTTCTAAAGTGGAATGCATTGCCTGGGAGTGTGGCATTGGAGTCTCCTCCTCTGGAGGTTTTTAAACAGAGGCTGGATGGCCATCTGTCACTGGCACTGACTTGATTGTGTCTTCCTGCTTGGCAGGATGCAGTTGGACTGGGTGGCCCTTGGGGTCTCTATGCTTCTAGGCCTGCCCGCCCCCAGGGCTCCCAACGGCCAAGGTGCCGCCAGCAGGTGTGGGAGAGCAAGAAGAGGGACCGGCAGAAAGACAGGGCGCAGGGGAGATTACCTCTCCGTTAATGATGTCGATCACGGACTCAAAGACGCTGACGGGCAGCTGAGGGGAGAAAGAGAGGGCGGGCATGGGAGGAGGGGTCACTTCAGCAGGGACAGCCCCCCATGCCCCGTCCCTGCCCCAAAGGCCTGGCAGTGCTGTCGGCGGCAGGGACTCACGTCGGTGTGCTTGGTCATGGGGTTCAGCTTGAGGAAGAGGGGGCTCTCGATGATCTCGCACACCTGGGGAGAAGAGGGAGGCTGCTCACCTGGGGGTCTGGGAGCCCCCCGCTTGCCCCGGGGCATGGTAGGGGCCCGTTCCCCCCGTGACCCACCGGGGCTCACCTGCTTGTGGACGTGGATGTCTGACTGGTCCGGGGGGCCGCCCGTAGTATACCAGCCCAGGAACTCCAGGTCCTTGAAGACTTGCTTGACTGCCGAGGAGAGGGAAGGAAGGCCATGTGGGGAGCCCGCCGGTGGGCCGCTGTCCCCCCTGAGAGCCCCGGAGTCGGACGGGCCCCTGGGGGCCACCTAGTCCACCCCGCCTCCGCCCGCCCGCCCACTTACACTGCTCCTCCTTGGTGTAGTAATACTCCTTGTCGACCACCACCTTCTCCTCCTCCTCCACCGGGTGGGAGAGCAGCTCGAAGGAGTTCATCACCTCGATGTTGCGCCCCTCCTGGCGGCCGATCAGCGCCCCGATCACTGCGGGCGGAAGGGAGGGTGGGCGGGGGGTCTCTGGGGGTCTCCCTCCCTCCCTCCCCCCAGCAGGCAGGCGCCCAACCGGGGGAGCAGCAGCAGCAGCATCCCCCACACAGCCCGGGCGGGGCTCACCTTGGGCGGGGGGAAAGGGAAAAGTGGGTGTGGGCCTTCCTTCTGCGGGCAGGCAGGCGGCCGTCCCACCGGTGCAGCGGGGCTGACCTTGGGCGGGCGGGGGGGCTGCCTCCCTCCCTCCCTTCCTCCCTCCCTCCTTCCCTCCAGTGGCTCCTCTTCGTCTTGGAAAGATGTGACCAGTGGGGTGCCACAGGGTTCTGTCCTGGGCCCAGTGCTATTCAACATCTTTATCAATGACTTAGATGAGGGAATTAGGGGCATACTTATCAAATTTGCAGATGACACCAAATTGGGAGGAGTAGCTAATACCCTAGAGGACAGGATCAAAATTCAGAATGACCTGGATAGACTGGAGAGCTGGGCCAAAGCTAACAAAATGAAATTCAATACGGAGAAATGTAAAGTACTGCATTTAGGGCGGAAAAATGAAATGCATAAATATAGGATGGGAGAGACCTGGCTGAATGAGACTATGTGCGAAAGGGATCTAGGAGTCCTAGTAGACCACAAGTTGAACATGAGCCAACAGTGTGATGCGGCAGCTAAAAAGGCCAATGCAATTTTGGGCTGTATCAATAGAAGTATAGTGTCTAGATCAAGGGAAGTAATAGTGCCACTCTATTCTGCCTTGGTCAGACCTCACTTAGAATACTGTGTCCAGTTCTGGGCACCACAATTCAGAAAGGATATTGACAAATTGGAGCGTGTCCAGAGAAGGGCAACTAAAATGGTGAAAGGTCTGGAAACCATGCCTTATGAGGAGAGACTTAGGGAGCTGGGTATGTTTAGCCTGGAAAAAAGACGGTTTAGAGGCGATATGATAGCCCTGTTTAAGTATTTGAAGGGATGCCACGCTGAGGATGGAGCAGGCTTGTTTTCTGCTGCTCCAGAGACTGGAACACGGAGCAATGGGTGCAAGCTCCAGGAACAGAGATTCCACCTCAACATGAGGAGGAACTTTTTGACAGTCAGAGCTGTTCGGCAGTGGAACGCACTCCCTCGGAGCGTGGTGGGGTCTCCTTCCTTCCTTGGAGGTCTTTAAACAGAGGCTGGATGGCCATCTGTCGGGGATGCTTTGATCGTGATTTCCTGCGTGGCAGAATAGGGTTGGACTGGATGGCCCTCGTGGTCTCTTCCAACTCTGCAATTCTATGATTCTATGATTCTCCGGGCAGGCAGGCGGGCGTCCCACCGGTGCAGCGGGGCTGACCTTCGGCGGCCGGGGGATCTGTGTGGGGCGGCCTCCCTCCCTCCCTCCCTCCCTCCTTCTTCTCCAGGCAGGCAGGCAGGCGGGCGTCCCACCGGTGCAGCGGGCTGACCTTGGAGCGGGCGGCCCTCCTGCGAGCGCATCCGGACCCAGTGGTCGCTGATGTTGAGGATGACCAGCGGGTGCAGCGCCACCGACACGCTGCCCGTCACGCCCGAGGCCATCACCGCCGGGCCGGCTGCGGGACCGGGACCAGGAGGAAGGGGAAGAAAGAGAAGGAGAAGAAGCCGGTGGTCAGCCAGGGAGGCAGGCCGGAGGCCCCCGGGAAGGCCTCGCTCGCCCCCGCTCCGCCCCTCCCCGCCTCACCGGCCGCGTCGACCTCCATGCCGGCCCCGTTGCTGCCGCTGCTGCCGCCGCCGCCGCCGGGCCCGGACAGGCAGGAACCGCTGCTGCTCGCCGCCGCCGCCGCCGCCATCTTGGCCGTTTATGTCCCTCCGCAGCCCCCGTAGAAACCTCCGGCGCTGCGAAAGTGCGCATGCGCCTCCTGCGCCGGGCTCCCAAAGACCGACGAAAGCCGTCGAGTGACCGCGCGCCGCACAGCGCCCCCTGGCGGCAGAGGGACGCGCCGCTTCCTTTGGAGCCGGAAGAGGAGGAGCAGAGCCGCACAGCGCCCCCTGCCGGCCCCGCCCCTCTCAGCCCCCGCCCTAGAGGAGGGAGGAGGGAGGGGCGCCTGGAGCGCTCGGGGGCGGGGCGAAGGCGGAGGCGGGGTTTCCCGCGGGTGGGACGCCCCGCCCCCTTTGGAGGCCTCCGGGGACTGCGGGGGGGTCGGTTGCGTTGCAAAGGGGGTCCCCATAAGCCCCCCCCTCATATATATATACACACACACACACACACACACACACAGAGCTGATATCTCCCCCTTCGAATCAGGAGGTTTTGTGTCAGGATTAGGAACTTCTTTGTTAAAATAAAACCGCGCCACAGAACGACGCTCCCTCCGGCTGTTCTCCGCCTCCAGTGGCGCCCCCTTGCCCTGGGAGAGGGGCTTGCGGGCCGAATGAGGCTGTGAGCTACGATGGCGGCAGGCCGGTTGGAGGAATTTTGGGGGCCCTACAACGCTTTACTTTGGGCCCCCCATAGGGTTATCTCAGGTCAATGTCACCTAACCTATTCACCGTACAGGAAGTTCAGATCACAGTAGGACCCCCGTATCCACGGATTCATTATCCATGGGACACAAAACAGCACACCTACCATAGAGCCTTCCTAGGAAATGTGTCCTCCCTAGCCGTTTTCTAGGCCCTCCAAGGCAGCTCTATGGTATTTTAAACCAGAAGTCCCATTATTTTCAATGGCGTTCACTATTATCCACTGTTTTGAGAATCCACGCCCCCCCCCCAAACCAATCCCCAGTGGATAAGAGGGGCCTACTGTATTTCATAATTTGCCACCAATAATTTAGTTTAAAAACTATATTATAGGCACTAACATAATATTTTTTGTTTATTAGCAATTAATGTAATGGTGGGATATCCTCAAAGAAAATAAAGAGTAGACTACAAGATAAACATGAGTTAGCAGTGTGATGCAGCAGCAAAAAATGCCAATGCGATTCTAGGCTGCATTAATACAAGTAGTGTCTAGATCAAGGGAAGTAATACAGTCGTCCCTTCACATTCGCGGGGGTTACGTTCCACGGACCCCCGCTAATGTGAAAAATCCACGAATACTGTTTGCCCCCCCTCCCCTGCCATAGCGACCATGGGGCCTCCGGAGGCCCCATAGTCGCTTTCCCCCGCCTCCCCACTCCCTTCCTAGGCCTTCCCGGGGCCTCCGGACAACCTCCCTGCCCTCCCCATTCCCCCCCCAGGGCCTTCGCGGGGCCTCCGGAGGGTCTCCGGAGGCCTTCCCCGCCCTCCCCACTCCCCCCCAGGGCCTTCGCAGGGCCTCTGGAGGGTCTCCGGAGGCCCCGCGGAGGCCTTCCCCGCCCTCCCCACTGCCCCCCCAGGGCCTTCGGAGACCCTCCGGAGGCCCCGCGAAGGCCCTGGGGGGGCAGTGGGGAGGGCGGGGAAGGCCTCTGCGGGGCCTCCGGAGGGTCTCCGGAGGCCCTGCGTAGGCCTTCCCTGCCCTCCCCACTCCGCACACAGGGCCTTCGCGGGGCCTCCGGAGGGTCTCCGGAGGCCCTGCAGAGGCCTTCCCCGCCCTCCCCACTGCCCTCCCAGGGCCGTCGCGGGGCCTCCGGAGGGTCTCCGGAGGCCTTCCCCTCCCTCCCCACTCCCCCCCAGGGCCTTCGCGGGGCCTCCGGAGGGTCTCCGGAAGCCTTCCCCTCCGTCCCCACTCCCCCCCCAGGGCCTTCACGGGGCCTCCGGAGGGCCTCCGGAGGGTCTCCGGAGGCCCCGCGGAGGCCTTCCCCGCCCTCCCCACTGCCCCCCCAGGGCCTTCGCAGGGCCTCCGGAGGGTCTCCGGAGGCCCCGCAGAGGCCTTCCCTGCCCTCCCCACTGCCCTCCCAGGGCCTTCGCGGGGCCTCCGGAGGGTCTCCGGAGGCCCCGCGGAGGCCTTCCCCGCCCTCCCCACTCCCCCCCAGGGCCTTCGCGGGGCCTCTGGAGGGTCTCCGGAGGCCCCGCAGAGGCCTTCCCTGCCCTCCCCACTGCCCTCCCAGGGCCTTCGCGGGGCCTCCGGAGGGTCTCCGGAGGCCTTCCCCTCCCTCCCCACTCCCCCCCAGGGCCTCTGGAGGGTCTCTGGAGGCCCCGCGGAGGCCTTCCCCGCCCTCCCCACTGCCCCCCCAGGGCCTTCGCGGGGCCTCCGGAGGGTCTCCGGAGGCCCCGCAGAGGCCTTCCCCGCCCTCCCCACTGCCCCCCAGGGCCTTTGCGGGGCCTCCGGAGGGTCTCCGGAGGCCCCGCGGAGGCCTTCCCCGCCCTCCCCACTGCCCTCCCAGGGCCTTCGCGGGGCCTCTGGAGGGTCTCCGGAGGCCCCGCGGAGGCCTTCCCCGCCCTCCCCACTGCCCCCCCAGGGCCTTCGCGGGGCCTCCGGAGGGTCTCTGGAGGCCCCGCAGAGGCCTTCCCTGCCCTCCCCACTGCCCTCCCAGGGCCTTCGCGGGGCCTCTGGACGGTCTCCGGAGGCCCCGCGGAGGCCTTCCCCACCCTCCCCACTGCCACCCCAGGGCCTTTGTGCCACCCCAGGGCCTTCGCGGGGCCTCCGGAGGCCCCGCGGAGGCCTTCCCCGCCCTCCCCACTGCCACCCCAGGGCCTTCGCGGGGCCTCCGGAGGGTCTCCGGAGGCCCCACGGAGGCCTTCCCTGCCCTCTCCACTACCACCCCAGGGCCTTCGCGGGGCCTCCGGAGGCCCAGTGTCGCGGTTTTGGGGGGGCCTGGGGGGCCCTCACAAAACCGCGAATAATCAAAACCGCGAATGTCGAGTTCGCGAATGTGGAGGGACAACTGTACTGGTTCCAGTTCTGAGTACAACAATTCAAGAAAGATACTGAGAGGGATGGTGGGGGGCCCGGGAGCCACGATGCCCCGTGAGGAGGGAGCGGGGCACGTTTAGCCTGGAGAAGAGAAGGTTGAGAGGGGACATGAGAGGCATGTTTAAGTATTTGAAGGGAGGTCATACTGAGGAAGGGGCAAGCTTGTTTTCTGCTGCAGGACATTTTCAGATGCGGCTTGCAGTGCAAGAATCCAGCGGAAGAGCTTCGCAGCTGCAGCGCAGCAAGGGGTCCATTTCGGACGATGCCGTCCCTGTGGCGAAATCATCCGTGTCTCTTCCGTTTAGGGTTGGAACCTGCCGCGCCAACCTCCATGAATAAAATCTGGCGGAGTATAGCGCGGCAGGCTCCAACCCTAAACGGAAGAGACATGGACGATTTCACTGCAGGGACGGCGTCGTCCGAAATGGACCCCCTGTCGCACTGTAGCTGCGAAGCTCTTCCGCTGGATTCTTGCGCTGCAAGCCGCGTCTGAAAATGTCCTAGGACACGGAGCCATGGGTTCAAACTACAGGAAAAGAGGTTCCACCTGAATATTAGGAAGAACGTCCTGACATTAAGAGCTGTTCGGAAGTGGAATATACTGTACTGCTGCCTTGGAGTGTGGTGGAGTCTCCTTCTTTGGGTTTTTTTAAACATAGGTTGGATGGCCATCTGCCAGGAATGCTTGGATTGTGAGTTCCTGCAGGGCAGAAGCCGATCAGATGGGATGGCTGTTGGGGTCCCTTCCAACCCTATGATTCTATGATTCTAGGCTGCATTCAGAGCCTGGGAAAGTTACTCTTGGATTACACCTCCCAGAATCCCCCTGCCAGCACCCTTCTCAAGGTCTGGTTGCATTGTTCCCTTTCCAGCATTCTCTAGCCCAGTGGTTCTTAACTTGGGGTCCGCAATGTCCTCACAGGGGGTCCACGGAGGCTTGAAGGCTGCTTGGCCCACCTCCTCCCTGCAGTGGAGCAGCCATGTGACAGGAACCAAGGCAAAGCCTGGCTGGCTTGGCCTGCACATTGCCATTCAATCCACTCCAGCCACAATCTCGCAGGAAGAAGCAAGAGTGCCTCTGAGGGAAAGTTTAATGGATGGTGTAATTGTATTGTTGTTGTTGTTAACAATTATTATTAGCTATTATTTTTAGGGTTTTAAATCTTGAGTTAAGTCTTGGGGCAACAAAAGATATTTAAAGGGGGTCCCTGGTAAAGAAAAGGTTAAGAACCACTGCTCTAGGCCAGTGCCTCTCACATAACACTAATGGGATACTGATGTTTTAGTGACAACAATAAAACCATTGTTCCCAGTAGTATTACTCCAAATTTTAATTTATATTCTTTATATTCTTCTGTTAAAAGAGCTAGAGTGTTCTAGAAATTTCAGCATTGCACTATGACTGTGGAGACCAGGGTTTGAATCCCTACTCAGCCATGAATACCCACTGGGTGACCGTGGGGAAGTCACACTCTCTCAGCCTCAAAGGAAGGCAAAGGCACACCCCCTTTGAACAAAGCTTGCCTAGAAAACCCTATCATGGTAGGTTGGCCTTAGTCAGAAATGACTTCAAGGCACATGGGCAAACACACACAAATTTCTTTTGCAGGCTGAACTTAGTTGGCAGCAAGGGAGGAAGCTGAAGGAGACCAAGGGGGAAAGGGAGGGGAGAGGAACCAGGACAGGTTAAAAGCAGCTGGAAAGATGGATGGAGGGGATCTATGTGGAGGGAAGAGAAGGGAAGGAAGAAAGAAGCCCTTTCCGAGGGAAAGAGACAACCCTCAAATTCCCTTTCTCTCTCTCACACACACACTCACCCTCTCCTACATGCCTGGCTGGCTTGCATTTTGCAGCAGCAAACTCCCTCCAGCTTCTGCCACGGAGGGCTGCTGCTTCTTTCTCTTTCTCTTTAGTTTTTTGTTTTTTAAAAAAAGCCAGCAGGAGGTTTTCGAAGGAGGAGGGTAGGTTAGGGTTAGGGTTAGGGTTAAGGAGGCTAGCAGGGGCCCCTCTTGACCTCAGGGCCGCTTGCCAATGCTGATTTGGCAGACAGGTTAAACCGGCCCTGGCTGGCGGTGGCACAATAGCCACTGGTAGGGTCTCCCATGCCAGACAGGTTAAAACCGAAGGGTCTGACAAAGTGCGTCAAGGGGCAGGATGGGCTCTCTAGCCTTGTGGCAACCGTCCTAGAAGAAGGAAAACTCTAATCCCAAACCCAGGCAGAGGGTGCTCATCCAACCCTGTAAGGTCAACCATCTAAGAGAAGGAAACTCTAATCAAACCTACGACCCGAGGACCTCACTGCTACGTCCATGCTTGCAAGGCCACAGCAGATGAACCTCTGGTTTAAAGGGTGGGGAAAGAATCACAACCCGGAAACATCACCCAAGGAGACCTTCTGCTGTGCTTTCTGCAACCAGACTTGTTTATCTCAGATCGGCCTTTTTAGTCATCAGCGCGCTTGCAGGAAGCACGGGACGAGTCCTTCCTGAATCTTCATTTGCGAAGAAAAGCCAGAGAGAGAGAGAGAGAGAGAGAGAGAGGATAGGATCAAAATTCAAAATGACCTGGATAGGCTGGAGAGCTGGGCCAAAACGAACAAAATGAAATTCAATACGGAGAAATGTAAGGTACTGCACTTAGGGCGGAAAAATGAAATGCATAAATATAGGATGGGAGAGACCTGGCTGAATGAGACTATGTGCGAAAGGGATCTAGGAGTCCTAGTAGACCAGAAGTTAAACATGAGCCAACAGTGCGATGCGGCAGCTAAAAAGGCCAATGCGATTTTGGGCTGTATCAATAGAAGTATAGTGTCTAGATCAAGGGAAGTAACAGTGCTGCTCTATTCTGCCTTGGTCAGACCTCACTTAGAATACTGTGTCCAGTTCTGGGCACCACAATTCAAAAAGGATATTGACAAGTTGGAGCGTGTCCAGAGGAGGGCAACTAAAATGGTGAAAGGTCTGGAAACCATGCCTTATGAGGAGAGACTTAGGGAGCTGGGTATGTTTAGCCTGGAAAAAAGACGGTTAAGAGCCCTGTTTAAGTATTTGAAGGGATGTCACGCTGAGGATGGAGCAGGCTTGTTTTCTGCAGCTCCAGAGACTGGAACACGGAGCAATGGGTGCAAGCTCCAGGAACAGAGATTCCACCTCAACATGAGGAAGAACTTTTTGACAGTAAGAGCTGTTCGGCAGTGAAATGCACTCCCTCGGAGCATGGTGGGGTCTCCTTCCTTGGAGGTCTTTAAACAGAGGCTGGATGGCCATCTGTCGGGGATGCTTTGATCAAGATTTCCTGCATGGCAGGGGGTTGGACTGGATGGCCCTAGTGGTCTCTTCCAACTCTGCAATTCTATGATTCAAAACGTTCCATTCCTGTCCACTTTAGCTCCATTAAGCCAAGTGTTGCAACGTTTATACAGTCCATTTCTTGTTTTCCTATATCTAGCTTCCCCTGATTCCTGTTTCTCACTTTCCACGTTCCCATGAAGTGTTGTGCAACTTCAGACTGTCCTTCCTTTCGTCTTGGGTCCAGTTGCGTCATTAGCCACAGCGCTACACGTAGTTGTCCTCTGCTGTATCCCAGCAGCTCTTGGCGTGCCATCCGACCTGGGAGCCTCATCTTCTGGCACTGTCTCTTGTTCCATTTGGGATTGTCTCATCATAGGGTTTTCGTGGTAAAAGACATTCAAAAGGAGGCTTATTGTGCCTTCTGTGTCGTACTAACAAGCTGCAAAGAGTTGCATAAGCTTTGGTCGGCTCTGACTCGAGTTCCTCAGATTTTGAGGAAGTAAGTGAAGTTGACCGAGGCCCATGCGGCCGCTTCTTCCTCTCCCGGAGCCTCAACGGGGCCACAAGACCTCCTTGCAACTGGTATTGCAGAGTTGCAGGGCCCTGCCTTTGAGTACTGGCAAGCCTCTGCTCTGGTGCCGCCCTTCATGTCTCTGAGGGATCCTCCATCATTGTCACCCCCTGCCCCCCCCACACTCCTGCTGCCCCCAGGGGCCCCTCGGCCCCTTAAATCAAAGGATCCTAGAGTTGGAAGGGACCCGCAAGGCCATCCAGTCCAACCCCCTTCTGCCAGGCAGGGAGACAGATGCAAGCACTCTTGACAGACGGCCATCCAGCCTCTGCTTAAAACCTTCCAAAAAAGGAGACTCCACCACACTCCCCGGCAGCAGCAGCAGCAGATTCCACTGTCCAACAGCTCTGACTGCCAGGAAGTTCTTCCTAATCATGGTTGGGAGGAATCTCTTTTCCTGGAGTTTGAACCCATGGCTCCGTGTCCCAGTCTCTGGAGCTGCAGAGAATAAGCTTGCTTTCAAATACTTAAACACGGCTCTCATGCCCCCCTTCACCTTCTCTTCCCCAGAGTAAACCTGCCCCGCTCCCTCGGCCCTCCTCCCGGGGCATCGTGGCTCCGGGCCCCCCACCATCCCGGGCCCCCACCCCCGACCTCCTTCCTGCCTTGTGGCGCCCAGGAGCGGACTCTGCCTCCCCGGTCGCCCTGGCCCGATTATGCCCCTATTAGTGGGAATTTTTTTTTAGGGAATTTTTTTATTGGAGTAAGACCATTCTACTAAAAAATACACCCTACCGCAAAAGGCCATAACAATAATACAAAAACAATACTAATTATTTTCCTCTTTTCTTACTAATACAAAAGTAAATCTATCCTAACACTAATGTATTTTTCCCTTTAATCTAAACACACTATAATCACATTATATTTACACATTATAATTATACCTACTTAGAAATGGGGGGTGGGCTGAGAGGGGCGTCTCCCCTCCTCCTCCGAGGCCTCTGGGGGGACCCCCGCCCCGCCGCCCCTCCCCGCGGCCCCGATCCCCGAAGGCCAGCTGGAGCCCGGGCCGATCCGCCAGCCAGCCGCCTCCCGCCCAGTTGCTCCACCGCGGCCGCTCCGGCCCCGGCCTCTCGCCCGCCCTCCCTCCGCCGGGAAAGCCCCTCGAGGGCGCGGGTTGCGCAACGGCCCCGCGGAGCGGAGCGGATCCTGCCGGAGCCCGGAGACGCCCGCCGCCCGAGGGACCCCGGAGCCCCGCGTGAGTCGCCCGCCGGGGGGTCTCCTCCCTCCCTGGGGGGTCTTCAGCCCCTCGGACGGTCCGGAGCGAAGGGGACAAGAGAGCCCCCCCCGCCCCCCCGGGACCCCCTTTGAGCCCTCGGACCCCCCCGTCCCGGCGCTCCGACCCCGCGAGCAGGAGGAGGGGGGCAGAGGGAGGGGGCTTCCCCGCCTTGGGACCCCCCCCCGCTGCCCGAGCGCCCCCTCGCCGCCCCACGGGAGCCGCCCACGGGCGCCCGGTGGCCAAAGGCGGCCCCTCGGTAGCCAAACGGGGTCTAAACCGGGGCGGGGCGGGGGAGACGCCAGTCGGACCGACTTCTGCGTCTCGCTTATCCGTTAGGCTCCTGGCCCGCCTTTCTCCCCGACGGGGCTCCAGGCGCTTCCCACGGGCGGAAGGGGCCGACTGGATGGCCCTTGGGGGTCCCTCCTCTCCCGCTTTCGGGGGGATTGCACGGCGTTCGCGGGATCACCCCACTGCCTCCGGCGCAGAGCTGGGCTGCTCCCCGGGGACGCGCGTAGAGCCCCACAGACGACTCCTCGAGCGGCCGGAAGGGACCCCCAGGGGCCATCCAGTCCGACCCCTTCCAAGCGCCTCTCCCGCCCCCGCCGCCCCGAGAGGGAAGCCAGGCCGTCCGTCCGTCCTTCCAGGCACCCCCCGGTTTTCCTCGTGCGCCCCCCAGGACCCCCTCCCTGGGGGGGGGGCTGAAAAATGCGGGCCAGGGTCGCCCCCTCCAACCCCAGCCACCCCCTGAGGCGCCTCCACTTTGCCTCCCAGGAGCGGCCCCCCTCAGCCGCCCCCTCTAAGCAGCCGGGCGGGGGGCCCACTGGCAAGGAGGAAGCCATCTTGGGGGGCCCATGCCGGCCCCTGGAAGGGGAACCTCTTTTGGCAGCGCCCCCCAGGCCAGGGGGCGGGGGGGGCGGCGGACAAAAGGGGGGAGGAGGGGTGATGGGGGGGCGGCGGACAAAAGGGGGGAGGAGGGGGTGATGGGGCCCTTGGGGGAACTGGGGGAGCCCGTGCGCCCCCCCGCCTTGCGGACGCCCCCCTCCCCCGCGGCCCTCCTCCGCGCGGAATTTGGAAAGCCCCCCCACTCGCCCCACCCCGAGGGGACGTCCGAACAGGTTGGGTCACCCCAAAAGCTGGAGCCCCCCCCCGAGTCTCCCCCAGTTCTGCCCCATCCGAATCCGGCCCCCCTCTTGGGGACCCCCCTCCCCTGAGGCGCCCTGGGGGGGGAGCCATTTCCAAGTGCGCTGATGATTAAAAAGGCCATCCGAGATAGACAAGTCCGGTTGAGAAAGTGCCATCACCTGCTTATTTAGCTGGGAAAAACCCTGTCGTGAAAAGTAGTAAGAATCTCTCTGGCTTCTCTTCGCAAACGAAGATTCAGGAAGGACTCATCCCGCGCTTTCTGCAAGCGCGCTGATGACTAAAAAGGCCAATCCCAGATAAACAAGTCCGGTTGCAAAAAGCACAGCAGAAGGTCTCCTTGAGTGATGTTTTTGGGTTGTGATTCTTTCTGCGTTGTCGTTTCTCTTCAAGACTTGTTCGTCGTGAGTTCTCAAATAAGGCTGCAGCATTGTGGATAGTGCGTCTCCATGCCTCCCGATGTGAGGCCAGGGCGGACCACTGTTGGTGATCAATTTGGCCAAGCCTGAGATGTTGTTTCAGGGAGTCTTTGTATCGCTTTTTTGGAGCGCCCCTCTTACGCTGACCCGTGGCGAGTTCACCGTAGAGTAGTATTTTTGGGGAGGTGATGGACCTCCATCCTAGAAACGTGCCCTGTCCAGCGCAGCTGTGTTCTCAATATCATGGCCTCAATGCTGGTGATCCCTGCTTGCTCAAGGACAGCAACATTCGTCACATAGTCAGTCCAGTGTATATTTAGGATTGTGCGTAGACAGCGCTGATGAAAGCGCTCGAGGAGTCGTAGGTGGTGGCGATAGGTGACCCATGTTTCAGATCCATAAAGGAGGATAGACAGTACGATGGCTCTATACACACTGATTTTTGTGCTTTGCCTCAGGTGTTTATTGCTCCAGACTCTTTTGTGAAGTCTTCCAAATGCACTACATGCCTTTGCTAATCGGTGATCGATCTCTTTGTCAATCTTGGCATCTAAGGAGATGATGCTTCCCAGGTAGGTGAACTGCTGAACGGACTTGAGCACAGATTTGCCGACGGCAATGTGGGGATGGTGGTGTTCGTCCTGTGGTGCAGGCTGGTAAAGAACTTCTGTTTTCTTCAGGTTGACTTCTAGCCCAAACAGCTCTGCAGCTGTTGCAAAGCAGCATGTTAGGCGCTGCAGAGCTGCTTCTGTGTGGGCAACAAGGGCAGCATCATCGGCGAAGAGCAGCTCACAGACTAGATAGTTTAGAGTCTTAGTGTGAGCCCTCAGACGGCTTAAGTTAAACAAGCTACCATCAGTACGGTAACGTATATAGATGCCGTTGTCGTCTTCAAGCTCTGCCATAGCCCTTTGGAGCATCGTGCTAAAGAAGATTGTAAATAAAGTTGGTGCAAGAACACAACCTTGCTTCACTCCATTAGTTATTAGAAAGGGCTCTGAAAGAGCATCGCCATATCTGACTTGACCACGCTGTCCCTCGTGTAGCAAGATAATCATTTTAAGGAATTTGGGGGGACATCCTAGTCTTTCCAGGATCTGCCACAGACCTTTTCTACTCACAGTGTCGAAGGCTTTGGTGAGGTCGACAAATGTTACATAGAGACCCTTGTTCTGCTCCCTACATTTTTCTTGCAGTTGCCTAAGGGCAAATACCATGTCTGCAGTACTCCTATTGGCTCTGAAGCCACATTGGCTTTCAGGGAGAAGTTCTTCAGCAATGGCAGGACGTTAGGCGCTGCAGAGCTGCTTCTGTGTGGGCAACAAGGGCAGCATCATCGGCGAAGAGCAGCTCACGGACTAGATAGTTTAGAGTCTTAGTGTGAGCCCTCAGACGGCTTATATACACAACAACTCCATTTTTTTTGTCCTACCAAATTAAACTATTCTCCTAAACTTCTATAAATCAAATATTTCATATCCTTCTTCCTAATATGGGTTTCTTGTAGGCAAATTACATCTTGCTTAGGATTTTTCAAATAGCATTTGTTTCTCTTTGCAGAGCACTTGCCCCATTTATATTCCATGTTACGCATTTGTAATCCATGCGTAGGCTTGAGTCTTAGACGAGTCCATAGTTGCCACTCTGGATGCACAAAGAAACTCGTCCTCCTCCTCCTCTTCCTCTTGTTTCCGCTGTTGTGATCCCATTTCAGTGTCATCAGTCACCCGCATTTCATCCATTTCTCTTCCAGACTCCCAAGAATTCTCTTGCTGAAACGGAAACTCTCTACACCCTTGACCCATTAAAAAAATTCTATCTGCCATCACAAAATGCCTCTTTAAATAAAAATGTCTTCAATTGCCGATGAAAAGATTGCAGGGAGGAGGCCAGCTGCGTCTCTTGTGGAAGGGAGTTCCACAGACTGGGAGCTGCCACCGAGAAGGCCCCGTCTCCCGAGTCCTCACCCACCACACCTGGAAAGGCAGTAGGACTGAGAGATCTAAATGGAACCTTTTTCTGTTTATCTGTCAAAAAGAAGTTAACTTTTCTGTTCTGAAATATCCTAGTCAGAATTTCCTTTAGCACTATAACATCTATAATACTAACGTTAAATTGAGTTGCAAAGTGCTGTTGTCTTTTTTCTTACAATTTTTTTTCTTACAAAATAATAGAATCCTAGAGTTGGAAGAGACCCCAAGGGCCATCCAGTCCAACCCCCTTCTGCCATGCAGGGGTCCACAATCAAAGCCCTCCAAATGGCAGAGGGCCATCCAGCCTCTGAAGTTTTAAAACCTCCAAAGATGGAGGCTCCAACGTCACACTCCCCGGCAGCAGCGGATTCCCCTGTCCAACAGTTCTTACTCTCAGGAAGTTCTTGAGTTTGAACCCATTCCTCTGTGTCCTATTTTCTTGGAACAGCAGAAACCAAGCTTGCTCCATCCTCACTATGGCATCCCTTCAAATATTTAAACATGGCTATCGAATTAGCAAATACACCTCTAGGGAGGTTTGTCAACAGTGACATACATGTATTAATTCTAAGACCTTTTTAAACCTCTGAATCCATATCCTCTTTCTCTTTTTTCAGAAAGTCTTCCCGCACTTTAATTATCTTGTCTTTAAAATTTTCTCCAAGATTCTCCAAAATTGCTCTAAATCTCAGTCAAAATTCCTTTCCTCTCAACTCCAGTGCTATATTATCCGACTCTCTTTCTATCTTTTTTTAAAGTCCTGTTTTCCAAAATTCCCACTGTATTATTAATTAATTTTACATCTGAAGGAAACGGCTGTATTGTACTGATTCTTCAATCTCTCTCACCTCCCATTTCAAATCTTCTATCAACTCCTTCTTCATTTTGGCCAAGCCTTCCTTGTTTGCCATATCGCTTCTCATAGATCTAACCTGATCCAATACTTTCTGTAGCATCTCTGGAGACTTGCTTTTTCTGCGGTGTGATCCACTGACATCTTCCTCGGGTTTTTTTAGCCCTTGACATTTGTTAAAAATTTCTATCACTTTCATAGACAGTACGGTGGGACCTCAGTATCCGTGGGCTTTGGTATCCATAGACTGAAGAAACCGCGGACTTGCCATGCAGAAATAGTAAGAAAACAACAGCACCTGCGATCTAGTGCAAGCAGGCCCAGAAGCGGAGGTGGCGGCAAGGCCCTGGCGCCAGAGGGGTCTATTCCTAGGCCTTGCAAAGTGGGCAGCTGGCGGGTGCCCCAGAGAATGTGGGGGGTCACAGGGAATGCTCGCCTCGCAGCATGCCTGCCAGCCAGATCTTGCCACAGCCATGCACCCCGAAGGTTGAGGCTGTTGTGCGCAGGGAGTTTTTGAACAGAGCACAAGGGCAACAGAATAGCCGTCTGTGTCTTGTCCAAAAAAGGACTTGTGCACACGGAAGTCACTAACTCAATTGCTAGCAATAGCACTTAGGTTTCTATACCGCTTTATAGTGCAAGCACTCACTAAGCAGTTTGCAATGTATTAGCTAATTGCCCCCAACAAGCTGGGTACTCATTTTGCCAACCCGTGAAAGGATGGAAAGCTGAATGAAACTTGGTGCCCTTGGGATCGAACTCGCAACGTTGTGGCTGCAGAACGGGCATTTACCCACGGCGCCACCAGGCTTTCTCCTTTTGGTCTTTGCTCCCACCCCGGCGAGTGCTGAAGCTCTTCTGGTACAGAGGGAGGAGGACCCTGCTGGCAGAGGAAGGCTGCCGGGAGGGCCCGTCCGGCTCAGGGGCCGAGTGGAGAGGTGGGCGACGCCTGGCCTCGTGCGGTGGCGAGTGTGGGGAAGCCTGAGCTTGGGGCGCTTTGTGAGAGAGAGGGCAGAACGCACAGAAGGGCAGCCGGACTGGGTGCCACAAACAGACCTCAACACGGGTTCTCTGTCCTTTCCAGGTGCTGCTGCTGCTGCTGAGGAACCCCTCGGTGCTGCCCCCTGCAGGCTCCATGTGGAACGGCAGCAACAGCTCCTCAGGCTGCTCCGAGAGCGCCGACTTCCAATACTTCCTCTTCCCGGTGGTCTACAGCCTGGTCTTCGCCCTGGGCCTGGCCAGGAACCTCTTTGTCTTGGGCTACTTCCTCCGGGCCAAGTCGGCCACCGCCCCAGCCAACGTCTTCCTGGTGAACCTGGCCACCATCGACTTGCTCTTCGTGCTGACCCTGCCCTTCCGCATCGCCTACCACGCCCTCCGCAACGACTGGGTCTTTGGCGAGGCCCTCTGCAAGGTCACCGGCTGCCTCTTCTTCGCCAACCTGTACGGCAGCTCCCTCTTCCTGGCCTGCATCTGCCTGGAGCGCTACGTGGCGGTGGTCCACCCCCTGCAGCACCTCCAGTTCCGGCAGTTCCGCTACCGTGTGGGAGCTGCCCTGGCCATCTGGGCACTGCTGGTGGCGGCCAGCCTCTTCCTGGCTCTGCGTGGGCCCCTGACCAGCCCCTTCGCGGACGGCCGGACAGCCTGCCTGGAGAACTTCTCCTCCAGCTCCTGGAAGGGCCGCATCTCAGGGGTCAGCCTCTTCGCAGCCGTGGTGGGCTTCCTGCTGCCCCTGGTCCTCATCAGTATCTGCTACCCGCTGATTGCCTGGCGGCTGCTGGCCTCCCCAGGGGTCCAGGCTAGCTCCCGGGCGGTGCGGCGCAAAGCGCTGCGAACGGTGCTGGTGGTCCTGGGGGTCTTCCTCGTCTGCTTTGCCCCCTATCACCTGGTGCAGCTGGTCCACACCCTCGGCCGTGTGGGTGTCCTGGGTGGCTGCCCACTCATCCGAGCCACGTATGTGGCCCGGCGTGTCACCATGGCACTCACCAGCCTCAACGCTTGCCTGGACCCTCTGGTCTACTACTTTGCGGCCGAGCGCTTCGCCTGGCAGCCTGACGGGTGGCGCTGTGGGGGCTGTGGGGGCTGCTGCCACGCCCACCCAGAGCGGCGCCAGAGGCCCTTGTGGCTGCGTGTGCTGGCCGGCCACAAGGGCTCCGCCGCCACCACTGCCTCCGCCTCTGCAGGGGAAAGCCCCGTGTCTGGCCTGGGGCACTGAGTGCGGAGGGGACCCATCTCTTCCCCCCTCGGTTTCTGTCCAGCAGCAGCAGGCGACCCTCCCCTCCCACGGCCACAGCTCCTTGTGTGTCTGCTTGTGCCACATTGTGAGCGCATCTGAGTGTGCGAGGAGGTGGCAGAATGGAGAAAGGCGACACTGATGCGCTCCTTTGGCACCCCCAGGTGCCCCCCTCTCAGGCCTTCTGGGTCCTCGTGTAAAAGCTTGCACTGCAGGGGGGCCCAAAGAAGCCACACAGCGAGCACACCAAAGAACCACCAGGCTTTCTCGAAGGAGGTCTCCCCACATCCCACCCAGGAGCATACCTTGATACCTGTGCACCAGCACAAGCCCCAGGGAGCATGGGGGGAAGGTGGACAGAAGGAGCCCTCCTGCTCCTTGAGGAAGAACAGGGGGCTCTGGCTCTGGGGTGTGCCACGGTCTCTGTGTGCAAGTGTGGGGCTGTACAATTTGGGCACGTGCGCTGAGGCCTGACCAGGCTGGGAGGAGTGCATGGATGCTGCCTCTGCCCACCTCCTTCCCACTGCTTCAGGGCTGGTTGTGGGGTGGAGATGGCTTCGGTCACCTCGGGAGATGATCTGTGTTGAGGGCAAGGGCTCCCCATTTGTCCTTCTAGAGGGCTTCAGCCTCACTGTCCTTCTCTCAGATGTGATTAGAGACTCATTCCTGCCCCACATGCCATTTAACGACACTTGGGACTGCGAGGAAGGTCTGTCTGGAGCCTGGACGTTTGGCCGTGGCGGCACAGTGGGCCCGGGAGGGCGGAGAGGCCGAAACGCACCAGGTGACGCTGCTGGGGGAGTGGTGGCAGCAGCCACGGTGGTGCCGCAGAGGTTGGGTGCGATCCGCGTGCCGAGGGCACCCGCCACCCTCTCCCCCCTTCCCCCTAAATCCAAGGAAACTCACCCAGCTCTAAGCAAGCGCCCGGCGCCAGCGATGGGCCAGGGGAGGAGGGTGTTTGGCCCAGACAAGAGGTCAGTCCTGGTCAGTTCAATGACGGGCTGCGGAACGGGGATTCCCCTCCTCAGTTCAGGTTTATTGCCGCTTGGCTCCACTCCTGGGTTCGGTCCTGAACTTGGGCGTTGCCCGGGAGTGCCTCTGCGCAGGTGGCTGAGCCTGCTGCTGCTGCTGCTCCCATTTCTGGAACGGCCTGATCTGGCTGAGGTGATGCATGCGTGCCCAATGGCGCTCTGCTTGGATGGCTGGGACACGTCGCTCCACCCTTTGGAAACTGCGCAGAAACTTCAGCGGGTCCAAAGAGCCGTGTCCAGACGGTTGATCGCACACACACACCTCCTCAGGACAGCCTCACTGGCTACCAGTTTGTTTCTAGTCACAATTCAAAGGCTGGTCATGTTCTATAAAGCTGTGTGTATCTCGGGTCCGGACTGTCTGAAGGACCATCATCCCCCATACGGGCCTCCCACCACCTCCAGGCACTCAGGCTTAGTGGGAAGACAGGAGGCCGCTTTCTTGGTGGCCCGTGGAGGCCGCTTTCCTGTTAATGGCAGGTCAGAAACTTTTTGGGGGGGGGCCTTTGGGTGGCTGCTATGAGTCAGCTTGTTAATCGGGAGTGCCACCTGCTCTTTCTGACACTCTCATGCTTTAAAAATTGCTTTAAAATCATATAACAGTGCTCTAATATTTATTACTCATTGCTTCTTTTTACTTGAACCCATTAAAAGCCCTGTTTTGAGCTGCCTTCAGTGCCCGTTGCAGGATAAAGGTGGGCTATAACTCAAACAGAGAAATATAATCAGATTGCTAAAACCAGGGCAATCTCTCCCCCATTTCTTATAGCCATCATGGTGCTTTCTCATTTGCATGCAGCTCTTTACACTGGTTGTCAGCGTTTGTCTGGTTTACTTACATGTAAAGATACTATATGTTATTAAAGGAGTGACTCATGTTTTAAAGCTTGTCCTTCCTGCTTAAATATCTTAAGAACAACTGCCGTGTGGAGGAGGTGAAATAGGAAGCCTCTCAAAGGAAGAGGGCATTTTAAATTTAGGGGGGGAAATGAGAGAGAGAGATTGAGAGAGAAGAAGGAAAGACATTTGTTTTTTTTTGGGGGGGGGGCTCTGCATCTCTCCAAGGTTTGGTGATGGGCATCTGATGTCAGGGGATGACAGGACATTCAATCCCCAGCAGGAACCAAAACCTGTCTCGGCAGACTTGGTAGCAACGCTTTCCCAAGAATACTCATGCACAGAGTGTTTCAGCATCCAGAAAATTGACCCTGCACACACACTCTTAGTTTCTTCATAGTTGTAAATTCTGTGGGTCAGTTTTGAAACAAGAGGGCTGCAGCTGAAGCTATGCATCTGCCGCTAGCAGCCAGAAGACAATGTGGAAATTCAACAGGTGCAACACACTTAAGGAAGCATGGAAACCGAGGGCGAGAAAACCCAGCTTCCTGCTGGTCTCTGTGTATGTGTGTCAGTCACCTGTATATTGAGAGTACAGTTGTCCCTTCACATTCGCGGGGGTTAGGTTCCATAGACCCCCGCGAATGTGAAAATTCCGCGAATAATGACAGCCCTCCCCCCACCCTCCCCAAGCGACCCTGAGGCCTCCGGAGGCCTCGTGGTCGCTCTATCTGGCCGCTCCCTGCCCTCCCCAAGCGACCCCCAAGGCCTCCGGAGGCCTCATGGTCACTCCTCCCGACTGACCGCCGCCCTCCCCAAGCGACTCAAAGGCCTCCGGAGGCCTCGCGGTGGCTTTTCCCAGCGGCCCCCCGCCCTCCCCAAGCGACCCAGAGGCCTCCGGAGGCCTCGTGGTCGCTCTCCCCAGCCACCCCCACCCTCCCAGAGCGATCCCGAGGCCTCCGGGGGCCTCATGGTCGCTCTCCCCGGCCTCCCCCTGCCCTCCCAGAGCGACCCCGGGGCCTCCGGGGGCCTCGTGGTCGCTCTCCCCGGCCTCCCCCCACCCTCCCAGAGTGACCCCGAGGCCTCCGGGGGCCTCGTGGTCGCTCTCCCCAGCCACCCCCACCCTCCCAGAGCGACCCCGGGGCCTCCGGGGGCCTCATGGTTGCTCTCCCCGGCCTCCCCCTGCCCTCCCAGAGCGACCCCGGGGGCCCCATGGAGGCCTCTCCGGCCCTCCCCACCCCCTCCCCGGCCCTTCATGGGGCCTCCGGAGCGTCTCTGGGGGCCCCGTGAAGGCCTCCCCGGCCTTCCCCCCTCCCTCCCAAGGCCTTCGCGGGGCCTCCGGAGGGTCTCCGAAGGCCCCGTGGAGGCCTCCCCGCTCCCTCCCAGTGCTTTCACGGGGCCTCTGGAGGCCCCGTGTCACGGTTTTGGGGGGGCCCGGGGGGCCATCCCAAAACCGCGAATAAGCAAAACTGCGAATGTCAAGTTCGCGAATGTGGAGGGGCAACTGTACATTGAATACTTCACTCCTTCCAGCATTAGATTTTAAGATGTTGGCAGAAAGAACACACCAGGGTTTGTTTTTTAAAAGCTTCTTGATTGTGGGTGGGGGGAACTTCAGCCAAAGAGCAGGGGCCCTATCTGAAGGGAACACGGTGGATGTAGTGTATCTTGATTTCAGTAAGCCTTTTGACAAGGTCCCCCATGATATTCTTGCAAAAAAGCTAGTAACCTGTGGGCTAGACAATGCAACTGTTAGGTGGATTTGTAATTGGTTGACTGACCGAACCCAAAGGGTAGTAGTCACCAATGGCTCCTCTTCATCCTGGAGAGAAGTGACCACTAGTGGGGTGCCACAGGGTCCTGTCCTGGGCCCAGTGCTATCCAGCATCTTTATCAATGACTTGGATGAGGGAACATGAGAGGGCATGCTTATCAAGTTTGCAGATGACACCAAATTAGGAGGGGTAGTTAATACCCCAGAGGACAGGATCAGAATCCAAAATGACCTTCACTGATTGGAGAACTGGGCCAAAACTTACAAAATGAATTTCAGCTCAGAGAAATGCAAGGTAAGGTACTATATTTAGGCAGAACAAATGAAAAACACAGATATAGGATGGGTGAACCTTGGCTTGACAACAGTACATGTGAAACATTTAGGAGTCTTAGTGGACCACAAGCTGAACGTGAGTCAGCAGTGTGATGCAGCAGCTAAAGAAGCCAATGTGATTCTAGGCTTCATTAATAGGAGTCTAGTGTCTAGATCAAGGGAAGTCATAGTGCCACTGTATTCTGCTTTGGTCAGACCTCACCTGGAAGACTGTGTCCAGTTCTGGGCACCACAATTCAGGAAGGATATGGAAAAGCTGGAATGTGGCCAGAGGAGGGAGACCAGGATGGTGGGAGGTCTGGAAGCCATGATGCCCTATGAGGAGAGGCTTAAGGAGCTGGGTATGTTTAGTCTGGAGAAGAGAAGGTTGAGAGGGGAGATGATAGCCATGCTTAAATATTTGCAGGGATGACATACTGAGAATGGAGCAAACTTGTTTTCTGCTGCTCCAGAGACTGGAACACGGAGCAATGGATGCAAGCTCCAGGAACAGAGATTCCACCTCAACATTAGGAGGAACTTTTTGACAGTCAGAGCTGTTCGGCAGTGGAATGCACTCCCTCGGAGCGTGGTGGGGTCTCCTTCCTTGGAGGTCTTTAAACAGAGGCTGGATGGCCATCTGTCGGGGATGCTTTGATCGTGATTTCCTGCATGGCAGAATGGGGTTGGGCTGGATGGCCCTTGAGGTCTCTTCCAACTCTATGATTCTATTATTCTCCTTTCTTTTTTTTTAGTGGAGGAAAAACCCTAACAGGAAACTCATTCTTTTTAGATTAATAAACACCCCCCACCCTACACACACACAAGATTCAGATGCTGCTGCTGTTGTTATCTTGGTTTCATTGTCTACTTCGTGTTACTGCCTGAAGTTCCTGATGTGATTCTGATGCTATCCAAGCATTTAGGAAATCAGTGAGGTTTGGTGGGATGATGTGGCATGTCCCAGGCAGTGTCACTTTGGCTTAATTGCAGTGGTTCTTAACCTGTGGCCCGGGGACCCCCAGGGGTCTGCAGTGTTCTCACTGGGGGTCCGCAAAGGCTTGAAGGTTGCTCTGCTCACCTCTTCCCTGCAGTGGAGCAGTCAAGGCAGAGGCTGGCTGGCTTGGCCTGCACATTGCCATTCAGTCTGCACCAGCCACAAATTTGGAGGAAGAAGCAGCAGAAAAATCTTCCCTCCCCCTCCAGTGCCTCTGAGGGAAGATTTAAGAGATGGTGTGATTGTACTATTGTTGTTGTTGTTGTTGGGGTTTTAAATCTTGAGTTAAGGTTTGGGGGTCAGTGGCAACAAAAGATATTTAAAGGGTGTCCCTGGTAAAGAAAAGGTTAAGAGCCACTTTTTTGGATTAATAAACAACCCCCCCCCTCCACAAGACCCAGATGCTGTTGCTGTCATGGTTACCTCTGCTTGGCTGCCTACTTTGTCTTACTGGCTGAAGCTCTGAAGAGCAGCCCTCCAATGCGATCCAGGCCTTGTGGAAACCCCTCAGCAGGAGCCGGGAGCTTTGGATGGCGGGAGACTCCTCCGCACGGCGTCCAGGCGGCAGGCGCGGCGGCGGAGGAAGAGGAGGAGAGGCTGCCCGGTCTGAGGCACCTTACCCGAGGGAAGGAAGGAAGGGAGGGAGGGAGAGGAAACCAGCAAGGAGGAAACCAGCCGCAGAGGGCCGGCCAGGCAAGGCAGCCGGTGAGGAACACGTGGAAGGAGCCACGAGCTTCTCACCAGCTCCCTCTTTGTCTTTTGCTCGAACTCGGCTCTCAGGGCTGCTGCAAACAGCGGCTCCTCCCGGCTGACTCCTTCCTCAGATAAGGAGGTCAGCAGGGGCCGGGCCCCCTGGACCTCGGGGCCCCCCGCCAATGCTCATTTGGCAGACTGGTTGAACCGGCCCTGCCAAACACACCAGTATCCCATTAGTGTTATGTGAGGGGCATTGGCCTAGAGCAGCGGTTCTTAACCTTTTCTTTACCAGGGACCCCCTTTAAATATCTTTTGTTGCCCCAAGACTTAACTCAAGATTTAAAACCCTAATAATAATAGCTAACAACAACAACAATACAATTACACCATCCATTAAACTTTCCCTCAGAGGCACTCTTGCTTCTTCCTGCAAGTTTGTGGCTGGAGTGGACTGAATGGCAATGTGCAGGCCAAGCCAGCCAGCCTTTGCCTTGGCTCCTGTCATGTGGCTGCTCCACTACGGGGAGGAGGTGGGCAAAGCAGCCTTCAAGCCTTTGTGGACCCCCTGTGAGGACATCGCGGACCCCAAGTTAAGAACCACTGGGCTAGAGAATGCTGGAAAAGGAACAATGCAACCAGTCCTTGAGAAGGGTGCTGGCAGGGGGATTCTGGGAGGTGTAATCCAAGAGTAACTTTCCCAGGCTATGAATGCAGCCCAGAATCATAGAATCATAGGGCTGGAAGGGACCCCAGCAGCCACCCCATCCGATCGGCTTCTGCCCTGCAGGAACACACAATCCAAGCATTCCTGACAGATGGCCATCCAACCTATGTCTAAAAAAACCCAAAGAAGGAGACTCCACCACACTCCCAGGCAGCAGCGCATTCCACTGCTGAACAGTTCTCACGGCCAGGAAGTTCTTCCAAATAGCGTTTAGGTGCAATCTCTTTTCCTGTAGTTTGAACCCATGGCTCCATGTCCTAGTCTCTGGACCAGCAGAAAACAAGCTTGCTCCATTCTCAGTATATGATATCCCTTCAAATATTTAAACATGACTATCTGGTCCAAATTCTCTTCCCCAGGCTCAACATGCCCACCTCCCTCAGCCACTCCTCATAGGGCTTAATGGCCTCCAGACCTCCCACCATTTTGGTCGTCCTCCTCTGGACACATTCCAGCTTGTCCATATCCTTCTTGATTTGTGTTGCCCAGAACTGGACACAGGATTCCAGGTGAGACAACAGCAGATAATACAGTGGCACTATTACATCTCTTGATCTAGACACTATACTCCTATTAATGCATCCTAGAATCACATTGGCTTTTTTAGCTGCTGCATCACACTGCTGACTCATGTTCAGCTTGTAGTCCACTTTTTCTTTTATTTGAGGAAATCTACACCATTACATTAATTGCTAAGCTAAATTATTGGTGGCAAATTATGTAATACAGTAGCCCCCCCTTATCCACTGGGGATTGGTTCTGGGGGGCGTGGATACTGAAAACCATGGATAATAGTGAACGCCATTGAAAGTAATGGGACTTCTGGTTTAAAATACCATAGTGTTGCCTTGGAGGACCTAGAAAATGGCTAGAGAGGATACATTTCCTAGGAAGACTCTATGGTAGATGTGCTGTTTTCTGTCCCATGGATAATGAATCTGTGGAAAGGGGGGGATCCTACTGTAATCTGAACATCCTGTACAGTGAATAGGTTAGGTTACATTGACCTGAGATAAACATATGGGGGCCCCAAGATAAAGCATTGCAGCCCCCCCCCCAAATTCCTTAAACCGTCCCTGCCTGGAAGAGTGGGAAAGCCCCCACCACAGGGCGACACGCATCCTGAAATCTCCCTTACCCCGTTGGTAAACTACCCTCAAGGAAGGTTGCATTGTGTACATCTAGGCTCAAGAGGTACACATTTACGCACACACATCTCTGATTTGCATCCTGCTAGACATACTGTAAACGGCTAAGGTGGCTCTCAGATATGTGTTGACTCAGGTTATGAATATGTCCGTATGTTTATTCAGGTAATTAGTATGTCTGTATGTACTCCTGTGTACCAAGATAATCCTTACCAAATGATTAACAGTGTATATGTGATCACTACACTATATAATAAACCAGCCTAGTGTGCTCTACCATGACAATCCCAGAGGGCGTTTGAGCATCATTACTACAACCCACCACATATGATAAAATGTCCCTTCATGCTGTTGACATTTCCAACATAGATTTAAAGCACCCTTGTACATTCTGGACAATGTATCAGGCTTCATCTACCAACAATACAGTGGGCCCTTGGTATTCGTTGGGATTTGGCTCCAGGTCCCCTTGCGGATACCGAAATCCGTGGATGCTTGTGGAGGTTATCCTGGCCTCTGTGTGCCCGCACACCCACATACACACCTGAGCAGCCAGGGTATCCCTGCTGTTTCCCTGCGAAAATCAGCTTCCTGGGGCCCTCAGCCTGGAGCCCCCAAACTAGCTTCTCCTCTAAGGGAACCCTTAGTACCTCGCTCAAGGGTGCCCCCCAGAGGCCAAAATGCTGCCGCCACCCCCAGATCCTAAAATGATATTGAAAATGAGATAATCACAGAGAGGTAATCACATTTCTATTAAGCTTTCCAGCCTTAAATGAGGGTTACCCCTAACCCCTCCTTCTCTATCCCAGAGAAGAATCAAGATAGCTATGACCAAGCAAGGCGCATGTATGTAGGCTTCAGTAGGAAAAACAGAAAAAGCTTTATTTTTTAAAGTTCAAGCAAATAAACAGTTAGCAGAAATAGTATCATGGAGAAAAGGCAGTTCTCTCCAGGTCCAACTTAAGAGTTATATAGAATAGCACTCAGAGTCTAGAATACATTCAGTCAGAGGATTAAAATAAATTTTAATCTAACGCAACTCTATCTAAAAACATTTTCCTAACTCTAAGAAAAATTCCACTCATGTTTAGGAATTCCATCTGGATTAGTCTCTGATGATGGAATTTCAGAGCAATGCAAATTGGCCTGCCCTTCAGGCCTCATGGCATCAGGTCTCTGGTCTGCGTCCTCAGACCTTCGCCAAAACGCGTGGCACTTTTGATGACCCCCAAGCCAGGTGTCACCAGAACAAAGAGGGCAGCTTCTCAAAACCCCATTAGGCAAATCTGATTGGCTCTCCAGTCAGGTGATGTGATGTAATGCTTAGCAAACAAATATCCACCCCTCGCCTTCGGAGTCCCTGTGTTGCCTTTTGTCTGACGGCCAGGGAACAGAAATTTACAGATGATGGGAAATGTCATTCTGATAAAATGCTGTCCCTTATATAAAATGGCAAAATCAAGGTTGCTTTTTTGGAGTTTATTTTTAAAAAAATATTTTCAAGCCGTTGATAGATGAATCCATGGATGCAGAATCTGTGGATACAGAGGGCCGACTGTACATAATTTTATTAAAAAATTATCTTTAAGATAACACAATAGTATAAATGTACCCCTCCGACCACATCTTTTCTTGTTGTTTCATCTGTATATAATCCAAAATTCTTAGCTCATTTTATCAAGCGATCTTTCACTTGTTCTTCTATGTCAAATTTTAACAAAATTTTGTACATTTTATCAGTCGCATGCTCATCACCTGTACACAATTGCAATTCAAACTCTGACTTACTTTGTTTAAAGCCATAACTCTTTTTGTCCATCTTAAATCTTTCAAATAACTGCTGATAGGAAAACAACAGAAAACTATATCCTTCTGCAAGTTAATGCTTGATTTACTTCCATATTGTCCTTGGTAATTCTCCAGAAGATCTTTATATGTTAACTATTTTTCTTTGCCTGTTGTTTCACTTTATTATTGAGATTCTCATGCTGAGATCTATAATGGCATTATTGGGCACAAACTCAGTTTATATCTGTCAGGATGTTCCATGCATTCTGGGTATTAGAGTAGGTTTTATGGAAAATCCTGACATGAGTTTGGTTCCTGGCCTGATTCCCCTGCCTGGGCCTCTCTGTCTCTGGACGGCAGCCGGCCCACCTTTTGGGTCTGGGACGCGGTTCCTCTGGAGACTTCAAGGCCGCCGCGGCGCCTGGACGCAACCTCTCCTCCCACGGCCTTCCCTGCATGCCATTCTCACGCTGTGAGGGTTTATCTATCGCCTGTGTTGTATTACTTTCAGTTCTGGCTTTGTTTCATGTTACTAGTATGCATTTCCTTGCTCAATAAAGAAATCTTGTTGAGTTAATGTGAATGTGTTTCTGGCACATCACAGTAAGCCAGAACTCGCGATCCTTCATAATTCCTACCCGTGATGTCCGAAGACACGGCGATTGGAACCCAGACGGAGAAAGACATGGCCACAGGCTGTGACCAGAGAGCTGGCTTGCCGGATGGCGGTGCAGGCTTAGCAGAGGAAGGGGTCAGCTGAGATCGACGGAGGGCTGGACGGCTGACCCTTCCCCCTGACCTCATGGAGCTGGGAGCCAGGCAAGTCCTGGGGATGGGCAGCCTCACCTTCTCCGAGACTCCAGTGTGTGGAGCAGGAATGGCCATGGGAGCTAGCTGGCTCTGGCCGGATGAGCGAGGTCGGGAAGAACGGAGATCCCTACGGTGGGATAGACCCCTAAACGAGGGGTTTCGGGAACCTGGGACGAGACTCCCTCGCTCAGAACTGGAGAAAGAGGTGCAGCAGCTGAAGCAACAGCTGGAGACCATGCAGACGAGCCTCCTGGAAATTTTACAGAGATTGCCTTGGCAACCTGCAGCCCCGGGAGGGCAACCGCCCCAGGGACCCCAGCTGCCGGCTCCTCCAGGGGGTGGGGTCCCGGCTCCCCCAGGAGGGGTCATAGAATCATAGAATCATAGAATTGCAGAGTTGGAAGAGACCACGAGGGCCATCCAGTCCAACCCCATGCCATGCAGGAAATCATGATCAAAGCATCCCCGACAGATGGCCATCCAGCCTCTGTTTAAAGACCTCCAAGGAAGGAGACCCCACCACGCTCCGAGGGAGTGCATTCCACTGCCGAACAGCTCTTACTGTCAAAAAGTTCCTCCTAATGTTGAGGTGGAATCTCTGTTCCTGGAGCTTGCACCCATTGCTCCGTGTTCCAGTCTCTGGAGCAGCAGAAAACAAGCCTGCTCCATCCTCAACGTGACACCCCTTCAAATACTTAAACAGGGCTATCCTATCACCCCTTAACCGTCTTTTTTCCAGGCTAAACATACCCAGCTCCCTAAGTCTCTCCTCATAAGGCATCGTTTCCAGACCGTTCACCATTTTAGTTGCCCTTCTCTGGACACGCTCCAATTTGTCAATATCCTTTCTGAATTGTGGTGCCCAGAACTGGACACAGTATTCTAAGTGAGGTCTGACCAAGGCAGAATAGAGTGGCACTATTACTTCCCTTGATCTGGACACTATACTTCTATTGATGCAGCCCAAAATCGCATTGGCCTTTTTAGCTGCTGCATCACACTGTTGGCTCATGTTCAACTTGTGGTCTACTAGGACTCCTAGATCCCTTTCGCACGTAGTCTCATTCAGCCAGGTCTCCCCCATCCTATATCTATACATTTCATTTTTTGCCCTAAGTGCAGTACCTTACATTTCTCCATATTTAATTTCATTTTGTTATCTTCGGCCCAGCTCTCCAATCTATCCAGGTCATCTTGAATTTTAGTCCTGTCCTCCAGGGTATTAGCTACTCCTCCTAATTTGGTGTCATATGCAAATTTGATAAGTATGCCCCTAATTCCCTCATCCAAGTCATTGATAAAGATGTTGAATAGCACTGGGCCCAGGACAGAACCCTGTGGCACCCCACTGGTCACATCTTTCCAAGACGAAGAGGAGCCACTGCTGAGCACCCTTTGGGTTTGGCCGGTCAACCAATTACAAATCCATTGAACAGTTAATGGAGGCCCGGTCCCGCAGGTTCCCGGTGGTCCGGTGCCCCCTGCGGGTGCCGGCCCAGTTGAGCCGTGGGAGTGACCGCGTGGCCTCAAACATTGGGATCTGAAGGCCACCTTTGATGGGGATGCTGCGAAGTTGCCGTACTTCCTAACCCAGGTGATGGGATTCATGTCTCACTGGGAAGAATTCCAGATGGAGACCGAGAAGGTGCGGTACGTCTCCAACTAGTTGGAGGGAGAGGTGGCACAATGGCTGGTGGGGCTCTATGACATGGGGGCTCCAGAGTTAAGGAGCTTCCACGAATTCATGCTGGCCCTCAGAGCTCAATTAGAAGACCCGCTGAGGATGAGGCGTGCACACACAGAACTTCAACGCCTACGCCAAGGCTCGAGACCTGTGGCCAAATACTCTTCCAAATTTCGCTGCCTGGCCAGCCAGATCCCTGACTGGACCGAGGCCACCAAGGTGCAGTATTTTCAGGACATCCTGGTGTGGGCCTCAGTCCAAGGGAACCCAGAAACGCTCCTGGGGTGGGTGCGACTGGCTGGGGAGGTGGAAACCCTGAGACAGAGCGCCAAGCTGGTCCGGCAGTGCCAGGGGCTAGGCGGGAAACCCAGTGGATCTGCAGGGAAGAAAGCTAAGGCGGCACGATTGGCTGGAAGCACCCCAGGAGTCAGAGAGGGAGCGGCAGATGCAAAAGGGCCTGTGCCTCCGACTGCCCAGAAAAGCAACCCGGGACAATCCTGCTGAAGAGAGGCCCAAGAAGGCAGATGGGAGGTCGACAGCACCCAAGACACCGTTCAAGCCAAAGCCCAAAGCAGCGGAACACACCTTGATCCCGGTCACGCGGTGGCAGGGGAGTCTTCTGAGGAGCCGGACGACAGTGGGTCCTCCTCCGACGCTGAGCCGGTGGGAAATGGATCCAGCCCACCCTACTAGGTGCCCAAGGGCAGGGTAATCCTGAAGGGCACCCAAGTGATGTGGTGAGTGCAGTAAAAGCCCCATTTTTTCTAAAAGCCGAGGTAGGGGTTGCAGATAACGGGGTCCTCTGAAACGTAATGGTGATGGTGGACTGCGGGTGGACCCAGGTGTTAATTCACCCCTCCCTACTCAGTGAACTCTCAGCCTGCGCCACTAAGCTAGACAAGCCAGTGTGGCTGTCCCAGATGGACAGGGGGATGATGAAGGGCCCCCCCGTGAGACGAATGACTGGCCCAGTGCAAATGAAGATGGGAAATCATCAGGAGGAGCTCCAATTTGTGATAGCACCAGGGCTGGTCCCAGCCGCGGTGGTAGGCTTGAACTGGTTGAAATTCCACAACCCCACTATAGACTGGATCAGAGAAACTGTGACATTTACAGACCCCATGTGTGTGCAGGAACACGGCTTATATGGAAACAGTGAGGGCTCCCTGGGACAGGGTTCCCATGAGGGACCGATTGCCAGAGCCGTAAAGTTGCTATGGCGCAAGGGGAAGTGAAAGAGCTGCCAGTAGAAGATCAACAGTGGCAGTGTGTGTTTGAAGAGAAGGAATGTGACATCTTGTCCCCCCCACAGGCCGCTTGACTGTGCAATTGAAATAGTCTCAGAGGCAGCCCAAGCCCAGGATTTACTCCATGACCCCAGCGGAGACGGATGCCCTCCGGGAGTTCATAGATAAGAACTTGGCCCGGGGTTTCATCAGACCCCTTGGGAGCCCCCGTGTTGTTCAGACCCAAACGTGATTCTTCTCTCCGTCTCTGCATAGACTATAGATCCTTGAATGCCGCTCTATTCTGCCTTGGTCAGACCTCACCTAGAATACTGTGTCCAGTTCTGGGCACCACAATTCAAAAAGGATATTGACAAATTGGAGCGTGTCCAGAGGAGGGCGACTAAAATGGTGAAAGGCCTGGAAACCATGCCTTATGAGGAGAGACTTAGGGAGCTGGGTATGTTTAGCCTGGAGAAAAGACGGTTAAGAGGCAATATGATACCCCTGATTAAGTATTTGAAGGGGTGTCACGTTGAGGATGGAGCAGGCTTGTTTTCTGCTGCTCCAGAGACTGGAACATGGAGCAATGGATGCAAGCTCCAGGAACAGAGATTCCACCTCAACATGAGGAGGAACTTTTTGACAGTAAGAGCTGTTGGGCAGTGGAACGCACTCCCTCGGAGCATGGTGGGGTCTCCTTCCTTGGAGGTCTTTAAACAGAGGCTGGGTGGCCATCTGTCAGGGATGCTTTGATCGTGATTTCCTGCATGGCAGAATGGGATTGGACTGGATGGCCCTTGGGGTCTCTTTCAACTCTACAATTCTATGATTCTATCAGTGTGACAAACCAATACTCCCTCCCTTTAATGAAAGATACCCTGGCCCAATTGGCCAAAGGGAAGATATTCACCAAGTTGGACTTGCGGGAGGCCTATTACAGGGTGCGAATTAAAGAGGGGGATGAGTGCAAAACTGCATTTAATTGTCAGTTGGGGGCCTTTGAATTCTGCATGATGCCATTTGGGTTAGCCGGAGCTCCCAGAATTTTCATGAACTTAATTAATGATGGGCTTAGAGAATTTCTGTACAAGGGAGTCCTGGTGTATCTAGATGATGCGCTCATCTATTCGGAGGACTATACGTCCCATGTTAAGCTGGCAAAGAAAGTGCTCAGTAAGCTGGGAGAACACCATTTGTATGCTAAGCTGTCCAAATGTGAATTCCACCAATCCCGGTTGGATTACTTGGGGTATCGCATCTCTAGCAGGGGGTTGAAATGCATCCTAAGAAGGTTAAGGGAGTCCTCGCATGGGAGGCTCTTAGGACCAGGAGGCAGCTTCAAAGCTTCTTGTGGTTTGCTAACTTTTATCGATCTTTCATCCCTGACTTTGCTGAGGTTGCCTTACCTCTCATTGACTTGTTGAAAACCAAAAGTTTGGGGGGTGGGTACCTGAGCTGGGAAGGGGAAGGGCGAAAAGCCTCCCCCAAAGATTGTGTGGATTGACCAATGTCAAATGGCTTTTGAAAAGTTGAAAAAGCTCTTCACCTCTGAGCCCATCCTTAAGCACTCCGACCCTGAGCAGCCTTTTGTGGTTCAAGTAGACGCTTCAGACGTAGCGATGGGGGGGTGTTACTGAAATGGGATGAGGGAGGGGAACTCAGGCCCACTGTGCGTACCTTTCAAGGAAGTTAAATGAAACCGAACGAAATTGGCCAGTGTGGGAGAAAGAGGCGGGGGCCATCAAAGTAGCATTGAAGACATGGCGCCATCTCCTGGAGGTATCCTCCCAACCTTTCGAGGTTTGGACGGGTCACAAAAATTTGGAGGCTTTGAAAACCCCATGCCGCTTGAACCCCAAGCAAATCTGGTGGGCCAGTTTCTTTTACTGGTTCAACTTCACACCGAAGTTTCTCCCACGAAAAAAGAATTTCCTAGCTGACGTTTTGTCTAGGCTCCCTCAACATGACAGCAAACAAAAGGAGATAGTGGACACGGTTTTCTCCCCCTCCCATTTGGGCTGGGCAGTTCTCACATGCAGTCAAGCCAAACAACAGGAGGCCAATGTAGATCGCACCTTGGCCCATGACTGAGACTTAACCAGGGTGCCTGACAGGCTGCTTCCGCAGGACGCGGCCCCAAACGTGACACCAACCCCGACACCTCTGGGGCCTTCCCCCTCAAGGGAAATTGGAGACGGTGGCGGTTGCAGATGGTAGACACCCTCTCTCATGACCCCTGGTTCCTTGCTCACCAAGAGGAAGTAGTGCTGCAAGGGGGTTTAGCTTGGAAGGGGAACGCATGTATGTTCCCGAGGCCATGAGGGCTGCCATCCTTAAGCAGTGCCATGATGTGAAAAGTGCGGGCCACTTTGGGTATGTGAAAACATTGCATTTAACATGCCAACAATTCTGGTGGCCTAAAATGTGGAGGTAGGTGGAGGAGTATGTGAAGGGGTGTCATACATGTGCTATTGCAAAAAGGGGTGGTGGGAAGCCAAAAGGACTGTTGCAGCCATTGCCTACCCCCACTAGACCTTGGGAGGTCATTAGCATGGACTTTATTGTTGAGTTGCCAGAGAGTAAAAGAAAAACGGTTATTTGGGTGGTAACTGACTTGTTTTCCAAGCAAGCTCATTTTGTTGCCTGCAAAAAAATCCCAACCGCCCTGCAACTGGCTAAACTGTTTGTACAGCACATATACAGTGTGATGTACACAGAACACAAACTCTGATATCTTCAATAAAGTTCTTTATTGGAATAGAAGCATGTGTAAGGAACAGTGGCAAAGCTGCAAACTGAAGATCAAGCTTACAGTGGAGACAGATAAGGTACACCCAGCGTGAGAAAGCAGAAAAGGGAGGGCAGTACATCAAAGCACATTTTGGAGGAGCGAGAATTGCCAGGCCATTTGGCCGGCCTTGAGCTCCCGGGATGAACAGCGTTCCCATGGTAACCAACATCTCCCAGACATTCCAGAGGCCCAAGGCAGAACCAGTCTCAAACCATCAAACTGTCAGGATCCTCCATGAACTCTACTCTATGCCTCAGAATTCATGGATGACCCTGACATACTGCCCCCCTGAAGATCAAACCCCCCCTTTCAACCAGGCTTATCAGGAAAGAGGGCATGAAACTTTCACAACAAGCGTTTGGCATTGACATGCTCAGAAGCAACCCACTCCGCATGGCCCAAAGGCAGGTGTTTCCACTTCACCAAATACTGTAACCCTCCCCGGTGAAGCCTAGAGTCCAGGATCTCAGAGATTTCAAAATGCTGGTCCTGATCCACCAGGATCGGCTGAGGAGCAGGTTCTGGAGCCGGATGGTGTTTGTCCGGAGGGTTCACGGGTTTGAGCAGGCTGGAATGAAACACAGGATGCACATGACGGTACAACTTAGGTAAGGACAGTTCAAAAGCCACAGGATTTACCATCCTAACAACACGAAAAGGCCCAATGTATTTGGCTCCCAACTTTTTAGAGGGTTGGGGACACTTAAGGAATTTGGTGGACAAATAAACCAGATCCCCCACCTCATATCTAGGAGAAGGGTCCCGCTTTTGATCAGCATAATGTTTGTAGCGTGCTTTGGCAAAGTCTAAGGCTGAGATTACATGAGGCCACGCATCCCTGACCTTTTGACTCCACTGGGAGACCGAAACGGGGTCAGAGTTGGGGGACCCCTCCAGCAAAGGGAGGGGACCGAAATCATGTCCAGACACAACCTTGAACGGCGAGAGTCCAGTGCTCTGGTGAGTGGCATTATTGTAGGCCACTTCAGCAAAAGGCAGAAGATAACCCAATCAGACTGTTGGAAATTCACATAACATCTTAGGTATTGTTCAAGAGTCTGATTCGTTCGTTCCGTTTGCCCGTCCGATTGGGGATGATGGGAGCTACTAAGACCGAGCTCCACCCCTAGAAGGTTCGTGAAAGCCTTCCAAAACTGCGAGGTAAATTGGGCCCCCCGATCAGACACAATCTTGGTCAGAATGCCATGAATCCGAAAAATATGCTGAATGAACAATTTGGCTAATTGGGAGGCCGTGGGGAGTTTCTTACAGGCCACAAAATGCGCTTGTTTTGAGAACAAATCAGTAACCACCCAAATAACCGTCTTTTTCCTACTCTCTGGTAATTCAACAATAAAGTCCATGCTAATGACCTCCCAGGGCTTGTTTGGGGTAGGTAGAGGTTGGAGCAAACCTTTGGGCTTCCCTGACCCCCCTTTTGCCACTGCACAAGTGGTACACCCCTTCACATATTCCTCCACCTCCTTCCTCATTCGGGGCCACCAAAACTGTCTCTGGGCCAAATGCAAAGTTTTGAGATACCCAAAATGTCCTGCACTCTTGACATCATGGCACTGCTTGAGGATGCTGGCTCTCAAGACCTCAGGAACATACAGGCGATCCACTTTCCAAGCCAAACCTTCCCTCACTGTCACCTCATTGGGGTGAGCTAGGAACCACTGATCCAGGGGCAGTTCCAAGGCCAATTGGGAATGCCACCCCCCTTTCTCCCCTTGAGAACCTGTGGGTGTGGCAGAACTATCCGTCGTAGGAGTCACTGCCCGGGGCCCCGGATCTGGGGGAGGTGGGTCGGGGTTCAAGGGCTGGGGCACAGGTCCAGGCGCCAAGGGCAAGCCACCGTCAATTTCAGTTGGACCAGGTTCCTGAGCAGGGCTAGCAGTGGATTTCTGTTCTTTGGCTTTGCTCCGTGTGAGGACTGCTAGCCCCAAGTGGGAAGGAGAAAAAATGGTGTCAATGACCTCCTTGCGCTTACTCTCATGCTGTGGTAGCATGGACAAAGCATCAGCCAGAAAATTCCTTTTCCCCTGGATAAATTTCAGAGTGAAATTAAAACGGTAAAAGAAACTGGCCCACCTGACCTGCTTGGGGCTCAAACGTCTAGGGATAGCCAATACTTCCAAATTTTTATGATCAGTCCAAACTTCAAACGGTTTGGGTGAGCCCTCCAGTAGGTGGCGCCACGTCTCTAGTGCCAACTTGATAGCACCTGCCTCCTTCTCCCACACCGGCCAATTTCTTTCCGTGTCATTGAACTTTCTGGACAAATAGGCACATGGTCTCAAATCCCCTTCCTCCCCCTTTTGCAACAGAACACCACCCATCGCTACATCAGAGGCGTCCACTTGGACCACGAAAGGCTGGGAGGGGTCGGGGTGTTTGAGAATAGGCTCAGAAGTGAAAAGGGATTTCAATTTGTCAAATGCTTGTTGGCACTGTGGTGACCACACAATTTTTTGGGGAGGTTTGTCCCCTTTACCGTGCTTGGAACTTTTGCCTTTCCCATCTTTGGTTTTTAGCAAATCTGTCAGGGGAAGGGCTACCGACACAAAGTCAGGGATGAAGGACCAATAAAAATTAGCAAATCCCAGGAAGCTCTGCAACTGTTTCCTGGTTCTAGGGGCTTCCCATGCCAAGACCCCCTTAACCTTTTCTGGGTCCATTTCAATCCTTTTGTTTGAGATGCGGTACCCTAAATAATCCAAACGGCTTTGGTGGAACTCACACTTGGACATTTTTGCATACAGATGATTTCCCCCAACCTGGTAAGCACCTTTTTCACCAGTTTCACATGGGACGTGTAGTCCTCAGAATAAATCAACACATCATCAAGGTATACCAACACCCCTTTGTACAGAAAATCACGTAACACATCATTAATTAAGTTCTGAAAAATGCCAGGGGCCCCTTTTAGGCCGAAAGGCATGACAAGGAACTCAAAAGCCCCCAAGGGGCAATTAAATGCAGTCTTCCATTCATCCCCTTCCCGAATCCGTACTCTGTAGTAGGCCTCCCGTAGATCCAGCTTCGTGAAAATCTTCCCTTTGGAGAGATGGGCTAGTATGTCCTTCATCAAGGGCAGGGGGTACTGGTTGGAGACACTAATAGCGTTTCGCCCTCTGTAATCCTGAATCAAACGAAGCCCCCCATCTGCCTTGCGCCTAAACATCACCGGAGCCCCCACAGGCGAGGTTGAGGGCCTAATGAACCCTCGGGCTAAGTTTTTGTCTATGAACTCTCGGAGCGCCTCCATTTCAGCTGGGGTCATAGAATAAATGCGAGGTTTAGGTAGGCTGGACTCCGAGAGTATCTCAATGGCACAGTCAAAAGCCTGGTGGGATGGCAAAATGTCACACTCCCTCTCCTCAAACACATATTGCCATGCCTTGTACTCCACTGGCAGTCCTTTCAGCTCGCCTGTTACTAAAGCAGTCGTGTAATTCTGTGACTCACCCTCCAGAGGGACCCCGTCCCCTGGAGATCCTCCCCCCACCCCGTGCTCCTTGGTACACAATGGATCTGTAAAAGTCAGTGTCTCTTTTATCCAGTCTATGGTGGGGTTGTGGTACTTTAGCCAGTTCAGACCCACGACTGCCGCGGGGACTAAACCTGGAGCAATCACAAACTGCAGTTCCTCCTGGTGGGTTCCCATCCTCATGTTCATGGGACCAGTTATGCGCCGGGCGGGGCCCCCCTTCATCATCCCCCCATCCATCTGAGACAGCCACACAGGCTTGTCCAGCTTAACAGTATCAACATTCAGTTCACTGACTAAGGAGGGGTGGATGAGTACTTGGGTACAACCGGTCAATCATTAACATTACTTTGCGGGTGGGGCCCTCCCGGGGCCCTCCCCTCCAACCCCCACTCGAGCTTTGATAAAGAATGGGCCCTTCACTCCACTCACCACGGCATCCGGGCACCCTTCCGGATTAGCCCGCCCTCGGGCGCTCAGTAGGGCGGGCTGGGCCCGTTTCCCACCGGCTCAGCGTCGGAAGAGTAGGACCCACTATCCTCGGGATCATCTGAAGACTCCCCTGCCGCATGGCCAGATGCCAGGGCCCTGGCCGTCGCTTTGGTCTTGGGCTTGGAGGGAGTCTTGGCGGGCCCGGTTCTCCCCTCGCTCCGCGCTGGCTTGGCGGCGGCGGGTTGCTCCCGAGGGCTCCTCTCTGGGCACTCCGCTATGCGATGTCCGCTCTTCCCACAATGCAGGCACAGACCCTTTTTCATCCTTCGCTCTCGTTCGGACTCTCCGGTGGTGGCTCCCCCCAAGCGTACCGCTTTGGTCTTCTTCCCCGGGGCCCCGGCAGACTTCCCCTCCGTCCCTGCCTGGCGGCGTAACATCTTGATGCTGCCTTTCACCGACTCCACTTCACCAGCTAGCCGTATCCACCCCAGGAGGGTTTCGGGGTCTCCCTGGAACAGGGCCCACTCTAGAATGTCAGGGTTCAGTCCCTCCTGGAAAAACTGCACCTTGACCTCCTCTGGCCACTCCGGCACTTGGCTGGCTAGGCGGCGGAACTCAGCCGCGTACTCTGCCACTGGCATCGTACCTTGCTTCAGGCTCCTAAGCTTCCCTCGAGCTCGCTTCCCCCTTAAAGGATCTTCGAACTGGGCCCTGAGAGCCATCAGGAACTCTTGGTAATTACCCAGTTCAGGGGCTCCCATATCATAAAGACCCACCAACCACTGGGCCGCCTCTCCCTCCAGTTGGTTGGACACATACTGCACCTTCTCAGCCTCGGACTGGAACTCCCCTTCCCACTGAGTCATGCAACTCACCACTTGAGTCATGAAGTAGGGTAGTTTTGCTGGATCCCCATCAAACTTCGCCTTCAGATGCCGGTGTTTCCAGCCCCGGGGTCGCTCCTGCGGCTCAACCGGGCCAGCCCCCACCGGGGGAGCCGGTCCAGGAGCCGGCAGGCCAGGTACGTCAGGGGGCTGAACGGGGACCCCATCCCCGGGTGCCTGGGCAGCCGCTGGTGGCGCTGGGGGAGGCTGGGCCCCTCCAGGGGCTGGTGGAGCCAGAGGGGTTCTGTGCAGGAGTTCTAGGAGTACCTCCCGTATCTCACCCATTTGCTGTTTCAGTTGAAGAACCTCGGTTCCAACTTCTGCCAGGGAAAACTTCGCTTCTGGCTCTCTAGGCCCCTCACCCTGGGGTCTGTCCCACCGGGACCTGCGTTCTTCTCGGCGACTGGCCCCTGCCCATGGCCAGGCGGGGCCCAAAACCTCTCGCACCGGCGTGCCGAAGCTTGGCAGGCTGCCCCTCCTTGGAGCCAGCTCGACCCCCAGCTCCCAGGGTTCAGTGGAGAGTGGAAATCTTCCAGCCCTCCGGCGGTCTCGGCTGGTGCCTCCAGCTGCGACGGCTACAGCACCCCCCTCTGCCCCAGTCTCCTGCTTCGAGGCATCGGCTTCGTTGGTGCTGGCCACAATCAGATCTTGGTCCATCTGCGTGCCAGTCTCCGCGTCCTCAGACATTGCAGGTAAAGGCTCCACAGTTTAAGGATGGAAAAATAAAAAGTCAGAGTTTGCAGCTTTCTGTGATGTACACAGAACACAAACTCTGATATCTTCAATAAAGTTCTTTATTGGAATAGAAGCATGTGTAAGGAACAGTGGCAAAGCTGCAAACTGAAGATCAAGCTTACGGTGGAGACAGATAAGGTACACCCAGCGTGAGAAAGCAGAAAAGGGAGGGCAGTACATCAAAGCACATTTTGGAGGAGCGAGAATTGCCAGGCCATCTGGCCGGCCTTGAGCTCCCGGGATGAACAGCGTTCCCATGGTAACCAACATCTCCCAGACATTCCAGAGGCCCAAGGCAGAACCAGTCTCAAACCATCAAACTGTCAGGATCCTCCATGAACTCTACTCTATGCCTCAGAATTCATGGATGACCCTGACATACAGGCTACATGGGGTGCCTACCAAGATTATCTCAGACAGGGGTGCCCAATTCACCTCCCAGTTTTGGAAGGCATTCATGAAACTGCTGGAAATTGAACTAGGGATGAGTAGCTCTCATCATCCACAAACAGATGAACAGACTGAACGTCTGAACCAGGTTTTGGAGCAGTACCTGAGGTGTTATGTCATCTTTCAGCAATCTGATTGGGTAGACCTGCTACCTTTTGCAGAGGTGGAGTACAACAACGCTATGCACCAGAGCACGGGCCTTTCCCCATTTAAAGATGTCTCTAGGCAGGAATTTTGACCTTCTGCCTTTGGGAGATGGAGATCCAAACGATCCAGTTCCTGTGGCCCAGTGGAGCACTTGAATCAAGGAGGCATGGCCGAAAGAAGTGTCAGCCCTGGAGTTTGCAAAGGCTCGTTACAAAGAGCACGCTGATAAGAAACGTGACCCCACTCCAGACTATGCTGTGGGAGATTTGGTGTATCTTTCCACTAAGTTCCTAAAGAGCCCTCACCCTTTGAAAAACTGGGCCTGAAATACATTGGGCCTTTCCCTATTGCTAGGATTGTCAACCCTGTGGCTTTTGAACTGGCTTTGCCTAAACTGTATCGTAACGCCCATCTTGTGTTTCACTCTAGTTTGCTCAAGGCTGCGTGTCCTCCAGATCAATATCATCGAGTTCCTGAGGCTCCCTGCCCTATCATGGTGGACAATGATCAACATTTTGAAATCTCTGATCTGCTGGACTCTCGCCTTCACGGGTGTGTGTGTGTTACAATATTTTGTAAAGTGGAAGCATTCCATATTCTTAATAAGGCATATCTCACATAATGATTATTTAAGTCTACATTCACTTTTTACTTTTACTTTGACGTACCATAAATATCATGCCACCAATATAGCAAATCATGTCCTTCCAATTCTAGCAATCTTTTATTTCTCAGTACCACCCATTTCTTTAACGAAACTAAACAACATGCTGCAAAATACAATCTGAAGTTGGGTAAACCCAATCCTCCTCTTTTCTTTGCATCTTGCAATACGTTATATTCCCCCTCCCGCCCTTTGCCATACAAACTTACATAAATCCTTCTGCTATTGCTTAAATGGTACATCAGTTTTCAAAATTGGTGTTGTCTGAAATAAAAACATCATTCCAGGCAAGACATTCATTTTTATTACAGAAATTCTCCTCAACAGTGACAAGTTTAATTTCTCCCTTCTTGGTATATCCCTCTTAATTTCATTCCATGTCTTAACATAACTGTTTTGAACCAGTATAAAGTTCATATTTGTCATAGTAATACCCAAATATTCAACCTTCTTATCATTTTTAAAACCAGTTGTATCTATCAATTCTGTTTGGTCTTCCATTTTCATATTTTTGGTCAACATCTTTGTCTTTTGGTTTTTGTGGGTTATTTTCCGAGCTTTCCCAGCAGCCAATGGGCCATTAATTAGACACTAATCCTCCTTGCATATCCTCCCACTATAAGAACTGACCATAAGAAGACATCAACCAGGGAGACACAGTACATAAACCCCATGCACCCCCATGCCACCATTCTCTGAAGATGCCAGCCACATATGCAGGTGAAATGTCAGGAATAAACTCTTCTAGAACACAGCCCCACAGCCCTGAAAATAGCCCACAAAAACCTATGGATGCCAGCCATGAAAGCCTTCGACTTCTCTTTGTCTTTTGATCATCAATCCTAAAACCTGCCAACTCACAAAATTCTTTCAATTTTCCCATTAACACTTTTATACCCTTCAGTGGGATTTTCCAAAGTTATGATCAGGTCAATACTCCAAATAATTAAAAGGTTTATGGAATGATCCTATAAATTCAAGCTAATCCCATGCTCTGAGGCAAAAATAGCATCAAAGGGGGTTATAATAGTTTTACAAGAAAGTATCTAGATGTACTGTCTTCTCCAAGCAAAATGTATTTCACACTTTTGCTTTCTCTCTAGTGTGGACATTCTGATGCCTCAGAAGGGTTGAATCCCGGCCAAAACATTTCCCACACTGCTGGCATTTGTATGGTTTCTCTCCTGTGTGGATTCTCTGATGGTTCACAAGGTTTGACTTGTAAGCAAAACATTTTCCACACTGCTGGCACTTGTATGGTTTTACTCCTGTGTGGACATTCTGATGAGTCAGAAGGACTGACTTCTGAGCAAAACATTTCCCACACTGCTGGCACTTGAATGGTTTCTCTCCTGTGTGGATTCTCCGATGATTCACAAGGTTTGACTTGTAAGCAAAACATTTTCCACACTGCTGGCATTTGTATGGATTCGCTCCTGTGTGGATATTCTGATGAATCACAAGGGCTGACTTCTGAGCAAAACATTTCCCACACTGCTGGCACTTGAATGGTTTTTCTCCCGTGTGGATATTCTGATGAATCACAAGGGCTGACTTGTAAGCAAAACATTTTCCACACTGTTGGCATTTGTACGGATTCTCTCCTGTGTGGACACTCTGATGAGTCACAAGGGCTGACGTCCGAGCAAAACATTTCCCACACTGCTGGCACTTGAATGGTTTTGCTCCTGTGTGGATTCTCTGATGAGTCACAAGATTTGACTTGTAAGTGAAACATTTCCCACATTGCTGGCACTTGAATGGTTTCTTTCCTGTGTGGATTATCTGATGATTCACAAGATTTGACTTGTATGCAAAACATTTTCTACATTGGTGGCACATGTATGATTTCTCTCCTGTGTGGACACTCTGATGAATCACAAGGGCTGACTTGAGAGCAAAACTTTTCTCACACTGCTGGCATTTGTATGGTTTCTGTCTTGTGTGGACTCTCTGATGAGTCACAAGGTCTGACTTGAGAGCAAAACATTTCCCACACTGCTGGCATTTGTATGGTTTGTCTCCTCTGTGGATTCTATGATGCCTCAAAAGAGCTGAACCATGAGCAAAACATTTCCCACACTGCTGGCATTTGCATGGCTTCCCTCCTGTGTGGACTCTACGATGCCTGAAAAGGTTTGAATTCTGAGCAAAACATTTCCCACACTGCTGGCATTTGTGTGGCTTCTCTCCTGTGTGAACTCTCTGATGCCTCAAAAGGACTGACTTGCAAGCAAAACATTTCCCACACTGCTGGCATTTGAATGGTTTCTCTCCTGTGCAGACTCTCATGTGACTGTCATAGTGCGACCTCTGAACATTTTTTTTTTCACAGTCCAGGCATTTGTGTGGTTTATCTCCTGTGTGGACTCTCCAATGCCTCAAAAGGACTGACTTGTGAGCAAAACATTTCCCACATTGCTGGCATTTGTATGGTTTCTTTCCCATTTGGGCTCGTGAGTAGTTCACAAGGTGTGAATTGTAAGCAAAACATTTTCCACACTCTTGGCATCTGCACACTTCCTCTGCTTTGTGCACTCTCTGGCTCTTCCCAAGGCATAAATCTCCACCACCATGTTTTCCAGACATTTCATTTTTAAATTGTTCCTTTCCATTATGGGCTCTCTTGTGAAGACAAAGCTCCAGCTTTTGGGCAAAACATTCACCACACATGGTGCATTTGTACAGCTCCTTGGTGGCATCATGCTCCTCTTCCATGTGGGTTTGCAGGTGTCTGGCAAGACCCAGTTTGTACCTAAAACACTTTCTGCACTTCATGCATACATGTGTTTTCCACCAGTTATCGCCTATAAAGAAGGACAAAGGCAGACAAGGCTGAATCTCAGCGTTCAGAGAGGAAGGACCTCTGGGAGCAACCATGGAGCTAAGCAAGCTCAAGGCAGAAAAGAAGCACCAGAGAAAGAGGAGCTACTGTGTCCCCTTTACCCCCTTCATGGATATTAGTCACACCTGCTAAATGGAACCCCTGCATATGTCTGAACACAAGGACCTGAGCTGCTTCGTGCCAGTTCACCCAAACCAGTGCGAAATTTTGCCCAGTTCATGGCAGAATCTCAACATGTGAGGCTCTTCAGACGTGCGTAAGAAAGTGTGAAAGAGGGCAGTAGAGGAAAGAGTGGATGAGAATGAGATGCTGAAGGTGAAACGCTGAAGCAGTGCGGACAGGCCTGAGGGCAGGTGGGGAAGCTGGAGCGTGGCGGGAGAAATGGAGAACCATCAGGGATGTGGGAGTGAGGAAGGCAGGGGGAGCAAAGCAAAGCTGGAGGCATGAGACAGAGCAGCGTCTGCAGGAGAGGCTTGTGACCGAACGAGTGTGCTCAACGCGAAAGGGGTTGGGGTGGGTGCCCTTGCTCTTGTGGGGGAAGAACACACAACTTGTCCCAGTCAAGAGTTTTGCTTGCGTGTGTGCATATGCTCATCCTCATCAGGAGTTTGTGTGTACACAAATATGTACACATTTAAACAAAAAACGGAACTGGTTGTCAATTATTTTGAATGAGAAGAGGCAAATACTGGAGAGAACCCAATGGAATCCACAGGAGAAAAGAGGGTGAAGCGTCTTCAAGTGCTCAGTGGATGGTTGTTTTTATTTTATTTTATTTTATTTTTGGGATAAAGCCCAACATGTTTCAGCCTATGTGTATATTTTGCTGGCCCGTTTCAGGGACAATATGAAATCTAACAGCAGAAATGTCTGGAGATGAAAATCTCACTCCATTTCCTGGAAGGTTTATTTTTGGTCCAGCAAACGGAATGAGATTTTTCAGCTCCCAGAAATTTCCTGTTAGATTTCATATTGCCCCTGAAGAAGGCAGCTGAGAAACAGTCAGCCCTCCACACCTGTGGGTTAACTTTTGTGGATTTTATTATTTACAGATTATTTGCTGCCAGCTCTGCTACTTCCCCATGTCATTTTTAATAGGGGCTGAGAGAGACGGAATGCATGGCAAGGCTTGTCCCTCGGAAAAACGGCACAGGACGGCAGCAGACGCCATGGCCAGCCCACCAGCCACCTGCTCCTGCCTTGGGAAGGCAACCTGGCCGCCTCAAAGGCATCTGTGGTGGGATGAATCTATGGATTATATTTATGTGTGTGTGTTCAATATGATTTTTTGCAGGGGGGGCAGAGATATTCATAGCGTTCCACTTTTGCGTGGATCCTTCACCCCAACCCCTGTGACCAATACATAGGCGGAAACACATCAGGCTTTTTCCAAAATAATTTTTTAAAAAACCCCACCCACTGAACACTTGGAGATGTTTCTCCGCACTTTTCCCCCTGTGGATGCTTATTTTGAATGACACAACTGGCCCAAGACTCGGTTGTCCTTTCTGGGCTGTGATTGTATGTTTTAATTTTTTCTTCTAATTTATATATTTTTAATTATTGTATGTTTTTAATCCTTCATAATTTAATATTATTTTAAGGGGTGGTTGGGCTAGGGTATTGTGATTATGGAGTTTTTATATTGTAAGCTGCCCCAATTGCGTTGCAGAGGGGCAGGATAGAAATAAAATTTTATTATATTATTATTACCTGGACCTGGACGTTCATGGCTGAGCTGGAACTGGGACCCCGGTTTTGGTGAGGGTCAGGCTCCAGAGAGACCCTATGACAGAGGTGGGCAACTGCTGAGGACCGGGGGCCCACACTAGACCCCCCCAAAGGATGTCAGAGGGCATCTCCCATTGTACCACCTGAAATAAGTTGGAAAATGTTTTCCTCCCCCAACAGCCCTTGAGGAAGTGGGGATAGTTTTAATAATAATAATAATAATAATAATATAGAGTATTTAGAATCCTCAACTGGAGAGCTCTAGTGCCTCACTAAACTACAAATCCCAAGATTCCACAGGATGTTGCCATGACAATTAATGTGGAATCACAGTGCTATGATGGTGTAATCTGAAAGGGCCCCCCGGTCTCTGTAGGAAGAGCAGTGGGTTCAGGTTCCTTACCCAGAGAGGACACATTCTCATAGTTCTCCATCATGACCTCCTCATACAAAGATCTTTGGTTCCGATCCAATAGGTTCCATTCTTCCTCTGCGAAATACACAGCCACTTCCCCAAAGGTCACCTGGAACAGAAAATAGCCTTCATCCAGAGAGTGACTTATCAAGAGTGGAGGAAAACACAGGGTATATCCCAAATATTATTTAATTGCTTCAGAATACAGACAGATGAAGACATGTCTGAATACTTCTCTGTCTCTTTTCATTAACTCCCCTTGTCTTGAAGAAATACCTGGTTCCTTGATGAACTAGATTTCCCATGTGAAAGGGGTCTTTATTTAGCATGTGGGAGCTCTTCAGCATAGGTCTGGCCAATTTGCATTACTAACTGGCATAAGTCTAGGGCAGCCTCACCGAACTGGCAGATGCTCTGGATTTCCAGCCTGTGTAGTCAAGATATTTTAGAACATGAGGCAGAGAGTACCACAAAGGCTTCTTCCCATCCTTGACCAAAATAAAATAAAATAAAAATAAAAATGAGAATTAAAAATGTAAATCATGTGCAATTGCTGCCTTTCGCGATAGCTCAAAACTAGCTGCCTGAGTCAGCTGCCTCCCTCCACCAAAAATTTGGACCAACCCTGTCTAAAAGCCAACAATTCAATTCTTGAGAGGCTGAACTGAAGACAACTCTAGGAGGGAAATCCTTCTGCCATTGGCACCCACCATTTGGGACCCTCTGTGCAGACATTCTCTTGCAGATGGCTCCATTGCAAAGGAGGTGTCAGGCTCATCCATCAATTCTGAGGTTGGGAGTGAAATTCATGGAGGACCCTGACATGAGGCTTGCCTAGGTCTGCTTCCCTTGCCTGGGCCTCTGGATGTTTTGGAGAGGAGCCAGCCAGCCCGCCTTGTTGGCCTGGGAAGGCTGTTCCTCACCGCGGCTCAAGGTCAAATCTCCCAGGTGCAGTCCATCCTCCCTGCATGCCATTCTCAGGCTGTGGGGGTTTATCTGGGGGTTTTGCTCTGACTGTGTTGTTTCAGCTTTGTTTCATGTTCCTGACACACGATTCCTTGCCAATAAAGTATTTTATTGAGTGAATGCGTGTGTCTTGGTATATCTCAGAAGGAGGGGATGAACGTTCACCTGTTCCAAGGGCATCTTTCCTGCAGTGTCTTTCACTGGAGGAGGAATTCAATGGAGACTCTCCTCCCTCCCTAAGTCTGGAGAACAGGCAGGCCAGCCCGGGACCTCTCAGCACCTGCAGAAAGTACAAGCGGGGGTGTTTTACATGTGCACGTATTTATGTTCTTCCATGGACCACCAGAACAGTAATTAAGTGAGTCTGAGAGCAAATCAAGCCTGAATTTTCCTTAGGAGAGAAAATAACTAAATGGAGGCTATCATACTCTGGACGCATTATGAGATGACGTGGCTCATTGGAACGGTGGCTGGTAAACTACTCCATCATGGAAGCAAAGTGCTCGGCTTGCCAGACACAGCTGAGCCTTTTGGAGGGGTCTCGTTCATAGGGCTGCCCTCGGCTGAGGCCAATCTGACGGCGCAGAACACCCACAAAAAGGCTCTTCTGTTGGGTTCCTTCTTCCTCCACCAGAACACCCCGCTTACATTTTGAAATGCAACGGTGTGTAAACAATGAACATGTAGTTGCTAAAATGTATAAGCTTTTAGGGACAATGGAGACGGAGGGTGCGCAGGATAAGAATTGTATGATGAAATGGGCCCAGAGCAGAGGTCGCAATGTACAGCGAGGACCTGGGACAAGATCTGACAGTTACACACAACCACAATCTTAAAGAAGACTTTCATAGAATGATCTATTACTGGCATTTGACAGCAGAAAAAAATGCCCACAATCGATCCAATCTCTGCCAATCCGTGTTGGAAGCGCAATAGCACTGAGGGGCTTTCGCCGCAGGTGGTGGGCTTGTGACAAGGTGAGAAACGCTGGGCGAAGTGCGGAGCAACGGGACGGGACCTGCCGACAGCGGCCAAGGCCGTACCTGCACGAACTCGGGGGGCCTGTTACGCGAGGGCTGGCGCGGGAGAGCCGCAGAGGCCATCCAGCCGGCCCTCTCCTCCCTCCCTTCCGCCAGGACACACAGCCACCCGCCCGGCTCTCGGCCGCCGCGGACCCCACGGAGGAGACGGACGGACGGACGGAGGGAGGAGGGAGCGACGGCGCCCGGAGGACGGAAGCGCCTCGGCGCAAGCGCAAGGCGGGCGAAGGGCAGCGCCGGGAGGGGAGGGGCGCTCTCGCTCTCCCGCCGCCCGCGTCACGCCTCTCCTCACCCCGCCCCACCCACCAGCCCCAGACCAGCAGCCAATCGCCGGCCTTATGCAAATCCCTCCAGAAGGCCGCCCGCCCGCCCGCCCGCCAGTCGCTGAGCCGCGGAGGGAGGGAGGGAGGCTGGCCGGAAGAGCGAGCGAGAGAGAGAGCGAGCGAGAGAGAGAGCGGCGCACCTCCCTCCCTCCCTCCCCTAGAGGGGCCGCAGCGGATGCTAATGAGGGGGCGGGGCCGAGTGACGCAGCCTCCCTTCCGCAGCGGGCAGCGGGGGGGCGAGCATCCCCCTCCTCCGTTTCCGGGCCGGGAAGGGGGGCCGGGGGCGGAAGACGGGGGCCGTTTGGAGGGGCCGGGGGCGGTTCTGCCCTCGCAGGCCGGGCGTCGCTGCGGCAGCTCCTGCTGCTGCGGGGGGCCTTTGGGGTCTCTGGCTGTTTGCCCAGCGGGGCCCTTCCTTCCTTCCTTCCTTCCTGGGCAGTGGGCGGCTCAGGGGCTCCGCGGGGGCGCCGCGATGGGTCGCCAGGAGACCGGGCGGGCGGGTGGGAGGGAGGGGCGGCTTCAAGGCTCAACGGAAAAAGACGAAGACGAAGAAGACCCTCCTGGCTCGGGGGGGGGAGGAGGGAGGGGAGGGGGCTACCAGCCAGCCGGGCCCCCCAGCCCCCCCGCCGAGCAAAAGGAGGGTCTCACCCCCCAGCTGACCCCGAAAAGGGGGAAAGCCCCCCCCTGCTTTTCCTGTTTCCGATTGACCTCTTCGCAGGATGGGCTCCTTCAAAGGAGTGGTCCTGTGGAGGTCTGCCGCAGTTTATTTTATTTTTACTCATTTAGAGCATTTGCACCCCTTCCTTCAGCCACCAAGGCTCTCAGAGCAGCTCACAAAGGGTTAGCAGTGGCACTTTCGTTCCTATGCCGCTTTATTTCTCTCCCTCCCCCCCTGCTCTCTCTGGCTTTTCTTCACAAACGAAGATTCAGGAAGGACTCATCCTGCACTTTCTGCAAGCGCGCTGGTGACTAAAAAGGCCAATCTGAGATCAACAAGTCCAGTTGCAGAAAGCACAGCAGAAGGTCTCCTTGGGTGATGTTTCCGGGTTGTGGTTCTTTCTGCGTTGTCGTTTCTCTTCAAGACTTGTTCGGCATGAGTTCTCAAATAAGGCTGCAGCATTGTGGATAGTGCGTCTCCATGCCTCCTGATGTGAGGCCAGGGCGGACCATTGTTGGTGATCAATTTGGCTGAGCCTGAGATGTTGTTTCAGGGAGTCTTTGTATCGCTTTTTTGGAGCGCCCCTCTTACGCTGACCCGTGGTGAGTTCACTGTAGAGTACTATTTTTGGGAGGTGATGGTCCTCCAGCCTAGAAATGTGCCCTGTCCAGCACAGCTGTATCATGGCCTCAATGCTGGTGATCCCTGCTTGCTCAAGGACAGCAACATTCGTCACATAGTCAGTCCAGTGTATATTTAGGATTGTGCGTAGACAGCGCTAATGAAAGCGTTCGAGGAGTCGTAGGTGGTGGCGATAGGTGACCCATGTTTCAGACCCATAAAGGAGGATAGACAGTACGATGGCTCTATACACACTGATTTTTGTGCTTTGCCTCAGGTGTTTATTGCTCCAGACTCTTTTGTGAAGTCTTCCAAATGCACTATATGCCTTTGCTAATCTGTGATCGATCTCTTTGTCAATCTTGGCATCTGAGGAGATGATGCTTCCCAGGTAGGTGAACTGCTGAACGGACTTGAGCACTGATTTGCCGACGGCAATGTGGGGATGGTGGTGTTCGTCCTGTGGTGCAGGCTGGTAAAGAACTTCTGTTTTCTTCAGGTTGACTTCCAGCCCAAACAGCTCTGCAGCTGTTGCAAAGCAGGACGTTAGGTGCTGCAGAGCTGCTTCTGTGTGGGCAACAAGGGCAGCATCATCAGCGAAGAGCAGCTCACGGACTAGATAGTTTAGAGTCTTAGTGTGAGCCCTCAGACGGCTTAAGTTAAACAAGCTACCATTAGTACGGTAGCGTATATAGCTTGTTGAAGATTGTTGAATTGCAGTCTCTTCTTTAAGATGTCACCCCTCTTAGGTTTGAACTTAAGATGAAGATTTAGTTTACATCTGACAAGGCGATGATCTGTTTGGCATTCTGCACTGGGCATCACTCGGGTATGACGGACATCACGAATGTCTCTCTGACGGACTAGAACATAGTCAATGAGGTGCCAATGTTTGGATTGGGGATGCATCCAGGTTGTCTTCAAGCTATCTTTCTGCTGAAAGATTGTGTTTGTAATAGTCAGCTGTTGTGCTGCACAGAATTCTAGCAGGAGGCGTCCGTTATCATTGCAATTTCCAACACCATGCTTGCCTAAGACACCTTTCCAGGCTTTGGAGTTCTTTCCTACTCTGGCATTGAATCACCAAGGATAATAATTTTATCTTCTACAAGGACTTTCTGTATGAGTTGACGTAGGTCTGTGTAGAATTTGTCTTTCTCTACAGGGTCGGCTTGCATAGTTGGGGAATATATACTAAAGAGAACAACATGTGGGAGGCGTAAGGAAATAATGCGATCAGAGTGTCCTGTTGGCAAGGTTTCGAGTTTGGAGGCAATGGAGTTTTTAACCATAAAGCCTACCCCTGAAAGATGTTTTTCGGTTTTGTGTTTGCCAGACCAGTAAAGTGTGTAGCCAGCGCCGTGTTCTTTAAGGCTGCCTTCCTCATGGAGATGAACTTCACTAAGAGCAGCGATGTCAATATTAAGTCGTGATAGTTCAAGGGCTATTAGGGCAGAACGACGCTCAGGCCGTCCACTATCTTCAGAGTCTTGCATGGTTCTGATGTTCCAGCATGCAAGCGTCAGTTTATTTACACCTTTGGAGGCCGGTGTGCGCCTTTGTTTCTTTGCCTTGGTTTGACCGCATCAGAAGATGCCCGTTGGCTACGGCAAGCCAACCAGCTAGTTGAGGATGAGCTTTCATTAGGCCACCTTTTCTAGGCCCCTCTCCATATGGAGCAAGCCGTGCTCTCCTTTAAAAAGGCTGCTTGGTCATAGAATCATAGAATTGCAGAGTTGGAAGAGACCACGAGGGCCATCCAGTCCAACCCCCTGCCATGCAGGAAATCACGATCAAAGCATCCCCGACAGATGGCCATCCAGCCTCTGTTTAAAGACCTCCAAGGAAGGAGACCCCACCACACTCCGAGGGAGTGCGTTCCACTGCCGAACAGCTCTTACTGTCAAAAAGTTCCTCCTAATGTTGAGGTGGAATCTCTGTTCCTGGAGCTTGCACCCATTGCTCCGTGTTCCAGTCTCTGGAGCAGCAGAAAACAAGCCTGCTCCATCTTCAGCGTGACACCCCTTCAAATACTTAAACAGGGCTATCATATCGCCTCTTAACCGTCTTTTTTCCAGGCTAAACATACCCAGCTCCCTAAGTCTCTCCTCACAAGGCATCGTTTCCAGACCTTTCACCATTTTAGTTGCCCTTCTCTGGACACGCTCCAATTTGTCAATATCCTTTTTGAATTGTGGTGCCCAGAACTGGACACAGTATTCTAAGTGAGGTCTGACCAAGGCAGAATAGAGTGGCACTATTACTTCCTTTGATCTAGACACTATACTTCTATTGATACAGCCCAAAATCGCATTGGCCTTTTTAGCTGCCGCATCGCACTGCTGGCTCATGTTCAACTTGTGGTCTACTAGGACTAGATCCCTTTCGCACGTAGTCTCATTCAGCCAGGTCTCTCCCTGCGCTACAAGACTGTCATCTCCTGGGTCAGCCTCGAGTGACCAAAGTCCTGAACCACCTGCATGCAGGGTTGGGTCTGCGGCTTCCAGTGCATCTTTACACCTGCTGTTTCGTCCCTCTTGTCAGACCCTTCAGTTTTGACCTGTCTGGCATGGGAAACCCTACCGGTGGCTATTTGTGATGTACGCAGAACACAAACTCAGGGTTCTTCAATAAATCTCTTTATTGGAAGAGAAGCTTGTGTAAGGAACCATTGCAAAGCTGCTACTGAAGTAAATGTAAACTATCCAGAGATAATAAGGCATCAAGCGTGAGAACAGACACGGGGGAGCAAAAGTAGCTGGGGAGCGTGGCCTTGAGTTCCCGGTAGGACTTGCGTTACCATGCCAACCAGGAGGCCTGGCTCACTTCTCAGGCATTCCAAAATCCTGAGAAAATACTAGCTACATGTCAGGGCCTCCATGAATTCCACTCCAATGCCCAGAATTCAGGGATGAGCCTGACATACTGCCCCCCTGAAGACCAACCCTCCCCCTTTCTCAGCCCGGCTTATCGGGAAAGCGGGCATGAAACTTTCGCAATAAGCGTTTGGCATTGACATGCTCAGAAGCAACCCATTCCGCATGGCCCAAAGGCAGGTGTTTCCACTTTACCAAATACTGTAACCCTCCCCGGTGAAGTCTAGAGTCCAGAATCTCAGAAATTTCAAAATGTTGTTCCTGATCCACCAGGATCGGCTGAAGAGCAGGTTCTGGAACCGGATGGTGTTTGTCCGGAGGGTTCACGGGCTTGAGCAGGCTGGAATGAAACACAGGATGTACATGACGGTATAACTTAGGCAAAGACAGTTCAAAAGCCACAGGATTTACCATCCTAACAACACGAAAAGGCCCAATGTATTTGGCTCCCAACTTCTTAGAGGGTTGGGGACACTTAAGGAATTTGGTGGACAAATAAACCATATCTCCCACTGCATATTTGGGGGAAGGATCCCGTTTCTGATCAGCATAATGTTTGTAGCGTGCTTTGGCAAAGTCCAAGGCCGAGATTACATGAGGCCATGCATCCCTGACCTTTTGACTCCACTGGGAGACCGAAACGGGGTCAGAGTTGGGGGACCCCGCCAACAAGGGGAGGGGACCGAAATCATGCCCAGACACAACCTTGAACGGCGAGAGCCCAGTGCTCTGGTGAGTGGCATTATTGTAGGCCACTTCAGCAAAAGGTAGAAGATCAACCCAATCAGATTGTTGGAAGTTCACATAGCATCTTAGGTATTGTTCCAGAGTCTGATTCGTTCGTTCCGATTGTCCATCCGATTGGGGATGATGGGAGCTGCTGAGACCGAGCTCCACCCCCAGAAGGTTTGTGAAAGCCTTCCAAAACTGCGAGGTAAATTGTGCCCCCCGATCCGACACAATCTTGGCCGGAATGCCATGAATCCGATAAATATGCTGAATGAACAATTTGGCTAATTGGGAGGCCGTGGGGAGTTTCTTACAGGCTACAAAATGCGCTTGCTTTGAGAACAAATCAGTCACCACCCAAATAACCGTCTTTTTCCTACTCTCTGGTAATTCCACAATAAAATCCATGCTAATGACCTCCCAGGGCTTGTTTGGGGTAGGTAGAGGGTGGAGCAAACCTTTGGGCTTCCCTGACCCCCCTTTTGACACTGCACAAGTGGTACACCCCTTCACATATTCCTCCACCTCCTTCCTCATACGGGGCCACCAAAACTGTCTCCGGGCCAAATGTAAAGTTTTGAGATACCCAAAATGTCCCGCACTCTTGACATCATGGCACTGTTTGAGAATACCCGCTCTCAAGACTTCAGGAACATACAGGCGATCCCCTTTCCAGGCCACCCCATCCTTCACAGTCACCTCATTGGGGTGAGCCAGGAACCACTGGTCCAGGGGCAGTTCCGAGGCCAATTGAGAATGCCACCCACCTCCCTCCCCTTGAGAAACAGAGGGCGTGGCAGAGCCATCCGCCGTAGGGGCCACTGCTCGGGTCCCCGGATCGGGGGAAGGTGGTTTGGGGCTCAAGGGCTGGGGCACCGGTCCAGGTGCCAAGGGGGAATCACCGTCAATTTCTGTAGGACCCGGCACCTGAGCAGGGCTAGCAGTGGATTTCTGTTCCTTGGCTTTGCTCCGAGTGAGGACAGCTAGCCCCAAGTGGGAAGGAGAAAAAACGGTATCAATGACCTCCTTGCGCTTACTCTCATGCTGTGGTAGCCTGGACAAAGCGTCAGCCAGAAAATTCCTCTTCCCCGGGATAAATTTCAAGGTGAAATTAAATCGGTAAAAGAAACTGGCCCACCTGACCTGCTTGGGGCTCAAACGCCTAGGGGTAGCCAATACTTCCAAATTTTTATGATCAGTCCAAACTTCGAATGGTTTGGGTGAGCCCTCCAGTAGGTGGCGCCACGTCTCTAGTGCCAACTTGATGGCACCTGCCTCTTTCTCCCACACCGGCCAATTTCGTTCCGTGTCATTGAACTTTCTGGATAAATAGGCACATGGCCTCAAATCCCCTTCCTCCCCCTTTTGCAACAGAACACCACCCATAGCCACATCAGATGCGTCCACTTGGACCACGAAAGGTTGGGAGGGGTCGGGGTGTTTGAGAATAGGCTCAGAAGTGAAAAGGGATTTCAATTTGTCAAATGCTTGTTGGCACTGTGGTGACCACACAATTTTTTGGGGAGGTTTGTTCCCTTTACCATGCTTGGAACCTTTGACTTTCCCTTCTTTGGTTTTTAACAAATCAGTCAGGGGAAGGGCTACCGACGCAAAGTCAGGGATGAAGGACCGATAAAAATTAGCAAACCCCAGGAAGCTCTGCAACTGTTTCCTGGTTCTAGGGGCTTCCCATGCCAAGACCCCCTTAACCTTTTCTGGGTCCATTTCAATCCCTTTGTTTGAGATGCGGTACCCTAAATAATCCAGACGGCTTTGGTGGAACTCACACTTGGACATTTTCGCATACAGATGATTTTCCCCCAACCTGGCAAGCACCTTTTTCACCAGTTTCACATGGGACGTGTAGTCCTCAGAATAAATCAACACATCATCAAGGTATACCAACACCCCTTTGTACAGAAATTCACGTAAAACATCATTAATTAAGTTCTGAAAAATGCCAGGGGCCCCTTTGAGGCCGAAAGGCATGACGAGGAACTCAAAAGCCCCTAGGGGGCAATTAAATGCAGTCTTCCACTCATCCCCCTCCCGAATCCGTACTCTGTAGTAGGCCTCTCGCAGATCCAGCTTCGTGAAAATCTTCCCTTTGGAGAGATGGGCTAATATGTCCTTCATCAAGGGCAGGGGGTACTGGTTGGAGACACTAATCGCGTTTAGCCCTCTGTAATCCTGAATCAAACGAAGCCCGCCATCAGCCTTGCGCCTAAACATCACCGGGGCCCCCACCGGCGAGGTTGAGGGCCTAATGAACCCTCGGGCTAAGTTTTTATCTATGAACTCTCGGAGCGCCTCCATTTCAGCTGGTGTCATGGAATAAATGCGAGGTTTGGGTAGGCTGGACTCCGAGAGTATCTCAATGGCACAGTCAAAAGCCCGGTGGGGTGGCAAAATGTCACATTCCCTCTCCTCAAACACATATTGCCACGCCTTGTACTCCACTGGCAGCCCTTTCAGCTCCCCTTTTACTAAGGCAGTTGTGAAATTCTGCGGCTCATCCACCAGGGGGCCCCCCTCCCCTGGGGATCCACCCCCCGCCCCGTGCTCCTTGATACACAATGGGTCTGTAAAAGTCAGTGTTTCTTTTATCCAGTCTATGGTAGGGTTGTGGTACTTTAGCCAGTTCAGACCCACAACTGCCGCGGGGACTAAACCTGGAGCAATCACAAACTGCAGTTCCTCCTGGTGGTTGCCCATCCTCATGTGCATGGGGCCAGTTATGCGCCGGGCGGGGCCCCCCTTCATCATCCCCCCATCCATCTGAGACAGCCACACAGGCTTGTCCAGCTTGACAGTATCAACGTTCAATTCACGGACTAAGGAGGGATGCATAAGTACTTGGGTACAACCAGAGTCAATCATTAACATAACTTTGCGGGTGGGGCCCTCCCCTCCAACCCCCACTCGAGCTTGGATAAAGAACGGGCCCTTCACTCCACTCACCACGGCATCCGGGCGCCCTTCCGGATTAGCCCGCCCTCGGGCGCTCAGTAGGGCGGGCTGGGCCCGTTTCCCGCCGGCTCAGCGTCGGAAGAGTAGGACCCACTATCCTCGGGATCATCTGAGGACTCCCCTGCCGCCTGGCCCGCTGCCAGGGCCCTGGCCGTCGCCTTGGTCTTGGGTTTGGAGGGAGTCTTGGCAGACCCGGATCTCCCCTCGCTCCGCGCTGGCTTGGCGGCGGCGGGTTGCTCCCTTGGGCTCCTCTCCGGGCACTCCGCTATGCGGTGTCCGCTCCTCCCACAATGCAGGCACAGCCCCTTTCTCATCCTTCGCTCGCGTTCGGATTCCCCGGTGGTGCCTCCCCCCAAGCGAGCCGACTTGGTCTTCTTCCCGGGACCCCCAGCGGACTTCCCCTCCGTCCCGGCCTGGCGGCGCAACATCTTGATGCTGGCCTTCACCGACTCCACTTCCCCAGCTAGCCGTATCCACCCCATGAGGGTTTCGGGGTCTCCCTGGAACTTGGCCCACTCTAGAATGTCAGGGTTCAGGCCCTCCTGGAAAAACTGCACCTTGACCTCCTCTGGCCACTCCGGCACTTGGCTGGCTAGGCGGCGGAACTCAGCTGCGTACTCGGCCACTGGCATCGTGCCTTGCTTCAGGCTCCTAAGCTTGCTTCGAGCCTGCTTCCCTCTTAAGGGATCGTCAAACTGGGCCCTGAGAGACATCAGGAACTCTTGGTAGTTACCCAGTTCAGGGGCTCCCATATCATACAGACCCACCAACCACTGAGCCGCCTCTCCCTCCAGTTGGTTGGACACATACTGCACTTTCTCAGCCTCAGACTGGAACTCCCCTTCCCACTGGGTCATGTAACTCACCACTTGAGTCATGAAGTAGGGTAGTTTTGCTGGATCCCCATCGAACTTCGCCTTCAGGTGCCGGTGTTTCCAGCCCCGGGGTCGCTCCTGCGGCTCAACCGGGCCAGCCCCCACCGGGGGAGCCGGTCCAGGAGCCGGCAGGCCAGGTACAGCAGGGGGCTGAGCGGGGACTCCATCCCCGGGTGCCTGGGCAGCCGCAGGTGGCGCTGGGGGAGGCTGGGCCCCTCCAGGGGCTGGTGGAGCTGGAGGGGTTCTGTGCAGGAGTTCTAGGAGCACCTCCCGTATCTCACCCATTTGCTGTTTCAGTTGAAGAACCTCGGTTCCAACTTCTGCCAGGGAAAACTTCGCTTCTGGCTCTCTAGGCCCCTCACCCTGGGGTCTGTCCCACCGGGACCTGCGGTCTTCTCGGCGTCCGGCCCCTGCCCATGGCCAGGCAGGGCCCAAAACCTCTCGCACCGGAGTGCCGAAGCTTGGCAGGCTGCCCCTCCCTGGAGCCAGCTCCATCCCCAGCTCCCAGGGCTCAGTGGAGGGTCGAAATACTGCAGCCCTCCGGCGGTCTCGGTCTCGGCTGGCTCCTCCAGCTGCGGCAGCTACAGCACCCCCCTCTGCCCCGGCCTCCTGCTTCGAGGCCTCGGCTTCTCTGGCGCTGGCTGCAATCAGATCTTGGTCCGTCTGTGTGCCAGTCTCTGCGTCGTCAGACATTGCAGGCAAAGGCTCCACAGTTTCAGGACAGAGAAAAAAAATAAAAGTGGAGAGTAGCAGCTTTCTGTGATGTACGCAGAACACAAACTCAGGGTTCTTCAATAAATCTCTTTATTGGAAGAGAAGCTTGTGTAAGGAACCATTGCAAAGCTGCTACTGAAGTAAATGTAAACTATCCAGAGATAATAAGGCATCAAGCGTGAGAACAGACACGGGGGAGCAAAAGTAGCTGGGGAGCGTGGCCTTGAGTTCCCGGTAGGACTTGCGTTACCATGCCAACCAGGAGGCCTGGCTCACTTCTCAGGCATTCCAAAATCCTGAGAAAATACTAGCTACATGTCAGGGCCTCCATGAATTCCACTCCAATGCCCAGAATTCAGGGATGAGCCTGACACTATTATGCCACCGCCAGCATAGATCAAAACATCATTAGGGTACACAAGCCTCTCTCCTACAACAAGGGGGCGTCAATGGAGAACAAGAACTAATGGATTCAAATGACAAGAAAAGAGATTCCACCTAAACATTAGGAAGAACTTCTTGATTTGCCAGTGGAATATGGACTGCCTTGGAGGGTGGTGGGCCATCTCTTTGGATTGCTTTAGTTGTGTGTTCCTAGATGGCTTGTGTGGTCCCTTTCAACTTGAAGTGACTGTGTTTCTATATAATGAAAGGTGGGTTTAAGACACACTTTAATAGTTGCAGCCAATCTGAGATCTTTCACTTCACGTGTGTGTGTTTTCAGATAGCTGTGTTAGTCTCTCTTAGCATACAAAGAAAAGCTGGGAGGTGGTGAAGGGGAGAAGGTATCTAGCGGCACCTTGAAGATTTAATTATTCACTTTACCATGAGCTTCCATGGATTTCAATTCATGTCCTCAGGTATAAGGATGCAGTGCAAAAGCTACAGGTATTTAAGTAGTTGCAAAGCCCACTGGGTCACCTTGGGCAAGGCACACACTCTCAGCCTCAGAAAAACCCATGAAAACACCTTAGGGTCGCCATAAGTGGGAAATGGCTTGAAGGCACACAATAACAACAACGTTGTGAGAGGCCATTTCCTCTATCCCACCACCCTCATAGGCACATCCGGTGGGATCACAGGAGCCCCCTGTCTCTGGAACTCTCTGCCCAGGCCTTATGAGGAATAATTTTTCAAGGGGAAACAGGCCTTGTATAATGTACTGGTCTTTTATTTGTTGTTGCTGCTGTTTTAATTGGCTTTAACTGGTTTCAAATTTTATGATGGTTTAATGGCTTTTTAATTTTCATATGCTGTTAATTTTTAACTATGTTTGCTTTAACCGTTGTAAGCTGCCTTGAGTCCCCAACTGGGGAAAAGGAAGGGTATAAATAAAGAGAAGAAGATGAAGATGAAGAAGTAGCCATGGGAATGAGTCCTGAGTGTAATGGGATGGGGTGTGCATGTGTCTCTCTCTGTGTGTTTTAAAATAAGGCCTACCCATTTGGGCTTATTCAAGAGGCCTATGCCAGCAGCAGTTTGAGAAATGAGCCGAGACATTTCTTCCTTTCACTCCAAAAGCTAAGTACTGCAATATCCCAACCTATTAGAAAGCAATCCTGTGACTTTAGAAGGCTTCTCTCACTGAAACGACCGAGTTCCTGCCCTCCCTTGTACAAACACGGGCATTAGCAGCAGAAGAACAAGAGATGGAAGTTTATATTTCCAAGTTAACACACAATACCACCCTAAGGAAGGAACAACTTGTGAAGTCTGGCTGCAAAGCAACAAGTCAACAAAATAAGAAACGACCTCACCCCCCCACCCCTCAATAATCACATGGGAACCATCACAGCCTGGCTTCCAGCTATGCCCAGGATAGAGGCAGTCTGCAATGTCTGAATGCTTCCTCCATACAGACATTTAAAAAAAAACACAATTAAAGCATCAATAAAATTATTTAGGGGACCTGCTCCCTCAAGCAGTCAGCCCTCAAAGCATCACCCTTCTTCCTATAGCTTAAATCACGGTGTTCACTCGTGTACACAAAGAACAATACGCCACGGAGAGAGAGAAGTCTCAGCCCCCACCCCGCCTGCAATCTGCACTCCTTGGTACCTGGAGCAGCTCTGTGGCTTTGTGCTGGAACTTGTCTGCCAGGTGGTCCACCAGGCGGCTACGAGCCAAGTCTGCTCGGCTGTAAAAGGCCAGTTTGGGACGGCAGAGCAGGTGGAGCGCCTGGGACGCCGCCCCCAGCACCTCCGAGTCGGTGTGCTTGCCCACCACTTCCCACAGCTGGGCCAGCAGCAGCTCTGAATACTTGGGGGGGGGGAGAGGAGAAGAAGGAGAACATGAGAGAGCCCACAGTATACTGGTGGCTATTTATTTATTTCCTCTGGCCTTTCCTGCCTCCCCTTTGGCTGCAACCCCATCCGAAGGGCAGGCTGAGGGAGAGTGAAGGCCAAATGCTGGACACACTGAACGACTGTGCCATCCCCTCCCTCAAGAGGGAGCAGCGGTGGAAGGACAGAGCAGGAGTGGACTGGCCAAAGTGACCTTTACCTTCTCCAGGTGGCCGGTGCTATAAAGGTCCAGGTCAAAGTAGCGCAGAGCCTCTAGCAGAGGAACCACCTTCTCGGCATCAGCTGAGAACTGCGGAGTACAGAGAGGGGAGACCCTGAGGCTTCCGGGGCCCCCAGGAGACGTCGGACCGTGCAAGAGGAAAAGCCCACTGGAACAGAAGGGAAGTCCCTGTCCCCCCACCCTCGGTTTCACAAAAGGGGAACCTGTGTGGAGGGTGTTTCACCTTAGTGAGCAGGTGAGGCAGCAGCGGGATAAGGTGCCGGGTGAGCCTCCGGCGGTCCTCAGCTTGCACTTTGCGCTCCCGGGCAGAGAATACCTGGCAGAGCACAAGAGGGGAAGGATGGGAGGAGACCCTTCTGGTGCACGGCAGGTGTGTGTGGGAGAGGACAAATCTAGCTGGACCCTGTTCTGGTAGCAAGGACCCCCCACCCTGTCAAATACCTTCTTTCCAGAGGCCCTGCCGACGGGGGGATGCCCCTCTGTGGCCTGCCGCACGCTGGCCACCAAGATCATAATGAGGGCACTCTCCTGACGGTCGCCCAAGCCTAGCAAGAAAAGAAGAGCTCAGCCAGGAGTGAGAATGCCCATCCTCCCCTCTGGGCTTGGTCCTGCCAAGGCGGGGGGCAGGGAGCAAACCCCTTGGGCTGGGAGGCTGGTCAGCCACCCTTCAACCCCTCAGGGGCTACACTCTCCCTCTGCTGCAGCCATCACTGCGCAGTGACCCTCTGGAGTGGGAGAGAGACAGACCCCCCCCACCAGAGCAGAGCAGCCCCTAGCCAAGTCCTGTCTCAAGATGGCCAGGAGGCAGGGTGCCTTTCCGGAGATGGGCCGCTTTCTGTAGCACCTGCATTTCAGCAACGTGGGCTGTGGGGGCAGGAGGGAAGGTCTCCAAGGGCCACCATGGGCACCCCCACCTGAGGTGTCAAGAGGGGCGAGAAAAAACAGAAATAGTAATGGGTGGGGGGCGGAGGAATCACTGTTTGCAGGCTGCCTGGAGTTCTGTGGGGTCTTACTTCCCAGCCCCAGTGAAGCCTTAGCATTCCTTTGAGGAAGGAGCCCGTTAGCTCATTCCAGCCACTGCCTTATCATAAATTGAAGGCATACATGGCTCATAGGGAGTGAAGCATCATGAACATTTTTGGATCGCTGAAACACATCAAAGGGGCCTGGGCAGAACAATGAGCTCCATCCTCCCACCCAGCATTTCTCAACCGCTTCCACAGAACCCCAGGGTTCCCCCACCAAGGGTCCCCGAAAATAGTCATAAGTCACAGAGAAGTGGTGGGCTGAAACGGCTTATCTCTCCCCTCCACAACAGAGAAGGCGGGGAGGAATTAGTGTGTGAATGTTTTCACACCAACACAGCCTCCAAAGGGGCCTCTTATGGGTCAGCTGGGGGAAAGATGTTTCCATGCCAAACCCCTTGCTCTCCCTCAAGCTTTTGCTCTGCCTTAGAAATGGTCATCAGGCTTCTCACGTGGGCCTGGCAGCTAAAGGGGAGGAGGCGAGGAATGAGAGTGTGTGTGAATGAGTTTGCCTCCTGCAAGCAGCCACGGACCCTCATTGCCAGAATTGAGGACAAAAGAGGACGCTGGTTTGTATAAAATGGATTTAAAGGTACAAATGCAAAATGAGATTGTTTGTGTTTTCACATTCAGAACAATGGAAAGAGAACTGCAATACTGTACAGCTCTTAGCCAATTGGGGGAAACTGACCAAGTAATCCAGGTAACCCCCGGTCAGTCAGCTACCCAGGCGCTAGCTGTGGATGGGAGAACTCTGATAAAAGTGACTTAGGACTTATTCTTCTTAAATCAGATTTGGAGAGGGCAGAGCCACTACAGTAAAGAGCTCATTATAGAGAAACGGTTCTTAAACTGTGGGGCTGGTAACAGAATGTGGAGATCAGGAATAGACTGATCAGCTCCCATATTATTGGAAAACCTTCCATTTACCATGACACTGGCTTGGCAGGAAGCTGCAGCCTCCCTCTCAGCCTGTGTCTGGCTGCTCCGTTGCTGCTTTTTGCAAGCTCTGTTGGCTCTGAGCTCAGTCTTTGGATCAGAGTCAGTGATGTAGCCATGTTTAAATATTTGAAGGGATGTCATACTGAGGATGGAGCAAGCTTGTTTTTAATGGGGATTACTATTATTACCCCCGTGCTATACTGGGGAGACCTTTAAAATTGGCACCAAAGGAATGATTGGCTTTAATCCCCTTTGAAAGCACACTTAGCAGAGTTTCTGTTTTAAAGATCTCTCTCTCTCTCTCTCTGGCTTTTCTTCACAAACAAAGATTCATTCTTCACAACGAAGATTTTAAAGATACATGCACAGGAAAAACGTATTGATTTAACTCTACAATTCTATGATTCTATGAAACACAGAGGTTTTAAATAGCCATTGACCCAGTTCTCCCCACACACACACTTTCCACACTCTAGCTTAAAAGAATCAAAGTAGTCAAACGTAGCTTACAAAACATGGAAAAAATACTTTACTCACAAGCTTCATATGCATCTCAAAGATCATAGCAGTAATAACTTGAAAGTAGACAGGAATAATAAAATATATCTTGAAATCTACATTTCTAAAAACAAAACATGCAGGGGCTGTGTCCTGAAGTTCCTGCCTGTAGGATATCTTCATGGCTTCCAGAACAAAGAGATACCTAAAACATACCTCTTTTCTCCGGAAGATGCTCACATTACAACAGGAAGTTATCTCATCCATTCTGCTTACATTGACCATTTAACCCTTTCAGCAGTTAAACAAGTCAGCATATGGGAGTGCAACTATATATCCCAACAGTTGCAATCCACCTGTTGACCTAAGAGCTAAGAGCTGTTGGGCAGTGGAATCCGCTGCTGCTGCCTGGGAGCGTGGTGGAGTCCCTTCTTTGGAGGGTTTTAAACAGAGGCTGGGTGGCCGTCTGTCGGGAATGTCTTGATTGTGTCTTCCTCAAGGGCAGAAGGGGGTTGGACTGGATGGCCCTGGGGGTCTCATCCAACTCTCTGGCTCTATATACTATCAATACTTCTCTGCCAGTATGCTGTTTCAGGCCTGTTATTTCAAGTATCAAATATGTATTGCTCGCAATGTGGAATATGATAAGCACCTATTTTTTTCACTGTTTCTATATTTTTTTTAAAAAGGGAGCTGTAGGTATAATTTTTACATGGGGTTCCCTGAGACCTGAAAATTATTTCAAGGGTTCCTCCAGGGTAAAAACGTTGAGAAAGGCTGCTCCCACCCCATAGGCTGTTCACATCCCCCCCAACACACACAAACACACACAATCTGTGCCAACACTTCCTTGTGCAGATCTAACTGCAGCTAAAGGGAGGTGAAGAGGGAACAGCGCACGTCTGCCAAGGCCCACCCTTGTCCAAGAAGGAGGAGCCCCCAAGTGTGGGTCAGCACATAGAATCACAGGATCATAGAGTAGGAAGAAATCCCAAGGGCCATCCAGTCCAACCCCCTTCTGCCATGCAGGAAGTCACACAATCAAAGCACTCCTGAGAGATGGCCATCCATCCTCTCTTTAAAAACCTCCAAAGAAGGAGACTCCACCACACTCCCAGGCAGCAGCAGATTCCACTCCTGAACAGCTCTTACACTATCAACTGTATGACCTGGATGAGCTGGGCCAAAGCTAACAAAATGAAATTCAATACGGAGAAATGTAAGGTTCTGCACTTAGGGCGGAAAAATGAAATGCATAGATATAGGATGGGGGAGACCTGGCTGAATGAGACTACGTGCGAAAGGGATCTAGGAGTCCTAGTAGACCACAAGTTGAACATGAGTCAACAGTGTGATGCGGCAGCTAAAAAGGCCAATGCGATTTTGGGCTACATCAATAGAAGTATAGTGTCCAGATCAAGGGAAGTAATAGTGCCGCTCTATTCTGCCTTGGTCAGGCCTCACCTAGAATACTGTGTCCAGTTCTGGGCACCACAATTCAAAAAGGATATGGACAAATTGGAGCATGTCCAAAGAAGGGTGACCAAAATGGTGAATGGTCTGGAAACGATGCCTTATGAGGAGAGACTTAGGGAGCTGGGTATGTTTAGCCTGGAAAAAAGATGGTTAAGGGGTGATATGATAGTGATATGATCACCTCTCCATTGATGCCCCCTTGTCATGGGAGAGAGGCTTGCGTACCCTAATGATGTTTTGAGCTATGCTGGCGGTGGCACAATAGCCACTGGTAGGGTCTCCCATGCCAGACAGGTTAAAACCGAAGGGTCTGACAAAGAACGTCAAAGGGCAGGATGGCCTCTCTAGCCTTGTGGCAACCATCCTAGGAGAAAGAAAACTCTAATCCCAAACCTGGGCAGATGGTGCTTGTCCAACCCTGTAAGGTCAACCATCTAAGAGAAGGAAACTCTAATCAAACCTACGGCCCGAGGACCTCGCTGCCACGTCCATGCTTGCAAGGCCACGGCAGATGAACCTCTGCTTTAAAGGGTGGGGAAAGAATCACAACCCGGAAATATATCAATATCAATATCAATTGCATAAATGGCATATATCAATATATATGGCATATATCAATATCAATTGCATAAATGTAATACCTCTCAATTGATGCCCACTTGTCATGGGAGAGAGGCTTGCGTACCCTAATGATGATTTGAGAGGCTTGCGTACCCTAATGCTGCTACCATCCATGCTTGTAAGGCCACAGCAGATGAACCTTTGGTTTAAAGGGTGAGGCCAGTTCTGTGCACAGTGCGCTCCACTAGAAAAATCCATTGCACAGGCTCGAAGGACAAATCCAATTCTGAAAAAGCCCTGTAGCGATAGGTGAAGGATGAAACGGCAGATGTAAAGAAGCACTGGAAGCCGCAGACCCAACCCTGCATGCAGGCGGTTCAGGACTTTGGTCACTCAAGGCTGACCCGGGAGATGACAGTCTTGTTCGGCAGCATCCTGAACGACCAAGCAGCCTTTTTTAAGGAGAGCACTGCTTGCTCCATATGGAGAGGGGCCTAGAAAAGGTGGTGTAACGAAAGCTCATCCCCAACTACCTGGTTGGCTAGCCGTGGCCAACGGGAATCTTCTGATGTGGTCAAACCAAGGCAAAGAAACAAAGGCGCACACCGGCCTCCAAAGGTGTAAATAAACTGACACTTGCAAGCTGGAACATCAGAACCATGCAAGACTCTGAAGATAGTGGACAGCCTGAGCGTCGTTCTGCCCTAATAGCCCATGAACTATCACGGCTTAATATTGACATTGCTGCTCTTAGTGAAGTTCGCTTCCATGAGGAAGGCAGCCTTAAAGAACATGGTGCCGGCTACACACTTTACTGGTCTGGCAAACCCAAAACCGAAAAACATCTTTCAGAAGTAGGCTTTATGATTAAAAACTCCATTGCCTCCAAACTCGAAACCTTGCCAACAGGACACTCTGATCGCATTATTTCCTTACGCCTCCCACATGTTGTTCTCTTTAGTATATATTCCCCAACTATGCAAGCCGACCCTGTAGAGAAAGACAAATTCTACACAGACCTACGCCAACTCATACAAAAAGTCCCTGTAGAAGATAAAATTATTATCCTTGGTGACTTCAATGCCAGAGTAGGAAAGAACTCCAAAGCCTGGAAAGGTGTTTTAGACAAGCATGATGTTGGAAATTGCATCCGCCATACTTGAGTGATGCCCAGTGCAGAATGCCAGACAGATCATCGCCTCATCAGATGTAAACTAAATCTTCATCTTAAGTTCAAACCTAAGAGGGGTGGCATCTTAAAAAGGAGACTCCAAGTCAACAATCTTCAACAAGCTACCATGAGAGACAACTTCCAGGCCAACCTGCAAACAAAACTTGAAGACCATCCTACAGATCCTTCTCCTACAGTGCTTTGGCAACATATCAAAAACTGTGTCCTCCAGTCTGCAGAAGAATCCCTCGGGTTCTCCAACAAGAAAAATCAAGACTGGTTTGATGAAAACAACCAAGAGATCCAGGAGCTGTTGGCAAAGAAGAGAACTGCTCACCAGGCATGCCTCGCCCAGCCAACTTGCCATGTAAGAAAAGCAGCTTTCTGTCTCACATGTAGTAAACTTCAACAAAAACTCCGAGACATGCAGAACAAGTGGTGGATCAATATAGCAGAAAAGACACAATGCTGTGCAGATCTGGGTGATCTTAGAGGATTTTATGAAGCTCTTAAGGCAGTGTTTGGACCTACTTATCAGGTCCAAAGCTCCTTATACAGTAAAGATGGTCAAACATTAATTACTGATAAAGCCTCCATCCTGAATCAATGGGCTGAACACTTTCAAAGTCTCTTTAGTGCCAACCGAGTAGTCCAAGGCTCAGCTATCCAACATATGATACAAAAACCGATGAAAAATGAATTGGACATAGCTCCCACTTTCGAAGAGACCCTTAAGGCCATACAGCAGATGAAAAACGGCAAGGCAGCTGAGATTGATGGAATCCCACCTGAAGTTTGGAAACACGGAGGTCATGTACTCCATGTTAAATTCCATGAACTCCTTGTGAATTGCTGGGAAAAAGGGGAACTGCCATCAGACCTCCGAGGTGCAGTCATCATCACCCTGTACAAGAAAAAAGGAGCAAAATCCGACTGCTCAAACTATCGAGGCATAACACTGCTCTCTATTGCTGGAAAAATCCTTGCAAGGATACTCCTGAACAGATTATTTCCTGCCATTGCAGAAGAACTTCTCCCTGAAAGCCAATGTGGCTTCAGAGACAATAGGAGTACTACAGACATGGTATTTGCCCTTAGGCAACTGCAAGAGAAATGTAGGGAGCAGAACAAGGCTCTCTATGTAACATTTGTCGACCTCACCAAGCCCTTCGACACTGTGAGTAGGAAAGGTCTGTGGCAGATCCTGGAAAGACTAGGATGTCCCCCCAAATTCCTTAAAATGATTATCTTGCTACAGGGGGGCCAGCACGGTCATAGAATCATAGAATCATAGAATTGCAGAGTTGGAAGAGACCACGAGGGCCATCCAGTCCAACCCCCCTGCTACGCAGGAAATCTTGATCAAAGCATCCCCAACAGATGGCCATCCAGCCTCTGTTTAAAGACCTCCAAAGAAGGAGACCCCACCACGCTCCGAGGGAGTGTGTTCCACTGCCGAACAGCTCTTACTGTCAAAAAGTTCCTCCTCATGTTGAGGTGGAATCTCTGTTCCTGGAGCTTGCACCCATTGCTCCGTGTTCCAGTCTCTGGAGCAGCAGAAAACAAGCTTGCTCCATCCTCAGCGTGACATCCCTTCAAATACTTAAACAGGGCTATCATATCGCCTCTTAACAATCTTTTTTCCAGGCTAAACATACCCAGCTCCCTAAGTCTCTCCTCGTAAAGCATCGTTTCCAGACCTTTCAACATTTTAGTTGCCCTTCTCTGGACACGCTCCAATTTGTCAATATCCTTTTTGAATTGTGGTGCCCAGAACTGGACACAGTATTCTAAGTGAGGTCTGACCAAGGCAGAATAGAGTGGCACTATTACTTCCCTTGATCTAGACACTATACTTCTATTGATACAGCCCAAAATCGCGTTGGCCTTTTTAGCTGCCGCATCACACTGTTGGCTCATGTTCAACTTGTGGTCTACTAGGACTCCTAGATCCCTTTCGCACGTAGTCTCATTCAGCCAGGTCTCTCCCATCCTATATTTATGCATTTCATTTTTCCACCCTAAATGCAGTACTTTACATTTCTCCGTATTGAATTTCATTTTGTTAGCTTTGGCCCAGCTCTCCAGTCTATCCAGGTCATTCTGAATTTTGATCCTGTCCTCTAGGGTATTAGCTACTCCTCCCAATTTGGTGTCATCTGCAAATTTGATAAGTATGCCCCTAATTCCCTCATCCAAGTCATTGATAAAGATGTTGAATAGCACTGGGCCCAGGACAGAACCCTGTGGCACCCCACTGGTCACATCTTTCCAAGACGAAAAGGAGCCACTGCTGAGCACCCTTTGGGTTCGGCCAGTCAACCAATTACAAATCTATTGAACAGTTAACTTGTCTAGCCCACATTTTACAAGCTTGTTTGCAAGAATGTCATGGGGAACCTTGTCAAAGGCCTTACTGAAATCAAGGTATGCGATGTCCACAGCATTCCCTTCATCTACCAAGCTGGTAACTTTATCAAAAAAAAAGAGATCAGATTAGTCTGGCATGACTTGTTTCTCTGAAACCCATGTTGACTTTTTGTGATTATGGCATTGCCTTCTAAATGTTCACAGACTCTCTGTTTAATGATCTGCTCTAGAATCTTCCCTGGTATTGATGTCAGACTAACTGGACGATAATTGTTGGGATCCTCTTTTTTCCCCTTTTTGAAGATGGGAACTACGTTTGCCCTCCTCCAGTCTGCTGGGACTTCTCCTGTTCTCCAGGAGTTCTCAAATATTATTGCCAATGGCTCTGAGATTATATTTGCCAGCTCTTTTAATACTCTTGGATGCAGTTCATCTGGTCCTGGAGATTTAAATTCATTTAGATTAAGAAGGTATTCCTGTACTACCTCTTTACTTATTTTGAGCTGGATTTCCCCTATTGTGTCCTCTGTTCCATTCTCCTCAGGTTGGTCCTCCTTTTCCTTTTCTGAAAAACACTGAGGCAAAGAAGGTGTTGAGTAATTCTGCCTTTTCTCTGTCCCCTGTTAGCATTTTGCCATCTTCTCCACGTAGTGGCCCTATCATTTTCTTCTTCCTCCTTTTGCTGCAGACATACCCAAAAAAACCCTTTTTATTGTTCTTAACCTCCCTAGCAAGCCTGAGCTCATTCTGCACTTTAGCTTTTCTGACGTTACTCCTACACGTGTTCGCTATCTGTTTGAATTCTTCTTTGGTGATTTCCCCCCCCCCTTTCCATTTCTTATACATGTTCCGTTTAAAACTTAGCTCCATTGAAAGTTCTTTAGTCATCCATCCTGGTTTCTTGAGACACCTCCCATTTTTCTTCCTCAATGGTACTGTTTGCAATTGTGCCTTCAGTATCTCCTTTTTGAGAAAGTCCCATCCGTCTTGAGGTCTCTTCTCTTTTAGTATTCCTGACCATGGGATCACCCCCAGTATTTCCCTGAGTTTATTGAAATCAGCTCTCCTAAAGTTGAGAATCCATGTCTGACTGTGCCTGGCTTCTCCTTTCCATTCTATAACAAACTCCAGGAGAACATGATCACTCTCACCTAAGGATCCCACCACTTGCACCCCATTAACCAGGTCATCTCTGTTGGTTAGGATCAGATCTAAAATAGCTGACCCCCTTGTTGCCTCTTCCACCTTTTGGACCATGAAATTGTCTTCCAGGCATGTAAGGAATTTGCTAGACCTTGTAGTTTTGGCTGAGTTAGATTGCCAGCAAATATCAGGATAGTTGAAGTCCCCCATCACTACTACATCTCTCCTTTCTGCATGTATGTTCATCTGTTCTAGAAAGGCAACATCCAATTCCTCCGTCTGATTTGGGGGTCTGTAGTAGAGTCCCACAATAACATCCCTGTTGTTTCCCTCCCCTTTAATTTTTATCCAGATGCTCTCCACCTGGCTTCCAGTATTGATGTCGTGGATCACTTCACTGGTGTAAATATCCCTGACATATAATGCTATTATATGTCAGGTCAAGTCAGATATGGCGATGCTCTTTCAGAGCCCTTTCTAATAACTAATGGAGTGAAGCAAGTTTGTGCTTCTGCACCAACTTTATTTACAATCTTCTTCAGCATGATGCCTCAAAGGGCTATGGCAGAACTTGAAGAAGATGACGGCATCTATATACGTTACTGTACTGATGGCAGCTTGTTTAACTTAAGCCGTCTGAGGGCTTGCACTAAGACTCCAAACTATCTAGTCCGTGAGCTGCTCTTCGCAGATGATTTGGATGGGAGACCACTGTGAGAGTATGCTTGCATGTATGGTTGTGTGTATGTATGGGTTCCTGTCGATCCTAGAGAAGCAAGGCCTTAAAAGACCCAAATAAAATGGATGCTGCACAGAGCATTGCTAAAAGGTGTATCTTGGAAGCTGGATTGAGAAATAAGGAAGACTTGGCAGACGAAGCGAAAATGTTAACCAAGCAGAACTTGAACAATCTGGCTTGTCAGCTTGGCCTGTGGAAGTTTGGTACAAACAGAACTTCCCAGTGGACTGCTAGTGGACTGCTGACCATGCATAACATAGACAATACCAGCTGTCGGCATGATTGAGGGAGTTCTTTGCGAACACAGAACATACCTTGCTCTGTCTAAGGAACTGTCCTGAGATCATGCCAGCTCGAAAAGCATGCAGTTCTCAAGGAAGGAGATGGAAAAGGTATAAGAGCTGGGACATTTTCAGCTTGCTTTCATGGTTCCTGTACCGCAGCAACAGACCATCCACGCCTTCATGGACGTCTGATCACCGTTCAGGGAAGGATCGCTGTGAGTATGTGGTGTGAGAGTGTGTGTGAATGGAAAAGAGCTCTTGATAGTTAAATGAATGGCTTATGTCTAAATAAATGTTACATGCATAACATTTATGCATGAGGGGGGAGGCAGTCCTTGCTTCTGACCCCCACTGCCTCCATCCCATAATGACCTGGGAGAGGACCACACTCTGTGTTGCTTGACCACATGCCTGTTTTCTTCTGTGAAATGTTGGACAGCATGGCAATGCCCATCCACTTAGCTCCTTTACAGCCAGCCAGCCAGCCAGCCAGAAGACTCTGCAGGGCTGTGAGGGAGCCTTCCTTCCTTCCCCATTACACCGGGGAACACCTGGCCTCTGAGTGCCTTGAAAGCCAGCTCCAGCCAGACCATCGGCAGCAGCAGCAGTAGCAGCAGCAGCGTGGCTTCAAGCTGGGGGTGGAGAGTGAGTGAGTGTTTGCCCTCTCCCTCCTCCCTAGGAACACCTGGCCTCTGAGTGCCTTGAAAGCCAGCTCCAGCCAGACCATCGGCAGCAGCAGCAGCAGTAGCAGCAGCAGCAGCGTGGCTTCAAGCTGGGGGTGGAGAGTGAGAACATCTGGCCTCTGAGTGCCTTGAAAGCCAGCTCCAGCCAGACCATCGGCAGCAGCAGCAGTAGCAGCAGCAGCGTGGCTTCAAGCTGGGGGTGGAGAGGGAGAACACCTGGCCTCTGAGTGCCTTGAAAGCCAGCTCCAGCCAGACCATCGGCAGCAGCAGCAATAGCAGCAGCAGCGTGGCTTCAAGCTGGGGGTGGAGAGTGAGTGAGTGTTTGCCCTCTCCCTCCTCCCTAGGAACATCTGGCCTCTGAGTGCATTGAAAGCCAGCTCCAGCCAGACCATCGGCAGCAGCAGCAGTAGCAGCAGCAGCGTGGCTTCAAGCTGGGGGTGGAGAGTGAGAACATCTGGCCTCTGAGTGCCTTGAAAGCCAGCTCCAGCCAGACCATCGGCAGCAGCAGCAATAGCAGCAGCAGCGTGGCTTCAAGCTGGGGGTGGAGAGTGAGTGAGTGTTTGCCCTCTCCCTCCTCCCTAGGAACATCTGGCCTCTGAGTGCCTTGAAAGCCAGCTCCAGCCAGACCATCGGCAGCAGCAGCAGTAGCAGCAGCAGCATGGCTTCAAGCTGGGGGTGGAGAGTGAGTGAGTGTTTGCCCTCTCCCTCCTCCCTAGGAACACCTGGCCTCTGAGTGCCTTGAAAGCCAGCTCCAGCCAGACCATCGGCAGCAGCAGCAGCAGCAGCATGGCTTCAAGCTGGGGGTGGAGAGTGAGTGCTCCTCCGTCTTACCTGAGACCGGGAAGGAGGTGGGGACAGCCATCGGAGTAGTGTTGGGGAATGGGAGATATGGCGGGAACAGAGTGAACAAATGTTGCAAGAGAAGACGGGATCGCTGTTTGAAAGCTATCCCGTCTTCAGTTCCCTCTGTTGCCCAGAATGGCTTGGAGAGCAGACCAACCATTCCACAGAACCTCACTCTGCTCCTCTGCAATGCCAGGTCGGTGAGGAATAAGACTCATATCATCCAGGACCTTCTCTTGGATGAGGACGCCGACCTGGCTTGCTTCACGGAGACCTGGCTGGGAGAGGATAGCGCTGTCACATGGGCACAGGCCCTCCCAGCTGGGTACTCTGTTAGCGAGCAGGTGAGAGGAAGTGGGCGAGGGGGTGGAGTGGCTCTAGTCCATAAGAACCACCTGACCTTGACCAGGATACCTATCCGGAACACAGCCCACTTCGAGTGTATATACCTAAGCCTGAAGACCAGGGATAGCTTGGGGATTCTGCTAGTCTATCGGCCACCCCGTTGTCTAGCAGACTCCCTAACTGAGCTGACACAGCTGGTCTCAGAGCTGCTGCTGGAGTCCCCCAGACTTCTGGTTTTGGGGGACTTCAACATCCCGCTCGAGATCAGCTTAACAGGTGCGGCTCGGGAGTTCATGGAGACCATGACAAACATGGGCTTATCCCAATTGGTCAACGGGCCCACACATTGTGCAGGTCATACACTCGATGCGGTCTTTAGTTCGGATCAGGTATATCCGTGGGCGGAGGTAATCAGTACCTCTGCCTTGTCATGGACGGATCATTTCCTGGTCAAGATGGAACTTAGAGCCTACATCTGCCCCACCGGGGGTGGTGGACCCATTAAAATGGTCCGCCCTCGAAGGCTAATGGAACCTATGGGTTTCCAGAAAGCCTTAGAGGGCTTAATGGTTGGAAATGCCGGTGATCCTGTCGATGCTCTGGTTAATACGTGGAACACCGACCTTACCAGAGCTATCGACACGATTGCTCCCAAGCGTCCTTGCCAACCCGCTTCTAACCGTAGGCCATGGTATACACCTGAGCTTAGGGAAATGAAGCGGTTTGGACAACGACTAGAGCGCAGGTGGCGGAAGACTCAACTCTTATCTGACAGAACTCACCATAGGAACTTTCTTTGGTCCTATCGGGAGGCAGTGTGTGCAGCGCAAAGATCCTTCTCTTCTGCACGTATTGCGTCTGCAGAGTCCCATCCAGCAGAGCTGTTTAGGGTGGTGAGGGAGTTGACACAGGTGTCCCCTGCGCCAAATCCCCTGCTTAACCCGACGACTGCCTGCTGTGATGCATTTAATAACTTATTTGCAGATAAAATCTCTCAGATAAGAGCCAACCTAGATGCCACTATTGTAACAGAAACAATGGATGAGGTGTCCAGCAACTCTGCCGATGTAATTATACTGGATCAGCTGCAATCTGTGAGTACCGATGACATGGACAAGCTCCTTGGTAGTGTGAGGAAGACAACCTGCCCCCTCGACCCTTGCCCGTCTTGGCTGGCTGTCCAGGGAGGGGATGCATTGCGGAAGTTCCTGGTGAGCATCATCAATGCATCCTTCAGGGAAGGATATATTCCATCATGTTTAAAGGAGGCGGCTGTTAAGCCTATTCTGAAAAAACCTTCCCTGGACCCCCTGGCTATGAATAATTATAGGCCAGTCTCTTTATTACCATTTTTGAGCAAGGTGATCGAGAGGGCAGTTGCTCTTCAACTCCAAGCTGTCTTGGATGAAACCGATTACCTAGACCCATTTCAAACTGGCTTCAGGACAGGCTTTGGGGTTGAGACTGCCATGGTTGCTTTGACCGACGATCTCCGTCTGAGCATCGACAGGGGTAATGTGACCCTGTTGGTGCTCTTAGACCTCTCAGCGGCTTTTGATACGATAGATCACAGCATTCTTCTGGATCGCCTGGGGGAGTTAGGCATCGGAGGCACTGCTTTGCAGTGGTTCCGGTCCTTCCTCTCAGGCAGGACCCAGAGAGTGCTGCTCGGGGACAGTAGCTCCAGTATGTCAGGCTCATCCCTGAATTCTGGGCATTGGAGTGGAATTCATGGAGGCCCTGACATGTAGCTAGTATTTTCTCAGGATTTTGGAATGCCTGAGAAATGAGCCAGGCCTCCTGGTTGGCATGGTAACGCAAGTCCTACCAGGAACTCAAGGCCACGCTCCCCAGCTACTCTTGCTCCCCCGTGTCTGTTCTCACGCTTGATGCCTTATTATCTCTGGATAGTTTACATTTACTTCAGTAGCAGCTTTGGAACTGTTCCTTACGCAAGCTTCTCTTCCAATAAAGAGATTTATTGAAGAACCCTGAGTTTGTGTTCTGCGTACATCACAGAAAGCTGCTACTCCAGTACTTTTATTTTTTTCTCTGTCCTGAAACTGTGGAGCCTTTGCCTGCAATGTCTGACGACGCAGAGACTGGCACACAGACGGACCAAGATCTGATTGCAGCCAGCGCCAGAGAAGCCGAGGTCTCGAAGCAGGAGGCTGGGGCAGAGGGGGGTGCTGTAGCTGCCGCAGCTGGAGGAGCCAGCCGAGACCGAGACCGCCGGAGGGCTGCAGTATTTCGACCCTCCACTGAGCCCTGGGAGCTGGGGATGGAGCTGGCTCCAGGGAGGGGCAGCCTGCCAAGCTTCGGCACTCCGGTGCGAGAGGTTTTGGGCCCTGCCTGGCCATGGGCAGGGGCCGGACGCCGAGAAGACCGCAGGTCCCGGTGGGACAGACCCCAGGGTGAGGGGCCTAGAGAGCCAGAAGCGAAGTTTTCCCTGGCAGAAGTTGGAACCGAGGTTCTTCAACTGAAACAGCAAATGGGTGAGATACGGGAGGTGCTCCTAGAACTCCTGCACAGAACCCCTCCAGCTCCACCAGCCCCTGGAGGGGCCCAGCCTCCCCCAGCGCCACCTGCGGCTGCCCAGGCACCCGGGGATGGAGTCCCCGCTCAGCCCCCAGCTGTACCTGGCCTGCCGGCTCCTGGACCGGCTCCCCCGGTGGGGGCTGGCCCGGTTGAGCCGCAGGAGCGACCCCGGGGCTGGAAACACCGGCACCTGAAGGCGAAGTTCGATGGGGATCCAGCAAAACTACCCTACTTCATGACTCAAGTGGTGAGTTACATGACCCAGTGGGAAGGGGAGTTCCAGTCTGAGGCTGAGAAAGTGCAGTATGTGTCCAACCAACTGGAGGGAGAGGCGGCTCAGTGGTTGGTGGGTCTGTATGATATGGGAGCCCCTGAACTAGGTAATTACCAAGAGTTCCTGATGGCTCTCAGGGCCCAGTTTGACGATCCCTTAAGAGGGAAGCGGGCTCGAAGCAAGCTTAGGAGCCTGAAGCAAGGCACGATGCCAGTGGCCGAGTACGCAGCTGAGTTCCGCCGCCTAGCCAGCCAAGTGCCGGAGTGGCCAGAGGAGGTCAAGGTGCAGTTTTTCCAGGAGGGCCTGAACCCTGACATTCTAGAGTGGGCCAAGTTCCAGGGAGACCCCGAAACCCTCATGGGGTGGATACGGCTAGCTGGGGAAGTGGAGTCGGTGAAGGCCAGCATCAAGATGTTGCGCCGCCAGGCCGGGACGGAGGGGAAGTCCGCTGGGGGTCCCGGGAAGAAGACCAAGTCGGCTCGCTCTGGGGGAGGCACCACCGGGGAATCCGAACGCGAGCGAAGGATGAGAAAGGGGCTGTGCCTGCATTGTGGGAGGAGCGGACACCGCATAGCGGAGTGCCCAGAGAGGAGCCCAAGGGAGCAACCCGCCGCCGCCAAGCCAGCGCGGAGCGAGGGGAGATCCGGGTCCGCCAAGACTCCCTCCAAACCCAAGACCAAGGCGACGGCCAGGGCCCTGGCAGCGGGCCAGGCGGCAGGGGAGTCCTCAGATGATCCCGAGGATAGTGGGTCCTACTCTTCCGACGCTGAGCCGGCGGGAAACGGGCCCAGCCCGCCCTACTGAGCGCCCGAGGGCGGGCTAATCCGGAAGGGCGCCCGGATGCCGTGGTGAGTGGAGTGAAGGGCCCGTTCTTTATCAAAGCGCGAGTGGGGGTTGGAGGGGAGGGCCCCACCCGCAAAGTTATGTTAATGATTGACTCTGGTTGTACCCAAGTACTTATGCATCCCTCCTTAGTCCGTGAACTGAACGTTGATACTGTCAAGCTGGACAAGCCTGTGTGGCTGTCTCAGATGGATGGGGGGATGATGAAGGGGGGCCCCGCCCGGCGCATAACTGGCCCCATGCACATGAGGATGGGCAACCACCAGGAGGAACTGCAGTTTGTGATTGCTCCAGGTTTAGTCCCCGCGGCAGTTGTGGGTCTGAACTGGCTAAAGTACCACAACCCTACCATAGACTGGATAAAAGAAACACTGACTTTTACAGACCCATTGTGTATCAAGGAGCACGGGGCGGGGGGGTGGATCCCCAGGGGAGGGGGGCCCCCTGGTGGATGAGCCGCAGAATTTCACAACTGCCTTAGTAAAAGGGGAGCTGAAAGGGCTGCCAGTGGAGTACAAGGCGTGGCAATATGTGTTTGAGAAGAGGGAATGTGACATTTTGCCACCCCACCGGGCTTTTGACTGTGCCATTGAGATACTCTCGGAGTCCAGCCTACCCAAACCTCGCATTTATTCCATGACACCAGCTGAAATGGAGGCGCTCCGAGAGTTCATAGATAAAAACTTAGCCCGAGGGTTCATTAGGCCCTCAACCTCGCCTGTGGGGGCCCCGGTGATGTTTAGGCGCAAGGCTGATGGCGGGCTTCGTTTGATTCAGGATTACAGAGGGCTAAACGCGATTAGTGTCTCCAACCAGTACCCCCTGCCCTTGATGAAGGACATATTAGCCCATCTCTCCAAAGGGAAGATTTTCACGAAGCTGGATCTGCGAGAGGCCTACTACAGAGTACGGATTCGGGAGGGGGATGAGTGGAAGACTGCATTTAATTGCCCCCTAGGGGCTTTTGAGTTCCTCGTCATGCCTTTCGGCCTCAAAGGGGCCCCTGGCATTTTTCAGAACTTAATTAATGATGTTTTACGTGAATTTCTGTACAAAGGGGTGTTGGTATACCTTGATGATGTGTTGATTTATTCTGAGGACTACACGTCCCATGTGAAACTGGTGAAAAAGGTGCTTGCCAGGTTGGGGGAAAATCATCTGTATGCGAAAATGTCCAAGTGTGAGTTCCACCAAAGCCGTCTGGATTATTTAGGGTACCGCATCTCAAACAAAGGGATTGAAATGGACCCAGAAAAGGTTAAGGGGGTCTTGGCATGGGAAGCCCCTAGAACCAGGAAACAGTTGCAGAGCTTCCTGGGGTTTGCTAATTTTTATCGGTCCTTCATCCCTGACTTTGCGTCGGTAGCCCTTCCCCTGACTGATTTGTTAAAAACCAAAGAAGGGAAAGACAAAGGTTCCAAGCATGGTAAAGGGAACAAACCTCCCCAAAAAATTGTGTGGTCACCACAGTGCCAACAAGCATTTGACAAATTGAAATCCCTTTTCACTTCTGAGCCTATTCTCAAACACCCCGACCCCTCCCAACCCTTCGTGGTCCAAGTGGACGCATCTGATGTGGCTATGGGTGGTGTTCTGTTGCAAAAGGGGGAGGAAGGGGATTTGAGGCCATGTGCCTATTTATCCAGAAAGTTCAATGACACGGAACGAAATTGGCCGGTGTGGGAGAAAGAGGCAGGTGCCATCAAGTTGGCACTAGAGACGTGGCGCCACCTACTGGAGGGCTCACCCAAACCATTCGAAGTTTGGACTGATCATAAAAATTTGGAAGTATTGGCTACCCCTAGGCGTTTGAGCCCCAAGCAGGTCAGGTGGGCCAGTTTCTTTTACCGATTTAATTTCACCTTGAAATTTATCCCGGGGAAGAGGAATTTTCTGGCTGACGCTTTGTCCAGGCTACCACAGCATGAGAGTAAGCGCAAGGAGGTCATTGATACCGTTTTTTCTCCTTCCCACTTGGGGCTAGCTGTCCTCACTCGGAGCAAAGCCAAGGAACAGAAATCCACTGCTAGCCCTGCTCAGGTGCCGGGTCCTACAGAAATTGACGGTGATTCCCCCTTGGCACCTGGACCGGTGCCCCAGCCCTTGAACCCCGAACCACCTTCCCCCGATCCGGGGACCTGGGCAGTGTCCCCTACGGCGGATGGCTCTGCCACGCCCACTGTTTCTCAAGGGGAGAAAGGAGGGTGGCATTCTCAATTGGCCTCGGAACTGCCCCTGGACCAGTGGTTCCTGGCTCACCCCAATGAGGTGACTGTGAAGGATGGGGTGGCCTGGAAAGGGGATCGCCTGTATGTTCCTGAAGTCTTGAGAGCGGGTATTCTCAAACAGTGCCATGATGTCAAGAGTGCGGGACATTTTGGGTATCTCAAAACTTTACATTTGGCCCGGAGACAGTTTTGGTGGCCCCGTATGAGGAAAGAGGTGGAGGAATATGTGAAGGGGTGTACCACTTGTGCAGTGTCAAAAGGGGGGTCAGGGAAGCCCAAAGGTTTGCTCCACCCTCTACCTACCCCAAACAAGCCCTGGGAGGTCATTAGCATGGATTTTATTGTGGAATTACCAGAGAGTAGGAAAAAGACGGTTATTTGGGTGGTGACTGATTTGTTCTCAAAGCAAGCGCATTTTGTAGCCTGTAAGAAACTCCCCACGGCCTCCCAATTAGCCAAATTGTTCATTCAGCATATTTATCGGATTCATGGCATTCCGGCCAAGATTGTGTCGGATCGGGGGGCACAATTTACCTCGCAGTTTTGGAAGGCTTTCACAAACCTTCTGGGGGTGGAGCTCGGTCTCAGCAGCTCCCATCATCCCCAATCGGATGGACAATCGGAACGAACGAATCAGACTCTGGAACAATACCTAAGATGCTATGTGAATTTCCAACAATCTGATTGGGTTGATCTTCTACCTTTTGCTGAAGTGGCCTACAATAATGCCACTCACCAGAGCACTGGGCTCTCGCCGTTCAAGGTTGTGTCTGGACATGATTTCGGTCCCCTCCCCTTGTTGGCGGGGTCCCCCAACTCTGACCCCGTTTCGGTCTCCCAGTGGAGTCAAAAGGTCAGGGATGCATGGCCTCATGTAATCTCGGCCTTGGACTTTGCCAAAGCACGCTACAAACATTATGCTGATCAGAAACGGGATCCTTCCCCTAAATATGCAGTGGGAGATATGGTTTATTTGTCCACCAAATTCCTTAAGTGTCCCCAACCCTCTAAGAAGTTGGGAGCCAAATACATTGGGCCTTTTCGTGTTGTTAGGATGGTAAATCCTGTAGCTTTTGAACTGTCTTTGCCTAAGTTATACCGTCATGTACATCCTGTGTTTCATTCCAGCCTGCTCAAGCCCGTGAACCCTCCGGACAAACACCATCCGGTTCCAGAACCTGCTCCTCAGCCGATCCTGGTGGATCAGGAACAACATTTTGAAATTTCTGAGATTCTGGACTCTAGACTTCACCGGGGAGGGTTACAGTATTTGGTAAAGTGGAAACACCTGCCTTTGGGCCATGCGGAATGGGTTGCTTCTGAGCATGTCAATGCCAAACGCTTATTGCGAAAGTTTCATGCCCGCTTTCCCGATAAGCCGGGCTGAGAAAGGGGGAGGGTTGGTCTTCAGGGGGGCAGTATGTCAGGCTCATCCCTGAATTCTGGGCATTGGAGTGGAATTCATGGAGGCCCTGACATGTAGCTAGTATTTTCTCAGGATTTTGGAATGCCTGAGAAATGAGCCAGGCCTCCTGGTTGGCATGGTAACGCAAGTCCTACCAGGAACTCAAGGCCACGCTCCCCAGCTACTCTTGCTCCCCCGTGTCTGTTCTCACGCTTGATGCCTTATTATCTCTGGATAGTTTACATTTACTTCAGTAGCAGCTTTGGAACTGTTCCTTACGCAAGCTTCTCTTCCAATAAAGAGATTTATTGAAGAACCCTGAGTTTGTGTTCTGCGTACATCACACAGTAAAAGGGAGCTCACCTGTGGAGTACCACAGGGTGCTATTCTGTCCCCGATGTTATTTAACATCTATATGAAGCCGCTGGGTAAGATTATCCGGAGTTATGGAGCTGGGTGTTATCAGTACGCTGATGACACTCAGATCTATTTCTCCGTATCTCGTTTGTCGGTCTCAAACTCTGATGGCATCTCTTCTCTCAATGAATGTCTTCGGGCAGTAATGGGCTGGATGAGGAAAAACAGATTGAGACTGAATCCTGACAAGACAGAGGTGCTCACGGTAGCGGCCCCGAAACCAAGAATCGGGTTGCAATCTCCAGTCCTGGAAGGGGTCACACTCTCCTCCAGTGACTGTGTTCGCAGTCTAGGGGTGCTCCTTGACTCGTCGCTCCTGATGACAAATCAGGTAAATGTGACAGTCAGGAGCGCTTGTTATCAGCTTCGGCTGATATGCCAGCTGCATCCTTTTCTGGAAGTAAGGGATCTTGACCGTTGTGCACGCGCTGGTAACCTCACGTCTTGATTTCTGTAATGCACTCTACGTGGGGCTACCCTTGTGCTTAGTTCGGAAATTACAGCTGGTACAAAATATGGCAGCCAGGCTAGTTTCTGGGACATCTAGGAGGGACCACATTACTCCGGTTCTGAGGTCCCTCCACTGGCTGCCTTTCAGCTTCCAGACCCAGTACAAGGTGTTGGTTATCACCTTTAAAGCCCCAGATGGCTTGGGCCCAAGCTATCTCAGGGACCACCTTCTCCCTTATAATCCTCCCTGCGCTCTCCGGTCCTCTGGGAGGAATTTGTTGCAGCCACAAAGACCTAGGCTGGCGACCACCTCCCAGAGGGCTTTCTCGGCTGTTGCCCCCAAATTGTGGAACGGCCTGCTGGATGAGATCCGCCTATTGACATCATTAGACAGCTTTAAAAAGGCTGTCAAGATGGTTCTCTTCAGGCAGGCTTTTCCGGAATAGCTAACCCCGGCCTCAGGAACCCCCTCTGGAGGTTGCTTCTGGACCTCCAAACTGATGCTGCTTGCTCGAAAGGGTTTTTAATAAATTGTATTATAAATTGATTTTAATTTGTATTAATTTAATAATGTTTTAAGGGGGGGAAGGGATTTTGAGTTGTTTTATACTATGTACTATTTTACTGTTGTAAGCCGCCCCGATTGTTCGCAGAGGGGCGGGATATAAATAAATTTTATTATTATTATTATTATTATGCATAGTGACTGAAAACCAAATTTGGTCTCTCTGTGCCTTTTTGCCTGTCACTTGCCTGGGAAAATCTTAAACACTACGTGTTTAAAAGGACCTCTATGTGGTCATAACACCACCAAGGTGCTGGAGGCTCCATTTCAAGGAAAAGAATGGCAAATCCCCCTTGCCTAAGACATTCATGGGGTCCCCATAAGTGGACTTCAAAGGCAGGAACAGAACTTGTTTATTCTAAACGGTGCAATATTATCTTTCTCTCAAGCTGACACAAAACTACCAGGAAAAAAAGCTGACATTTCCCAGGTGTTGTCAAGGGAGGGGAAGAGGATTTATGACATCATAGGACCCCTGACATCATGGCTGCCTATGAGGCCCTGTGAGAGCAGCCAAGGGCTCACTTGTCTCTAGAGACTTGCAGAAGTAGCTGGTGATTGATTTGCAGGACAGTGCTAGTGTGATTGTTGGTTCTTAGTGTGTGTGTGTGTGTGAGAGAGAGAGAGAGAGAGAGAGTGTGCGTGTGTGTGTGTAGGATAGTGAGAGCGTGATTCTTGGTTGTCAGTGTGTGAGTCTGTGTGTGTGTGTGTGCGTGCGTGTGTGTGTGTGTGAGAGAGAGAGAGTGTGTGTGTGCATGCATGTGTGTGTGTTCCTTGAACACAATGAACGTTAAAGTTCTTTTGCTCTTATTTTTTTTTTTTGCGGTGTTTTTCCCTGAAGAAACATCACGGGAAAATTTTGTTTTGGATTCCAGGCCAACAGAATTAGATCTACTGTTGGCCGAAGAGTCATCTGGCCAGGATTTTGACCATCAGCCATTGCAGGCCGTGGGTGCTTGGGAGGCAGCTCTTGAGGACCTGAAGACATTTTTTGCAAAGCCATCTTCCAATCAGAAGGATTGTTCCCATCAGCCATTGCAGGCCAAGGGTGCTTGGGAGGCAGCTCTTGAGTACCTGAAGGCATTTTTTGCAAAGCCATCATCCCATCAGAAGGATTTTTCCCATCAGCCATTGCAGGCCAAGGGTACTTGGGAGGCAGCTCTTGAGTACCTGAAGATAATTTTTGCAAAGCCATCATCCAATCAACAGGATTTTTCCCATCAGCCATTGCAGGCCGTGGGTGCTTGGGAGGCAGCTCTTGAGTACCTGAAGACATTTTTTGCAAAGCCATCTTCCAATCAGAAGGATTTTTCCCATCAGCCATTGCAGGCCGTGGGTGCTTGGGAGGCAGCTCTTGAGGACCTGAAGACATTTTTTGCAAAGCCATCTTCCAATCAGAAGGATTTTTCCCATCAGCCATTGCAGGCCATGGGTGCTTGGGAGGCAGCTCTTGAGGACCTGAAGACATTTTTTGCAAAGCCATCTTCCAATCAGAAGGATTTTTCCCATCAGCCATTGCAGGCCAAGGGTACTTGGGAGGCAGCTCTTGAGTACCTGAAGATAATTTTTGCAAAGCCATCTTCCAATCAGAAGGATTTTTCCCATCAGCCATTGCAGGCCGTGGGTGCTTGGGAGGCAGCTCTTGAGGACCTGAAGACATTTTTTGCAAAGCCATCATCCAATCAGAAGGATTTTTCCCATCAGCCATTGCAGGCCGTGGGTGCTTGGGAGGCAGCTCTTGAGGACCTGAAGGCATTTTTTGCAAAGCCATCATCCAATCAGAAGGATTTTTCCCATCAGCCATTGCAGGCCGTGGGTGCTTGGGAGGCAGCTCTTGAGTACCTGAAGACATTTTTTGCAAAGCAATCATCCAATCAGAAGGATTTTGACCATCAGCCATTGCAGGCCAAGGGTGCTTGGGAGGCAGCTCTTGAGTACCTGAAGACATTTTTTGCAAAGCCATCATCCAATCAGAAGGATTTTTCCCATCAGCCATTGCAGGCCGTGGGTGCTAGGGAGGCAAACTTCAAGTACCTTCTTGTTATAACCTTCTTGATTTTTTTTGCCACGTTGGCCATTTTGTTTAAACAGGTGAGAGTCGTATGGATTCATTATGGAATAGAGAGGGGTGGTCTGTTCATTGCTTATTATACTGTCTCATAGGTTTAACAAAGATTGAGAATTAATAATTGCTTTTCTGATAAATTAATTGGGGTGTTTATCAGTAGTGTAGTAGCCATTTCGACTCTAACGTCTATTTGCTGAATGCTGTTACTTACAATCACTATTCGGGGTCAGACTAGATAGCCCATGAGACTCTGGAAGTCTGCAAAGTCTTTTTCCTTTAACTCTCAGGCCTAGTATGTTCTCTACTAATCAACCCTATGTTCGATAAACATATGATGTAAACAAATTCTTTCTCTAATAACGTCGAACTGTACCCAAATGTTCCTAAATTATCTTGCCTTGAACTATCAACAATTGTTTCAAGGAAGAGAAATTGCTGACACCAAAGAGAAGGAGGAGGGAATTGTTTTTGCATACGGTCATTAAACTGTATAAAGGTTTTCGGTAGTCATGACTCGGGGTTCTGACTCTTTGGAAGATATTCCAGTCAGGCCCACCGGTGTAATAAAACTCACTTTCCAATCTGTGGGTCTGCTGTTCCATGATTTCTGTAACATAAATGGTGCGTTGGCCGGGAATGGAGCAGCAGGTGATGGAACAGGAGGTGGCATTTGCCTGCTCTAACCGCCGTGGCTGGGAAGGGGCCATGAGCACACACACTCATTCAGGGCGCCACCAACCATTTGTTGGAAGAACGGGAGTCTGTGCCATGACTGCCTGAACAGCAAGGCGCACAAGGAGAACCCAGTAAACGGAGAAGGAAACCGAGCAGCCCTACCTCCAAAGGAAACAGGCAAGTAAACAAGAGAAATATTGTGGCCCACTCCATAAGAGTGGAAGAGGGGCTTGATCACCCCCTAAAGGGCAACCCGAGTACCCAGATAAGACGCAGTGAGGGCGCACTGGTGAAACCGTTGCACCATTGAAGCATTGAGAAAGTGGTAATAGTGTAATATGGGGCAATTTGGGAAAAGTGGGAGGTAGGAACGACTGCCTGTGAATTGGATATATGCAATGTGTGTGTGTGTATGCGTGACTGCCGCAGTTCTTGATACTGGTGTTCATTTCATCTTGCTTCGGGCAATAGGACCCCTTATCTACTGTCCACGCATTTTTTCCCTTGTTTTTCCCTTGTGTCTCTTGTCTGTGTCTATTTTAGGAGGGTGGATATGGGTGGTGGAGGAAGCAATATTTGCACCCCTAGAGTTGTTTGTTGAAAAAAATTGTCCTGATTAAGCCCTCTTTCATAGTAGGATGGCCCAGTGGAGGATCTTTGAAGTTAGATAAAATTTGGTGTGTGTATTTTGTAAATGTTGGTGACCCAGAACATCCAAATCAGATTTAATAAAGATCTCCGTGGATTAAGATTAAAAAAGAGAGAGAAAGGTAACGAAAACGAGCTTAGCTAAAGCAACAGCTGCAGAGCTGTTTGTGCTAGAAGTCAACCTGAGGAAAACGGAAGTTCTCTACCAGCCTGCACCACAGGACGAACACCACCATCCCCGCATTGCCGTCGGCAAATCTGTGCTTGAGTCCGTGCAGCAGTTCACCTACCTGGGAAGCATCATCTCCTCAGATGCCAAGATTGACAAAGAGATCGATCACAGATTAGCAAAGGCATATAGTGCATTTGGAAGACTTCACAAAAGAGTCTGGAGCAATAAACACCTGAGGCAAAGCACAAAAATCAGTGTGTATAGAGCCATTGTACTGTCTATCCTCCTTTATGGATCTGAAACATGGGTCACCTATTGCCACGACCTACGACTCCTCGAGCGCTTTCATCAGCGCTGTCTACGCACAATCCTAAATATACACTGGAGTGACTATGTGACGAATTTTGCTGTCCTTGAGCAAGCAGGGATCACCAGCATTGAGGCCATGATATTGAGAACACAGCTGTGCTGGGCAGGGCACATTTCCAGGATGGAGGACCATCACCTCCCAAAAATAGTACTCTACGGTGAACTCGCCACGGGTCAGCGTAAGAGGGGCGCCCCAAAAAAGCGATACAAACACTCCCTGAAACATCTCAGGCTCGGCCAAATTGATCACCAACAATGGTCCACCCTGGCCTCACATCGGGAGGCATGGAGACGCACTATCCACAATGCTGCAGCCTTATTTGAGAACTCACGCCGAACAAGTCTTGAAGAGAAACGACAACGCAGAAAGAATCAAAACCCAAAAACATCACCCAAGGAGACCTTCTGCTGTGCTTTTTGCAACCGGACTTGTTTATCTCGGATTGGCCTTTTTAGTCATCAGCGCGCTTGCAGAAAGCACGGGATGAGTCCTTCCTGAATCTTCGTTTGTGAAGAAAAGCCAGAGAGATAAGAAGCAACAGGAATAAGAAATTGTATATAAATTTAAGTGTGAAGTAATGGTCAGAGAATTAATCAGACCAACAGATAGGAAGAAGGAGGGGGAAGTCATAGAATCATAGAATTGCAGAGTTGGAAGAGACCACGAGGGCCATCCAGTCCAACCCCCTGCCATGCAGGAAATCACGATCAAAGCATCCCCGACAGATGGCCATCCAGCCTCTGTTTAAAGACCTCCAAGGAAGGAGACCCCACCACGCTCCGAGGGAGTGCGTTCCACTGCCAAACAGCTCTTACTGTCAAAAAGTTCCTCCTAATGTTGAGGTGGAATCTCTGTTCCTGGAGCTTGCACCCATTGCTCCGTGTTCCAGTCTCTGGAGCAGCAGAAAACAAGCCTGCTCCATCCTCAGCGTGACATCCCTTCAAATACTTAAACAGGGCTATCATATCATCAGATAACGAGCCTGAGTGGCTTTAAAAAAGCACTAAAGACGGATCTCTTTCGGCAGGCCTTTCCTAATTAGATCCCGGCCTCAGGGGATCCTGGCCTCTTCTAGGCTGCTGGCCATTTATTATATTTTATTGTATTTATAGTTTTAAATGTGATTTTAGATTAGTTGTTTTTAATTTATATTTGTTTAATGTTTTTTTATGGGGGAGGGTGGGAGTGGGGGTGTTTAGGGATTTTATTTGTATTGTATTTTAAATTCTGTAAGCCACCCCAATTGTTTTAACAGAGGGGCGGGGTATAAATAAATTTTATTATTATTATTATTATTATCGTCTCTTAACCGTCTTTTTTCCAGGCTAAACATACCCAGCCCCTAAGTCTTTCCTCATAAAGCATGGTTTCCCGACCTTTCACCATTTTAGTCGCCCTTCTCTGGACACGCTCCAATTTGTCAATATCCTTTTTGAATTGTGGTGCCCAGAACTGGACACAGTATTCTAAGTGAGGTCTGACCAAGGCAGAATAGAGTGGCACTATTACTTCCCTTGATCTAGACACTATACTTCTGTTGATACAGCCCAAAATCGCATTGGCCTTTTTAGCCAATCAAGTCATATGCTTGATTTATGAATGTGTAAATGTATTTTAGGTATGTCTAAAAAGAGTGTAGATGTGGTGTCTTGCTGATCTTTATGTATGTTTGTTTTTGTTTTGAAGACTGTAATTATTGGTCAGGTATATAAGTCATTTAAGTGTCTTTTTTGTTTGAATGGTTAATTGTTCAATGTGTAACGTGTAATGTTTTAAGGTGTCAAATGTGGTCATTAAGTAGGAAAAACATTGACTCAGGAGATATAGTGGTCCTTGAATCCCCCCCACAGAAACATGTGACCCAGAAAGCATATTATAATTGCCAGGTTGAAATTGAAAAGAAATGGATTAGGCTAGATGGAGAAGATCCCAAGAATTGTGAGAGTTGTCAAATGCAGAAAAAAAAGAAGAGAGAAATAATCTGACATGCTGTTATGATTGTGAAAAATGCATTTTATATACCATGAGAGTTTAAGAAAGGAGCAGGGCAGTGAATTTCAGCATATATCCTCCAGTTTGTCATGTTGGAAGACTTTGTGTACAGTTGGGAGCTTGTTTGCTTAACATTTAGCATACTGATTATAATGTCTACTAAAAAAGCTAATATTTTCAATTGTGGGGTTTTTTTTATACCATCTTGAGAAATAATTGCACTATAAAAAGCTTTTAGGGATAACATCAAAATATGTTGATTTTTGATATTGTCTAGAAGGGTAAATTATAGTTTTTAAGGTTTTTTAAGTAATTAAGTTTTTTATACAATATGCGCGGGATGAGTCCTTCCTGAGTCTTCGTTTGCGAGGAAAAGCCAGAGAGAGAGTATGTATGTATATGTAGTTACCTGTATATTGCTTCTGCGAGTTTCAGTAAAGTATGCAAGCTCCAAATATCCTTAAAAGGGTGTCACTTGGAAGCACGCTTAACAATTTTAATGGTTGATAAATAAAATATAACAGCTTTTGGGTGTTTCCAACATATTCTTCCCTTATGGAGGAATAGAAATGTGGAAAATGTTACACTAGAATGTAAAATCTAAATGGCTTTTTTAGAGTAGTTCAGTTGACAAGAGTTGTCAGGAATGTAATCTATTATTTGCACATAATTCCTGCAAAAACTATACTGATTCTGAATCCTATTAAACTGTTGATATCCTATTGAATCCCCCCCCCCCAGTGATTGAAAAGTGCCAAGAGATCCCAAGCCAAGGTTCTGGTAATTAGAAAAGGAAAATTGGCCAATAAATTAAAGCCAGTGTTAGATTCCCTGGGGAAATGACCTGATAGGGCCAATGACCCCCACCGTACATTACACTGGAAGCGCAGCACCAGCAGCCTTATTATGAAGAAAGGAGGGGCAAGATGGTGACAGACTAATAACTCCCATCACTATCTGGTATTATCACTTCATATACTTAAAAATGCCACCCAATGACAAGAAAAGAATTCAGCTTAGCCCCAGCAATAACGCTAGAACTCAGATGAGATGAGAATTTACTGACTTTTCTCAGTGGCAGCAATGGCAGCTTCTTCGCTCCCTAACACACCACAGAAATCTGAACTAAACAAAATAGCTCCTCAAAATCTAAATGTAAACTATTCTCTGGGACAGGGAGAAAACAGAGATAACTTGCTGGCAGTATATTTTACAATAACGCTACTCAACCCTTCTATTCTTATGTTGCAAAGATTAAAATGCCCAGTACTACAGATGCATCCTGAGCTGACAATTAAATTCCAGCAGCTATGCAAACTCAGCCCAAGGAAAAAACAGTCTTCACCACCACCTATCTTATTGGATAAGCCAAAGGATGGTCCCTTAACTAAAGAGGAAGTATCCATGCCTGCTTGTGATCCTCATTTTACTGCCCATGCTGCACTGGTTCTTCCAGCCTCCCTACCAGAACAGACAAAGCAGAAAATACAGGAATGTGAATTCCTCCACAGAGGAAGACACAGTTACAGTCATCCCAGTCATTTAAGCAAGATAAGCTATCCATTCAGCCCCTGGTCTACAGGGCAACTGCCTGACTTCCAACTGACTAGCACAAGGTTCCCCTAATGACCTGGACTGTATGAATTGAAAAATCCACTACACCTCATATACAGAGAAGCTTCAAGAGACAGTAGAGCTATGTGATAACACTATGGCTCCACATATGTGAAATTGGCTAGATTCCAACAGCAGCTACAAACCCTATTCATCACTGAAGAGAGGCGATGCATTACACAACAAGCAGGAGCAGAAAGCTTTGGCCAGAGCTCCCAAGAATCATGCTGATGCTCAAAGGAGGATGCGAGAGAGAGTGCCATCAGGGCAACCCCGCTGGGATCCTTATGAGTTGGAACAGATAAAGCGCCTCATCCAATATCAGACCCTACTATTAGAAGCCATGATGGGATAAAAAAAGCAAGTTAATATGAACTAAAGTCTCAAAAGTACTGGAGGGAGCCACCAAAGCCCCCAGAGCCTACCTTGAGTGCCTTCTAGATGCCTATCACCAGTATACCCCCTCAACCCTGAATAACATGAGGATGGTTAACATAACTTTTGTAATCCAGAAGGCATAGTGCATGTGAACAGAAGGTGTAGAGTATGTGAATAGAGACGAGGAAGAGAAGTGAGAGAAGGACTGGAAAATAGACAAGAAGCTGGAGTTTCTTGCAGCAGCACTGGTGGAGCAGCGTAAAAAGACATGGAGATGTGGAGATGTGGAGATGAAAGAAAAAGCCTGGAAGAGGCAGAGAAGGAATCAATGTGTCTGGTGTGGACAAGAAGGACATTGGCAGCATGAATACAAAAGACTAGATGGAAGAAGAAGAGAGAGACTGAAATGGAAGAGGGAGGAGACAACTGGCAGACGAAAACACAAGCAGAGATATTTGCAGAGGCTCCTTTCATCAGAATGACAGAAGCAGAGTTCATTGAATATAACAGACTGGGCACCCTAAATCCAGTGGACTTTACATTGTGTATATCATCTTCAGAGTTCCAGACAAGTGGAGAGGATGAATCAAACTATAAAAACTCATCTGGCTAAGCTGTGCCAGGAAACCAAGCAAAAGTGGACAGAAAATACTGCCCTTGGCCCTGTTTAGATTCATTATACCCCACATAAGACTACTGGCTTATCCCCATTTAAATTGATGTATAGTAGGCCACCCCAGATTTTGGTTGAGTTAAGGGGGGAACATGCAAGAGTTAGTAAATGTTAGTTAGCAACAAGAGGTGCAAATGCTAGATAATGTATTGCAAGCCCAATGCTGTTATGTGTTAGAAAAACATGCCCCAATCCCCATCACAGAAGTTCACACTTTCCAAACAGGGAATGAGGTGTGAGCTAAAGTTCTATAGCCCCACATCTGTTACAGAAAAAGCAGTAACTTGAGTGAAATTTTAACTGTATGCAGTTTAAGAATCCCCTCAGAATGCAAAAGCAGCCAAACCAAAAAGTCAGCCTTTGTTCCCCACTCCCATATTCACAGCAATTGTTTGTGTACAGACTCAGTAGGTTAGTTCAATGTGTCAGGGATATTGCACTTGTTAAAAACTCAAGGTGATCATGAAGAGGCAGGCAAGAAGACCCAGGTTTGATTATACTATGGGCACTCCGGAAGCTGCTCATTCAACGTAAAATTGAAACCTGCAACTGGAAAGGAAAGAAGACGGGACTAGACCAGATCCCAAACAAAATTAACCTGCATGCTGTAATGTTGATTTTATTGTCTTATGATATAACCAAAAGGGAGGCCTCTGTTACAAAAGGTTTTCAGAAAACATATGGTTACAATTGACAACTATTTCAGGGGTGAATTTTTCATTGTTTTCATTCAGGGAGATTAATTTTAATAGACCTAAGATGGTTAAAAGGATGGTTTATGTTATTCTTGTTGGCATTTTTTCATTGTTGTTCTGCTATGCATGCTCATCTCATATATCTTTTGTTTCCTGCCTGCTATCGTACACAGATCAATACTAGATATGCTTTGGTGGCTTAAATAGGGATGTACTTGTGTGAAATGTATTAATTGTCTTTGAAATTAATCATTTAATTTAAGGGGGGAAATGTAGTAGCCATTTCGACTCTAATGTCTATTTGCTGAATGCTGTTACTTTCAATCACTATTTGGGGTCAGACTAGATAGCCCATGAGACTCTAGAAGTCTGCAAAGTCTTTTTCCTTTAACTCTCAGGCCTAGTATGTTCTCTACTAATCAACCCTATGTTCCATAAACATATGATGTAAACAAATTCTTTCTCTAATAACGGTCGAACTGTACCCAAATGTTCCTAAGTTATCTTGCCTTGAACTATCAACAATTGTTTCAAGGAAGAGAAATTGCTGACACCAAAGAGAAGGAGGAGGGAATTGTTTTTGCATACAGTCATTAAACTGTATAAAGGTTTTCGGTAGTCATGACTCGGGGTTCTGACTCTTTGGAAGATATTCCAGTCAGGCCCACCGGTGTAATAAAACTCACTTTCCAATCCATGGGTCTGCTGTTCCATGATTTCTGTAACAGTAGTAGTATAAATATTATGTATTTATTAAGCTATTGATTTTTGCTTTTTGCACAAATCTGCATTGGGTGGGTTAGGTGTAGGTGTAAGGGCAGCTGGCTAGCATATCTTGATGAGGGCTGGGAAGGTGGCGTGGAAAGCAAAAAGGCCAAATCCTTCTCTTTGTTAGAGAACGTGTGTGGGAATCACTGTCTGTGTATTATTCAGCTGGATTTTGCTCTGAGACTGTATGGTTCTCTCTGGGCTGTACAGTGACAGGACTGCACTCTCCATTGTGCTGTGTAGTCTTTTTGCAGGAACCAGACTCAGGACCACAGAGAAATAGAGAAAGTGAGCTCAGTTTCTTTCTTTGTACCAGGGTCCTCTTGTTGCTCGTAGTCGTTCAGGGGACCACGGCTCTGGCTTCCCGCTCTTCCGCCTAAAACAGGTCGGTGGTGCCTGGAGCAGGGCACGAGAGCCCCAGCCCCCCTATCTGACACGGCAGACTAGGGACAGGCAAAAGCCACCTGCAGATCCCGGACAAGCCACCAGAAATGTTGCAGGAACCAGACTCAGGACCACAAAGAAATTGAGAAAGTGAGCTTTATTCTCAATTTACGCGGGTCCTTGGTGGAATAATTTCCAAAAGACCAAGGCGCCTCGAGCCACATTGATTGTAACTTTTTATAGAACATACAGTGTGTTATGACATGCAAACAAGAGCACTTCCCTCCTCCCATCTTGTGGTTTCCATGTCCATATTTGGCACTTCCCTTGAGACAGTTTGTTGATAGTTCAAGGCAAGATAGCTTAGTAACATTTAGGTACAGTTCGACCGTTATTAGAGAAAGAATTTGTTTACATCAGCATGTCATATGTTTATGGAACATAGGGTTGATTAGTAAAGAACATTGACTAGGCCTGAGAGTTAAAGGAAAAAGACTTTGCAGACTTCCAGAGTCTCATGGGCTATCTAGTCTGACCCTGAATAGTAATTGTAAGATTACAGCGTCCAGCAAATAGACATTAGAGTCTACATGGCCACTACAGTCTGTATGATTGGAGTCTCAGGCTCCTTGTAAATATCACTATATTATGTCTTAGTAAAGAGAAATAGTTTAGACACACATCTGTGTTTGTGTGCTCCTTTCTTTGCAGCAGGTGATTCAGAGGATAAGAGGGGAGCGGAGGGAAAGGGAGCGGGAAGCCCGGCACAGGGAAGACCAGGAAATTCAAGCCCAGCAGAGGGAAGACCAGGAAATTCAAGCCCAGCAGAGGGAAGCCCGGGAAATTGAAGCTCGGCAGAGGGAAGCCCAGGAGATTGAAGCTCGGCAGAGGGAAGCCCGGGAGATTGAAGCTCAGCAGAGGGAAGCCCGAGAGATTGAAGCCTGGCAGAGGGAAGCCCGGGAGATTGAAGTTCGGCAGAGGGAAGCTCGGGAGATTGAAGCCCGGCAGAGGGGAGCCCGGGAGATTGAAGCTCGGCAGAGGGAAGCCCAGGAGATTGAAGCTCGGCAGAGGGAAGCCCAGGAAATTCAAGCCCAGCAGAGGGAAGCCCGGGAAATTGAAGCTCGGCAGAGGGAAGCCCAAGAAATTGAAGCTCGGCAGAGGGAAGCCTGGGAAATTGAAGCCCGGCAGAGGGAAGCTCAGGAGATTGAACCTCGGCAGAGGGAAGCCCAGGAGATTGAAGCCCGGCAGAGGCGTGCCCAGGTGATTGAAGCCCAGCAGAGGCGCGCCCAGGAGTTTGAAGCCTGGCGGAGGGTAGCCCAGGTGATTGAAGCCCAGGAGAGGGAAGCCCGGAGAAGAAGAGGTAATGGTCTTCCTTGTCCCAAGCTCTAGGGGATGGCTCCCCACCTGCTGATTTCCCAAAAAGTCCCCCCAAGTGATTTCCAGTAGGCTTAAGGGTCCCCAGGGGCATTTTAGGCCCAGGAGAAGAGGCCGTTGTGTACCAGAAGCAATGGCGCATATTATCATTTCCATGGGATTTCCTGTTAATGGGACACAGCTCTCTTGGGCCTAAATTGGCCCCAAGTGGGGGCAGAACTGCAAATCTTTTCTTTTCTCTCTTTTTTCAGAGATCCCCATCTCACGCTTCTGCCCATGGATCGCCGGCCACTTGAGGTCTAGGTGTATGCTGCTCCAGGTATTGCCCTCCCACACACCTCTGTGTCTCTTTTGGATGCTGAGGGTATAAAACTCAGGCCAGTGCTGGCTCAACACCTTTTTGATTGAAATGTCAGGGTGCTGGGACCTACAGCCCGTAAATTTATACTGTAAAGAGCAAGTATGGTATGTTAGAGCCTGCAAGGGCCAGTGATGAGAAGGCTAAGGGCAGCTGGCTGGCATATCTTGATGAGGCCTGGGAAGCTGGCATGGGAAGCGAGAAGGCCAAACCCTTCTCTTTGTTAGAGAATGTGTGTGGGAATCACTGTGTGTATTATTGAGCTGGATTATGCTCTGAGACTGTATGGTTCTCTCTGGGCTGTACAGTGACAGGACTGCACTCTCCATTGTGCTTTGTAGTCTGTATGATCGGAGTCTCAGGCTCATTGTAAATATTACTATATTATGTTTTAGTAAAGAGAAATAGTTTAGACACACATCTGTGTCTGTGTGCTCCTTTCTTTGCAGCAAGTGATTCAGAGGATAAGAGGAGAGCGGAGGGAAAGGGAGCGGGAAGCCCGGCAGAGGGAAGACCAGGAAATTGAAGACCAGGAAATTGAAGCCCGGCTGAGGGAGGCCCAAGGGAAAGCACAGATGTGGGCAGAGTTGCATGAGGAAGCCCAGGAGAAGGTAGCCTGGCATCAGAGGCGTTTCCAGGAGTTTGGAGCCCGTCAGAGGGAGGCACAAGAGGAAGCACAGAAGTTGAAAGGGTGGCACGAGCAAGCCGGGCAGAGGTTAGCCTGGCAGCGGAGGCGTGCCCAAGCGATTAGAGCCCGTCAGAGGGAGGCACAAGTGGTAGCACAGATGTGGGCAGAGTTGTACGAGCAAGCCCGGCAGAGATTAGCCAGGCAGCGGAGGCGTGCCCAGGAGATTGCAGCCCGTCAGAGGGAAATCCAGCTGTGGGGAGTACAGAGAAGAAGGAGAGGTAATGCTCTTCCTGGCCTCAAAGATTTAGGGGATGGCTCCCCACCTGCTGATTTCCCAAAACGTTCCCCCAAGTGATTTTCAGTAGGCTTAAGGGTCCCCAGGGGCATTTTAGGCCCAGAAGAAGAGGCCTTTTTGTACAATGGCGCAGGTGATCATTTCCATGGGATTTCCTGTTAATGAGACACAGCTCTCTTGGGCCTAAATTGGCCGGGGGAGGGGGGAGGAGAACATGGCAACCCTTTCCCCCCAGGGTGTGTGTGTAATTTATATTGGGGGAAAATATTTTATTTCTTCCAGAAACTGTACATAAGGCAGTTTAAACCCATTTCCGAGAAAGCCCACAACTAGCAAATAAAATGCCAGCAACCATTTAAAAGGGTATCAGAGAGGCAGCTTTTTGTTACAAGCTGCGTGGAGTAAAACTGTCATGGGAGGGGGACAGATATCGCCTCCAGCCTCATGGAATGGTTTCACAGTGTGTGAAGACACACCCAGCTCAAGGTGGTGGCAGGTTTGGGTGTGCAACGCCAGTACCCTGGTGAGATCAAAGTCCTTTACCCAAAAGGGCTCTGATGCTGAATAGAACGTTCAAAAAAGGGGAAGTTTATTTTAAAGAACAAAAGTAAAGGGCTTTCTCCTCCCCAGCTCTAAAAAGCTTGATGAAAAGAAGGGGGAAAAAATAAAAAGAGGCAGATACTGGAGAAAGCTACTACTTTGACTATTGGGGCAAAAAAGAAAGAAAGAAAAAAGACACACATATATATATAGAGAGAGAAGGGAATAGCAAAGGAGAAATAGAAAACTTAGTAGCTTTATACAAATAAGAGGGAAACTTATCTAAACAACTTATGTGATTAATCTGCTTAACTCATTACAGCATATTACATAATATTATATACATTAATCAACTGTATTGTCCAGGAATTGGGTGATAGACCTTAATTAATTTGAACTGATTCAAGGGGCTGATACATAATTTGAACTTTTCATATTTGCTATTATTCATCTATACAACATATTAATTGAATTGTGGAGAAATTTCATAGACTTGGGGGAATATTGAAATATATTTGGTGGATTTTCATAACTAAGACATTTGAGTAGAAGAGATTGGGGAAGGGAAATTTACCAAATCAATTAGACTGTATATATTAACTATAATACAACATATATATGGAATATAATAGTCAACTATACTGTTTATGAATTGGATGCTGGAGCTGTAGAGTTAATTAACTGAATATCTTCTGTGCTGGCAATATATTACTGGGTTCTTAATTTGATACCATTCAGCTACCAGGTGAAAAAAAACAACTGTATAACAATATTGACTGAAGTATCTAAATATTTGAAATTAATATTTGAGTTTTATACTTGCTTTGGGGGACGTGGTAAGGTGAAATCAATATATCTATAAATTGACTACAAGGCTGAATTAACATATATGACATATAGATAAACTATAGAAAATTGTATTAATAAGTGCAGAGAACAGTGATATTGAAAAAGGAATTGTTTTGATTTGTGAAACTGTGAATTTCTGAATTTCTGAAATAGATTTGATATAGATACATAACTTGTATGTGTATTGAAAGAAAGAACTTTGAAAAGCAGAGATATTAAGAAAGAAAATTAACCTGAATTTTTGAAACTTATGATATCTGCAATTTACTATTTACAATTGTAGAGGGAGAAAGAAGTTTAGAGAAACAGAAAAGGAAAGAAAAAAAAGAAAGCAAGACAAAGGAAAGTACAGTTGTCCCTTGACATTCGCGGGGGTTAGGTTCCACGGACCCCCGCGAATGTCAAAAAACCGCGAATATTGATTGCCCTCCCCCCACCCTCCCCAGGCCTTCACGGAGCCTTCCAAGGCTCCGTGAAGGCCTCTGCAACCCTCCCCCCCTCCCTCCCCGGGGCTCCGTGAAGGCCTCCCCCCATCCTCCCCCCTCCCTCCCTGGGGCCTTCACGGAGCCTTTCAAGGCCCCGTGAAGGCCTCCGCGGCCTCCCCCCACCCTCCCCAGGCCTTCACGGAGCCTTCCAAGGCTCCCTGAAGGCCTCCCCCCAACCTCCCCCCTCCCTCCCTGGGGCCTTCAGGGAGCCTTTCAAGGCTCCGCGAAGGCCCCCGCGGACTCCCCCCATCCTCCCCAGGCCTTCACGGAGCCTTCCAAGGCTCCGTGAAGGCCTCCCTCCACCCTCCCTCCCCGGGGCCTTCACGGAGCCTTTCAAGGCTCCACGAAGGCCTCCACGGCCTCCCCCCACCCGCCCCAGGCCTTCACGTGGCCTCTGGAGGGTCTCCAAAGGCCCTGTGAACGCCTCCCCGGCCCTCCCCGCTCCTTCCCAGGGCTTTCAAGGGGCCTCCAGAGGCCCCTTTTTGCGGTTTTGGGGGGGCGGGGGGCCCTCCCAAAACCGCGAATAATTAAAACCGCGAATGCTGAGTTCGCGAATGTGGAGGGGCAACTGTACTTAAATAAATTTGGAATAACTGAAACTGAAATTTTTGAAATAACCAAAATTGGAACTATATTGGAAAGTTTAAAAAAAGGGGTGAAAAAAGAAGGGAAAAATGAAATAAACTTAAAGAATAAATAAATACATAAAGTAAACAATGAGGAAAACAACCCAAACAACATTACAGCCGGTCAGAAGACCTTCCTTTGAAGCTAAGCAACCTAATCAAAATCCTATTCTAGAAGAAATAAAACTAATGAGAGAGGAACTAAGAGAAATGAAAACAGAAATCAAACAGGAAATGAGAAGAGATCTCAAAAATATTAGAGAATCCATTGATAAAGTAACAGAAGAATCAAAGAAACTAAAAGAAAAAGTTAACACCATAGAAAGTAAAATTGAAGAAATAGACAAAAAGACAGTGGGTTTAGAAAAGGACAAGGGGCGAGAACTGGATGATCAAGCCCTCCAAGAATTAAGATGGAGGGAGAACTGTTTAAAAATACGGGGTTTAAAAGAACAACCAGATGAAGATTTATATAAATATCTAATCCCTAAACTTGCAACCTCTCCATTGACGCCCCCTTGTCGTGGGAGAGAGGCTTGCGTACCCTAATGACGTTTTGAGCTATGCTGGCGGTGGCATAATAGCCACCGGTAGGGTCTCCCATGCCAGACACGTCAAAACCGAAGGGTCTGACAAAGAGCGTCAAAGGGCAGGATGGGCTCTCTAGCCCTATGGCAACCGTCCTAGGAGAAGGAAAACTCTAATCCCAAACCCGGGCAGATGGTGCTCGTCCAACCCTGTAAGGTCAACCATCTAAGAGAAGGAAACTCTAATCAAACCTACGGCCTGAGGACCTCGCTGCCACGTCCATGCTTGCAAGGCCACGGCAGATGAATCTCTGGTTTAAAGGGTGAGGCCAGTTCTGTGCACGCTGCGCTCCACCAGAAAAATCCATTGCACAGGCTCGAAGGACAAATCCATTTCCAAAAAAGCCCTGTAGCGACTGGCGAGGGACGAAACCGGCAGGTGTAAAGATGCACTGGAAGCCGCAGCCCCAACCCTGCATGCAGGCGGTTCAGGACATTGGTCGCTCAAGCCTGACCCGGGAGATGACAGTCTTGTTCGGCAGCATTCTGAACGACCAAGCAGCCTTTTTTAAGGAGAGCACTGCTTGCTCCATATGGAGAGGGGCCTAGAAAAGGTGGCCTAAAGAAAGCTCATCCCCAACTACCTGGTTGGCTAGCCGCGGCCAACGGGAATCTTCTGATGCGGTCAAACCAAGGCAAAGAAACAAAGGCACACACCGGCCTCCAAAGGTGTAAACAAACTGACACTTGCATGCTGGAACATCAGAACCATGCAAGACTCTAAAGATAGTGGACGACCTGAGCGTCGTTCTGCCCTAATAGCCCTTGAACTATCACGGCTTAATATTGACATCGCTGCTCTTAGTGAAGTTCGCTTCCATGAGGAAGGCAGCCTTAAAGAACATGGCGCCGGCTACACACTTTACTGGTCTGGCAAACCCAAAACCGAAAAACATCTTTCAGGAGTAGGCTTCATGATTAAAAACTCCATTGCCTCCAAACTCGAAACCTTGCCAACAGGACACTCTGATCGCATTATTTCCTTACGCCTCCCACATGTTGTTCTCTTTAGTGTATATGCCCCAACTATGCAAGCCGACCCTGTAGAGAAAGACAAATTCTACACAGACCTACGCCAACTCATACAAAAAGTCCCTGTAGAAGATAAAATTATTATACTTGGTGACTTCAATGCCAGAGTAGGAAAGAATTCCGAAGCCTGGAAAGGTGTCTTAGGCAAGCATGGTGTTGGAAATTGCAATGATAACGGACGCCTCCTGCTAGAGTTCTGTGCAGAACAACAGCTGACTATTACAAACACAATCTTTCAGCAGAAAGATAGCTTGAAGACAACCTGGATGCATCCCCGATCCAAACATTGGCACCTCATTGACTACGTTCTAGTCCGTCAGAGAGACATTCGTGATGTCCGTCATACCCGAGTGATGCCCAGTGCAGAATGCCAAACAGATCATCGCCTCGTCAGATGTAAACTAAATCTTCATCTTAAGTTCAAACCTAAGAGGGGTGGCATCTTAAAGAAGAGGCTCCAAGTCAACAATCTTCAACAAGCTACCATGAGAGACAACTTCCAGGCAAACCTACAAACGAAACTTGAAGACCATCCTACAGATCCTTCTCCTACAGTGCTTTGGCAACATATCAAAAACAGTATCCTCCAGTCTGCAGAAGAATCCCTCGGGTTCTCCCACAAGAAAAATCAAGACTGGTTTGATGAAAACAACCAAGAGATCCAGGAGCTGTTGGCAAGGAAGAGAGCTGCTCACCAGGCATACCTCGCCCAGCCAACCTGTCATGTAAGAAAAGCAGCTTTCCGCCTCACATGTAGCAAACTACAACAAAAACTCCGAGACATGCAGAACAAGTGGTGGATCAATTTAGCAGAAAAGACACAATGCTGTGCAGATCTGGGTGATCATAGAGGATTTTATGAAGCTCTTAAAGCAGTGTTTGGACCTACTTATCAGGTCCAAAGCTCCTTATACAGTACAGATGGTCAAACATTAATTACTGATAAAGCCTCCATCCTAAATCGTTGGGCTGAACATTTTCAAAGTCTCTTTAGCGCCAACCGAGTAGTCCAAGCCTCAGCTATCCAATATATGATACAAAAACCAATGAAAAATGAATTGGACATAGCTCCCACTTTGGAAGAGACCCTTATGGCCATACAGCAGATGAAAAACGGCAAGGCAGCTGGGATTGATGGAATCCCACCTGAAGTTTGGAAACACGGAGGTCATGCACTCCACGAAAAATTCCACGAATTCCTTGTGAATTGCTGGGAAAAAGGGGAACTGCCATCAGACCTCCGAGATGCAGTCATCATCACCCTGTACAAGAAAAAAGGAGCAAAATCCGACTGCTCAAACTATCGAGGCATAACACTGCTCTCTATTGCTGGAAAAATCCTTGCAAGGATACTCCTGAACAGATTAGTTCCTGCTATTGCAGAAGAACTTCTCCCTGAAAGCCAATGTGGCTCCAGAGCCAATAGGAGTACTACAGACATGGTATTTGCCCTTAGGCAACTGCAAGAAAAATGTAGGGAGCAGAACAAGGGTCTCTATGTAACATTTGTCGACCTCACCAAAGCCTTTGACACTGTAAGTAGAAAAGGTCTGTGGCAGATCCTGGAAAAACTAGGATGTCCCCCCAAATTCCTTAAAATGATTATCTTGCTACACGAGGGCCAGCGTGGACAAGTCAGATATGGCGATGCTCTTTCAGAGCCCTTTCTAATAACTAATGGAGTGAAGCAAGGTTGTGTTCTTGCACCAACTTTATTTACAATCTTCTTTAGCACGATGCTCCAAAGGGCTATGGCAGAGCTTGAAGAAGACGACGGCATCTATATACGCTACCGTACTGATGGTAGCTTGTTTAACTTAAGCCGTCTGAGGGCTCACACTAAGACTCTAAACTATCTAGTCCGTGAGCTGCTCTTCGCCGATGATGCTGCCCTTGTTGCCCACACAGAAGCAGCTCTGCAGCGCCTAACGTCCTGCTTTGCAACAGCTGCAGAGCTGTTTGGGCTAGAAGTCAACCTGAAGAAAACAGAAGTTCTTTACCAGCCTGCACCACAGGACGAACACCACCATCCCCACATTGCCGTCGGCAAATCAGTGCTCAAGTCCGTTCAGCAGTTCACCTACCTGGGAAGCATCATCTCCTCAGATGCCAAGATTGACAAAGAGATCGATCACAGATTAGCAAAGGCATATAGTGCATTTGGAAGACTTCACAAAAGAGTCTGGAGCAATAAACACCTGAGGCAAAGCACAAAAATTAGTGTGTATAGAGCCATCGTACTGTCTATCCTCCTTTATGGATCTGAAACATGGGTTACCTATCGCCACCACCTACGACTCCTCGAGCGCTTTCATCAGCGCTGTCTACGCACAATCCTAAATATACACTGGACTGACTATGTGACGAATGTTGCTGTCCTTGAACAAGCAGGGATCACCAGCATTGAGGCCATGATATTGAGAACACAGCTGCGCTGGGCAGGGCACGTTTCTAGGATGGAGGACCATCGCCTCCCAAAAATACTACTCTACGGTGAACTCGCCACGGGTCAGCGTGGGAGGGGCGCTCCAAAAAAGCGATACAAGGACTCCCTGAAACAACATCTCAGGCTTGGCCAGATTGATCACCAACGGTGGTCCGCCCTGGCCTCACATCGGGAGGCATGGAGACGCACTATCCACAATGCTGCAGCCTTATTTGAGAACTCACGACGAACAAGTCTTGAAGAGAAACGACAACGCAGAAAGAATCACAACCCAAAAACATCACCCAAGGAGACCTTCTGCTGCACTTTTTGCAACCGGACTTGTTTATCTCGGATTGGCCTTTTTAGTCATCAGCGCGCTTGCAGAAGGCGCGGGATGAGTCCTTCCTGAATCTTCGTTTGCGAAGAAAAGCCAGAGAGAGAGAAACTTGCAAAATATATGGGGAAAACAAAATCTCAGTTTGAATGGGAGATTGACAAGATATATAGGCTATCATCAAGAGTTGCAAGACAGAGAAATCTACCCGGAGACATTGTGATCAATTTTGTGAGGAAAAAGACCAGAGACTTGTTCTTACAGAAAATTTTTGAAAACAAATTTACAATCGAAGGATCTGATATTCTCTTACTTAAGGATGTGCCGATGAGAATTCTTAAGAAAAGAAAAATTTACAGAGAAATAACGCAACTGTTAAGACATAACGAAGTTCGATATAAATGGGAAAGATTAGAAGGAATACCCTTTAGATTCAAACAGAGTGGACTTCATTAAAAAATGAGAAGTTGCTGGCAATAGAAGGAGAAGGAAATTGGTATGGTTGGCATGCTTACCTCTTTTATAATAAGGAACTGACAAATAAAGACTTTTATAAACATACCATTAGAAATTCATTAATACAAACTTGGAAGAGATACAAAACAAGATTATTCCCACAGTTACCAATATGGACCTCTCCACATAAAGCGTTTTACAGCAAAGAAATTCTGACTAAAAAATGGATAAGATACAGTGATCTATTAGCTATTAAAGGAAACTGCCAACAATTGAGATCTCAAGAAGAATTTAAAAAAGAAAATATAGACTGCCATTGGTATCTGTACATGCAGATGAAGGAAAGGTATAAGATAGACACAAAATTGACAGGAATTGCAACAGAAACGTCAGAATGGGATAAGATTATTGGAAGAGGCAATAAACATATGATATCAAGAATTTATAATCTTCTTTTAAAATGTGACACAGAAGATGAGCAAATTAAAAGTAACATGACTGTTTGGGCACAAAATTTAGGACACACAATAGAATTAGAAAAATGGGAAAACATGTGGATAAAACAGATAAATTATACACTAAGCCAAAGTATAAGAGAAAACGTATATAAGATGTATTTCCATTGGTATTTGTCACCACACAAACTGTTGTTAATGTATAAAGGAACATCAGATATATACTGCAAGCCCTGTAGCGATAGGCGAGGGATGAAACAGCAGGTTTAAAGATGCACTGGAAGCCGCAGACCCAACCCTGCATGCAGGCGGTTCAGGACTTTGGTCACTCGAGGCTGACCCAGGAGATGACAGTCTTGTTCAGCGGCATCCTGAACGACCAAGCAGCCTTTTTTAAGGAGAGCACTGCTTGCTCCATATGGAGAGGGGCCTAGAAAAGGTGGCCTAACGAAAGCTCATCCCCAACTACCTGGTTGGCTAGCCGCGGCCAACGGGAATCTTCTGATGCAGTCAAACCAAGGCAAAGAAACCAAGGCACACACCAGCCTCCAAAGGTGTAAATAAACTGACGTTTGCATGCTGGAACATCAGAACCATGCAAGACTCTGAAGATAGTGGACGGCCTGAGCCTCATTCTGCTCTAATAGCCCATGAACTATCACGGCTTAATATTGACATTGCTGCTCTTAGTGAAGTTCGTCTCCATGAGGAAGGCAGCCTTAAAGGACATGGCGCCGGCTACACACTTTACTGGTCTGGCAAACCCAAAACTGAAAAACATCTTTCAGGAGTAGGCTTTATGATTAAAAACTCCATTGCCTCCAAACTCGAAACCTTGCCAACAGGACACTCTGATCACATTATTTCCTTACGCCTCCCACATGTTGTTCTCTTTAGTATATATGCCCCAACTATGCATGCCGACCCTGTAGAGAAAGACAAATTCTACACAGACCTACGCCACCTCATACAAAAAGTCCCTGTAGAAGATAAAATTATTATCCTTGGCGACTTCAATGCCAGAGTAGGAAATAACTCCGAAGCCTGGAAAGGTGTCTTAGGCAAGCATGGTGTTGGAAATTGCAATGATAACGGACGCCTCCTGCTAGAGTTCTGTGCAGAACAACAGCTGACTATTACAAACACAATCTTTCAGCAGAAAGATAGCTTGACGACAACCTGGATGCATCCCCGATCCAAACATTGGCACCTCATTGACTATGTTCTAGTCCGTCAGAGAGACATTCGTGATGTCCATCATACCCGAGTGATGCCCAGTGCAGAATGCCAAACAGATCATCTCCTCGTCTGATGTAAACGAAATCTTCATCTTAACTTCAAACCTAAGAGGGGTGGCATCTTAAAGAGGAGACTCCAAGTCAACAATCTTCAACAAGCTACCATGAGAGACAACTTCCAGGCAAACCTGCAAATAAAACTTGAAGACCATCCTATAGATCCTTCTCCTACAGTGCTTTGGCAACATATCAAAAACAGTGTCCTCCAGTCTGGAGAAGAATCCCTCGGGTTCTCCCACAAGAAAAATCAAGACTGGTTTGATGAAAACAACCAAGAGATCCAGGAGCTGTTGGCAAAGAAGAGAACTGCTCACCAGGCATGCCTCGCCCAGCCAACCTGCCATGTAAGAAAAGCAGCTTTCCGCCTCACATGTAGTAAACTTCAACAAAAACTCTGAGACATGCAGAACAAGTGGTGGATCAATATAGCAGAAAAGACACAACGTTGTGCAGATCTGGGTGATCTTAGAGGATTTTATGAAGCTCTTAAGGCAGCGTTTGGACCTACTTATCAGGTCCAAAGCTCCTTATACAGTACAGATGGTCAAACATTAATTACTGATAAAGCCTCCATTCTGAATCGATGGGCTGAACACTTTCAAAGTCTCTTTAGCGCCAACTGAGTAGTCCAAGGCTCAGCTATCCAACATATGATACAAAAACCGATGAAAAATGAATTGGACATAGCTCCCACTTTGGAAGAGACCCTTAAGGCCATACAGCAGATGAAAAACGGCAAGGCAGCTGCGATTGATGGAATCCCACCAGAAGTTTGGAAACACGGAGGTCATGCACTCCACGAAAAATTCCACGAATTCCTTGTGAATTGCTGGGAAAAAGGGGAACTGCCATCAGACCTCCGAGATGCAGTCATCATCACCCTGTACAAGAAAAAAGGAGCAAAATCTGATTTCTCAAACAATCGAACCATAACACTGTTCTTTATTGCTGGAAAAACCCTTTCAAGGATACTCCTGAACATATTAGTTCCTGCTATTGCAGAAGAACTTCTCCCTGAAAGCCAATGTGGCTTCAGAGCCAATAGGAGTACTACAGATATGGTATTTGCCCTTAGACAACTGCACGAGAAATGTAGGGAGCAGAACAAGGGTCTCTATGTAACATTTGTCAACCTCACCAAAGCCTTTGACACTGTGAGTAGAAAAGGTCTGTGGCAGATCCTGGAAAGACTAGGATGTCCCCGCAAATTCCTTAAAATGATTATCTTGCTACACGAGGGCCAGCGTGGTCAAGTCAGATATGGCGATGCTCTTTCAGAGCCCTTTCTAATAACTAATGGAGTGAAGCAAGGTTGTGTTCTTGCACCAACTTTATTTACAATCTTCTTTAGTACGATGCTCCAAAGGGCTATGGCAGAGCTTGAAGAAGACGACGGCATCTATATACGTTACTGTACTGATGGTAGCTTGTTTAACTTAAGCCATCTGAGGGCTCACACTAAGACTCTAAACTATCTAGTCCATGAGCTGCTCTTCGCCGATGATGCTGCCCTTGTGGCCCACACAGAAGCAGCTCTGCAGCGCCTAACATCCTGCTTTGCAACAGCTGCAGAACTGTTTGGGCTAGAAGTCAACCTGAAGAAAACAGAAGTCCTTTACCAGCCTGCACCACAGGACGAACACCACCATCCCCACATTGCCGTCGGCAAATCTGTGCTCAAGTCCATTCAGCAGTTCACCTACCTGGGAAGCCTCATCTCCTCAGATGCCAAGATTGACAAAAAGATCGATCACAGATTAGCAAAGGCATATAGTGCATTTGGAAGACTTTACAGAAGAGTCTGGAGCAATAAAGCACAAAAATCAGTGTGTATAGAGCGGTTGTACTGTCTATCCTCCTTTATGGATCTGAAACATGGGTCACCTATCGCCACCACCTACGACTCCTCGAACGCTTTCATCAGCGCTGTCTATGCACAATCCTAAATATGCACTGGACTGACTATGTGACGAATGTTGCTGTCCTTGAGCAAGCAGGGATCACCAGCATTGAGTCCATGATATTGAGAACGCGGCTGCGCTGGGCAGGGCACGTTTCCAGGACGGAGGACCATTGCCTCCCAAAAATACTACTCTACGGTGAACTCGCCATGGGTCAGTGTAAGAGGGGCACTCCAAAAAAGCGATACAAAGACTCCCTGAAACAACATCTCAGGCTCGGCCAAATTGATCACCAACAGTGGTACGCCCTGGCCTCACATCGGAAGGCATGGAGACACACTATCCACAATGCTGCAGCCTTATTGAGAACTCACGCTGAACAAGTTTTAAGAGAAACGACAACGCAGAAAGAACCACAACCCAGAAACATCACCCAAGGAGACCTTCTGCTGTGCTTTCTGCAACCGGACTTGTTGATCTCAGATTGGCCTTTTTAGTCATCAGCGCGCTTGCAGAAAGTGCGGGATGAGTCCTTCCTGAATCTTCATTTGCTAAGAAAAGCCAGAGAGACAGAATGAGGAAAAAGGAACCTTCTACCACACATGGTGGAACTGCAAAAAAGCTACCAGCTATTGGAAACAAATCCATCAAACAATTGAAGACATTTTAGAAATTAAAATACAAAGGAAGCCAGAAACACTTCTACAGTTGCCTCTCCACATTCGCAAACTCAGCATTCACGGTTTTGGATATTCGCAGTTTTGGGAGGGCCCCCCTGCCCTCCCAAAACCACGACACAGGGCCTCCGGAGGCCCCATGAAGGCCTGGGGAGGGACGGGGAGAGCCAGGGAGGCCTCCACGGGGCCTTCGGAGACCCTCCGGAGGCCCCATGAAGGCCCTGGGTGGGAGGGGGAGGGGTGGGGAGTCCTTCACGGAGGCTCCGGAGGCTGCGTGAAGGCGCTGGGTGGGAGGGGGGAAGGCCGGGGAGTCCTTCACGGAGACTCCGCAGGCTCCGTGAAGTTGCTGGGTGGGAGGGGGGAGGGCTGCGGAGTCCTTCACGGAGACTCCGCAGGCTCCGTGAAGGCGCTGGGTGGGAGGGGGGACGGCCGGGGAGTCCTTCACAGAGGCTCTGGAGGCTCCGTGAAGGCGCTGGGTGGGAGGGGGAGGGCTGGAGTGTCCTTCACGGAGGCTCTGGAGGCTCCGTGAAGGCCCTGGGTGGGAGGGGGGAGGGCCGGGGAGTCCTTCACGGAGACTCCGCAGGCTCCGTGAAGGCGCTGGGTGGGACGGGGGACGGCCGGGGAGTCCTTCACAGAGGCTCTGGAGGCTCCGTGAAGGCGCTGGGTGGGAGGGGGAGGGCTGGAGTGTCCTTCACGGAGGCTCCGGAGGCTCCGTGAAGGCCCTGGGTGGGAGGGGGGAGGGCCGGGGAGTCCTTTACGGAGACTCCGCAGGCTCCGTGAAGGCGCTGGGTGGGAGGGGGGACGGCCGGGGAGTCCTTCACAGAGGCTCTGGAGGCTGTGTGAAGGTGCTGGGTGGGAGGGGGGAGGGCTGCGGAGTCCTTCACGGAGACTCCGCAGGCTCCGTGAAGGCGCTGGGTGGGAGGGGGGATGGCCGGGGAGTCCTTCACAGAGGCTCTGGAGGCTCCGTGAAGGCGCTGGGTGGGAGGGGGAGGGCTGGAGTGTCCTTCACGGAGCCTCCGTAGGCTCCGTGAAGGCCCTGGGTGGGAGGGGGGAGGGCCGGGGAGTCCTTCACGGAGACTCCGCAGGCTCCGTGAAGGCGCTGGGTGGGAGGGGGGACGGCCGGGGAGTCCTTCACAGAGGCTCTGGAGGCTCCGTGAAGGCGCTGGGTGGGAGGGGGAGGGCTGGAGTGTCCTTCACGGAGGCTCCGGAGGCTCCGTGAAGGCCCTGGGTGGGAGGGGGGAGGGCCGGGGAGTCCTTTACGGAGACTCCGCAGGCTCCGTGAAGGCGCTGGGTGGGAGGGGGGACGGCCGGGGAGTCCTTCACAGAGGCTCTGGAGGCTCCGTGAAGGTGCTGGGTGGGAGGGGGGAGGGCTGCGGAGTCCTTCACGGAGACTCCGCAGGCTCCGTGAAGGCGCTGGGTGGGAGGGGGAGGGCTGGAGTGTCCTTCACGGAGGCTCCGGAGGCTCCGTGAAGGCCCTGGGTGGGAGGGGGGAGGGCTGGGGAGTCCTTCACGGAGACTCCGCAGGCTCCGTGAAGGCGCTGGGTGGGAGGGGGGACGGCCGGGGAGTCCTTCACAGAGGCTCTGGAGGCTCCGTGAAGGCGCTGGGTGGGAGGGGGAGGGCTGGAGTGTCCTTCACGGAGGCTCCGGAGGCTGCATGAAGGCCATGGGTGGGAGGGGGAGGGCCGGGGAGGCCTTCACGGAGGCTACGGAGGCTTCGTGAAGGTGCTGGGTGGGAGGGCCGGGGAGTCCTTCACGGAGGCTCCGGAGGCTGCGTGAAGGCACTGGGTGGGAGGGAGAGGGCTGGGGGGTCCTTCACGGAGACTCCGTAGGCTCCATGAAGGCCCTGGGTGGGAGGGGGGAGGGAGGGGGAGGCCTTCATGGAGACTCCAGAGGCTGCGTTAAGGTCCTGGGTGGGAGGGAGGAGGGACGGGGAGGCCTTCACGTAGGCTCCGGAGGCTCCATGAAGGCCCTGGGTAGGAGGGGGAGGGATGGGGAGGCCTTCATGGAGACTCCGTAGGCTCCGTGAAGGCCCTGGGTGGGAGGGGGAAGGCTGGGGAGTCCTTCACGGAGGCTCCGGAGGCTGCGTGAAGGTGCTGGATGGGAAGGGGGAGGGCCGGGGCATCCTTCACGGAGGCTCCGGAGGCTGCGTGAAGGCGCTGGGTGGAAGAGGGCCGGGGAGGCCTTCACGTATGCTCCGTAGGCTCCGTGAAGGCCCTGGGTGGGAGGGGGGAGGGACGGGGAGGCCTTAACGTAGGCTCCGTAGGCTCCATGAAGGCCCTGGGTGGGAGGGGGAGGGATGGGGAGGCCTTCATGGAGACTCTGGAGGCTCCGTGAAGGCCCTGGGTGGGAGGGGGAAGGCTGGGGAGTCCTTCACGGAGGCTACGGAGGCTGCGTGAAGGTGCTGGGCGGGAGGGGGGAGGGCCGGGGCATCCTTCACGGAGGCTCCAGAGGCTGCGTGAAGGCGCTGGGTGGGAGGGAGAGGGCCGGGGAGGCCTTCACGGAGACTCCGCAGGCTCCGTGAAGGCGCTGGGTGGGAGGGGGGACGGCCGGGGAGTCCTTCACAGAGGCTCTGGAGGCTCCGTGAAGGTGCTGGGTGGGAGGGGGGAGGGCTGCGGAGTCCTTCACGGAGACTCCGCAGGCTCCGTGAAGGCGCTGGGTGGGAGGGGGGACGGCCGGGGAGTCCTTCACAGAGGCTCTGGAGGCTCCGTGAAGGCGCTGGGTGGGAGGGGGAGGGCTGGAGTGTCCTTCACGGAGGCTCCGGAGGCTCCGTGAAGGCCCTGGGTGGGAGGGGGGAGGGCTGGGGAGTCCTTCACGGAGACTCCGCAGGCTCCGTGAAGGCGCTGGGTGGGAGGGGGGACGGCCGGGGAGTCCTTCACAGAGGCTCTGGAGGCTCCGTGAAGGCGCTGGGTGGGAGGGGGAGGGCTGGAGTGTCCTTCACGGAGGCTCCGGAGGCTGCATGAAGGCCATGGGTGGGAGGGGGAGGGCCGGGGAGGCCTTCACGGAGGCTACGGAGGCTGCGTGAAGGTGCTGGATGGGAAGGGGGAGGGCCGGGGCATCCTTCACGGAGGCTCCGGAGGCTGCGTGAAGGCACTGGGTGGGAGGGAGAGGGCTGGGGGGTCCTTCACGGAGACTCCGTAGGCTCCATGAAGGCCCTGGGTGGGAGGGGGGAGGGAGGGGGAGGCCTTCATGGAGACTCCGGAGGCTGCGTTAAGGTCCTGGGTGGGAGGGAGGAGGGACGGGGAGGCCTTCACGTAGGCTCCGGAGGCTCCATGAAGGCCCTGGGTAGGAGGGGGAGGGATGGGGAGGCCTTCATGGAGACTCCGTAGGCTCCGTGAAGGCCCTGGGTGGGAGGGGGAGGGCCGGGGCATCCTTCACGGAGGCTCCGGAGGCTGCGTGAAGGCGCTGGGTGGAAGAGGGCCGGGGAGGCCTTCACGTATGCTCCGTAGGCTCCGTGAAGGCCCTGGGTGGGAGGGGGGAGGGACGGGGAGGCCTTAACGTAGGCTCCGTAGGCTCCATGAAGGCCCTGGGTGGGAGGGGGAGGGATGGGGAGGCCTTCATGGAGACTCTGGAGGCTCCGTGAAGGCCCTGGGTGGGAGGGGGAAGGCTGGGGAGTCCTTCACGGAGGCTACGGAGGCTGCGTGAAGGTGCTGGGTGGGAGGGGGGAGGGCCGGGGCATCCTTCACGGAGGCTCCAGAGGCTGCGTGAAGGCGCTGGGTGGGAGGGAGAGGGCCGGGGAGGCCTTCACGGAGACTCCGGAGGCTGCATGAAGGCCATGGGTGGGAGGGGGAGGGCCGGGGAGGCCTTCACGGAGGCTACGGAGGCTCCGTGAAGGCGCTGGGTGGGAGGGGGGAGGGCATAGTGACTGAAAACCACTATTCACATGCATAGTGACTGAAAACCAAATTTGGTCTCTCTGCCTTTTTGCCTGTCACTTGTCTTGGAAAATTTTAAACACAACCTGATTAAAAGGACCTGTTGTGGTCATAACAGGACAACCTGCTTAATGTGCGTTTACAGAATCGTAGAACCACAGAGTTGCAAGAGACCCCCAAAGGCCATCCAGTCCAACCCCCTTCTGTCCTGCAGAAATAATCAAAGCAATCCCAATGCCAGATGGCTATCCAGCCTCTGTTTGAAAACCTACAAAGAAGGAGACTCCACCACACCCCAAGGGAGTTCATTCCCCTGCCAAACAGCTCTTACTGTCAGGAAGTTCTTCCTAATAAGGTTTAGGCAAAATCTCTTTTCCTGTAGTTTGAACCCATTGCTCCGTGTCCTGTCTCTAGAGGAGCAGAAAACAATCTTGCTCCATCCTCAGTATGACATCCCTTCAGATATTTAAACATGGCTAACATTTCACCTCGCAATCTTCTCTTCTCCAGGCTAAACATGCTCAGCTCCCTAAGCCGCTCCTCATAGGGCATCATGGCTTCCAGACCTCCTGCCATTTTGGTTGCCTTCCTCTGGACACGTTCCAGCTTCTCAATATCCTTCCTGAATGGTGGTGCCCAGAACTGGACACAGTATTCAAGGTAAGGTCTGACCAAAGCAGAATAGAGTGGCACTATGACTTCCCTTGATCGAGACACTCTACATGATGCAGCCTTAGAATTGCATTGGCTTTTTTAGCTGCTTCATCACACTGCCAACTCATATTCAGTTTGTGGTCCACCAACTAGATCCCTTTCGCATGGACTGCCCTTAAGCCAGGTGTCACCCTTCCTATATCTGTGCATTTCATTTTTACTGCCCAAGTGTAGTGTCTGACATTTCTCCCTGTGGAAATTAATTTTGTTAGCATTGGCCCAGCTTTCTCATCTGTTAAGGGGGTCATTATGGATTCTCATCCTGTTCTCTGGCACAGACAATCATAACTTTAGTACAGAAAGCCCCCCTTACCCACTTCACTTACCAGTGTCCAAAAATTATTCCACCCAGGAAGTGGTTGTGGGTTTCTCTATGCCCTCCAGTGTCATTCTATGGTATGCTTCCAGCCCAAATATAGTCAAAATACATTGCTGTTGTGGCGGGCCCTCAAGTCATTTCAGACTTATGGCTATCTTGAGGGGAACCTACCATTGGATTTGCTGAGGGAGTGTGTGTGTGTGTGATTTGCCCAAGGTCAAAATATGGGGTTTACGATTACCTTTGGTTTCAGGTATCCACGGGATGGGGGGCTTGGAACATGACCCCCCTCCCCGTGGATACTGGGGTCATAGAGTATCCAGTGATAATCGTTATACCTGAGAATCTTGCCTAGTCCCTTCAAAGCTGCCTTTCTCAGTCCTAGTCTTCTTCTGGTTTTCTGACTGCAGTCCCCACTCTGATTAATGACGGAGCCAAGGTGTGGGAAATCTTGACCTATTTCAGTGTCTCCATCCTCTACTTTGAAGTTATGCAAATCATCTGTGGTTTCTATTTTTGCGGAAAGAGCGAGGAGCTGTCAGAGAAATAGATGTTGAAAAGTGTGGGCTCCCTGTATTTACGGATGTTTTTTCCATCCCGGGTGTCAACTGCCACCTCTGCACTCAAGGTGAGATTGGTGAGCAAAAGAGATTTCTTCTCAGCTCTTCTCTCTTACCTCCACGGTGGATACGCTCACGTGGGGTGGCCGGCTTGCGCAGGTCTAAGGGCCACATTTCTACCCCTGGCATCCATTAGCTCCTGCACGGGCTGCCAAAATTCCACCAAAAGAAAAAAAATTGAAGTGACCCCAAGTCCACTTTTGGTTTGGATTTTTTTTTTAAGGTTAAACGGACTAAGGGGTGGTGGTAGGATCTGAAGCCTATTTAAAGTATGCACCACTGTTTATGGAGGCTGACTGTAGGTGGTAAGACACCCAGCCCAAAGAAGCACCCTTCCTGACATGCTGTCTGTCTTTGCCTTCCAGGTACCTGCAACGCTCCCAGATGCAGACGCATAGTCCGAGCGTGGCTGAGAACGCGGCAGGGGGAGGCTGGGCCCACCCTGTGGCGATGTAGGGACTGTGAGTGTCCTCCCTGGGAAAGGGAGGAAAAGTAGAGGAAGAAAGGAGCAAATCCGGGGGCCACAGCAGAGGAGGGAGCAGGCGTGTGCTGAAGGCGATCTGTGGAGGAAAAGGGTCTGGGGTCCGGAGGGGCAACCGCTGGACTGGAGGCCATTCTGGAGCCATTCTGGGAGGGAGGCATGGGAGAGTGTCTTGGAGGCAGGCAGGGCCGGTTTAAGGAATTTGGGGGTCCCTGCAAGGCTTTAATTGGGGGTCCTCCTATGTTTATCTCAGGTCAACGTAACCTAACCTGTCCACAGTTCAGGATATCCAGGTTATTCAATTTATTACTAATAATGTTCTTGCAGGAGGAGGGTGACGATGGCCCCCCACAACGATGCCCCCCTGCGGCTGCAGGTCCTGCGGGGCCCTTAAACCGGCCCTGGAAACCGGACAGCGTGCAGAGGGGGCGAGATCACACGTGAGGCATGGCAGCAACCAGTCCCTTGCGCTCCCCACAGGCCAACGGAAACTGGAGGAGGAAGTCTCCGGGTGGGGGGACTCACTTATCCCCATGCTTTCGGGATGACGAATAGGCCCAGCCGGTAACTGGGAGGCTGAGGAGGGGGCAAGATGTGTCACGCAATCAAGAGGGGAGGCTCACCGCCTGCGCAGGACTGACGCAAAGAATTTCTTCCTGCACCACCAAGGACTGGATGCGGGTGGGATCAAGCATAATACAGTCCTCCCTCCACATTCGCGGCCTCCACACTCACGGTTCCGCATACTCGCGGTTTGCCGCCAGGGGAGCTGGGGAAAGTGGTGATGGGGCCTCTGAGACCCCGTCTCCACTTTCAGGAGGGAGGGAGGTGGGAGGTGGGGGTTATTCACGGATTTTTCACATTCTCAGGGGTCAACTGAACACAACCCCCACGAATTTGAAGGGACGACTGTAATAATAAGGATATAACACCTATACATTAATATTATTAGTAATACTGGTCATAGCAATAAAAACTATCACAATCATCATCATCATCATAAGAGTAATACCAATCTTAGTTATTAAACCTAATAGCATAGGTATCCCCTCTTAAACGTTTAACATATACTAATAACGGTTCCCATGTTTTCATGAAAGTTTCCAATCCTTTCTTGTTCTCCAAGTCTATCATATTTAATAAATATAATTCTGGGTGCAAAGCTGATTTAAATCCTAGATGTTGCCCCCATTTTTCTATTTATTTTAGACCAATATCTTGGAACTTTTTTCACCCCTCCACCATAGCTGAAAGAATGAACCTATTTGCTCTCGTATTTCCAACATGAATTTGACAAGTTTTTCTACATCTTGACTAATTTATTTGGAGCTAAATACCAGTTGTACATCATTGTAAAGAAATTTTCCTTTATCTTATAAGAACAGGTAAATTGTAGGCCCTTATTCCACACATCTTCCCATTGCTTCATCTAGATATTATGACATACATCAGTCATCCATGTGATTGTACATTTCTTCACTTGTTCTTCACTCTTACATTTTAATAATAATGTATACATTTTATTAATCAAATGGTCATCATCTGAACATGCGAGTTTCTCAAATTCTGATAGTTCTCCATCGTGTTGCCAGATCTTGCAATCTTCTTTTTTACTCTTTCTCTTATTTAATAATAGCTCAGCCAGTGAATATTAAAACCTTAAAAATTAGCTCTTGCCTATCTTTAATTATCCATTATCCTGAATTTGTTTTAATCAATATGTCCCTGCATGTTAGCCAAGGATTTATTACCTCTCAGCTCTTGCTTACAAAAGGCTTCCTGGGGAGATAACCAACCTGAAATTTGGGGGCTTGGTCTCTCTTTATACTTCTTCCAAATCCTTATGATGGATCTCCTGAGGATATGGTTTTTAAGTTCTGCACTTATGTTAATTTTTCAATACATTAGGTAGCCGTGCCATCCTCTTTTGAGTTCATGCCCTTCCAATTGTAATTCCCTTGAATTTTCTAATCATCTCCAACGTTTTAACCATGTTAAACTAACTGCTTCAAAATACAATTTTAAATCGGGTGTTCTTTCCAATCCTCCTTTTTCTCTAGCATCTATTAACAAATTCTATTTTATCCTTGGTTTTTTACCCGCCCAAATAAATTTAGATAGTTGTTCTTTTCCCAGTTTTGGAAAATTTTATTTGCAAAAACCATAGGGACAGTTTGAAAGAAATGGATTAAAGTTGTTTTGAGCCCAGATTATTCGGCCCCTGCCCGGTGGCTTCCTGCGTCCTGGTCCCACTGCCCTTCTTGGGATCAGGCCCCTTCAGCCGCTTGACCCCACCCAGCGCCCAGTCCTTGGCAGGGCAGGAAGAGACTCTTGGCCTCAGTCCTGGGTATTTGGGGAGGGGGGCACCGGAGAAAGGGGCTGCGTAGGTAGCTGGCGAACCTCCCCTCTTGGTTGCCTGATACGTCTTCTTACTGGCCGGGCCTACTCGCCATCCCCAAAGCGTGGGGCCAAGCAACGCCCCCCGCCCAGCTTCCTCCAAAAGTTTCCCTTGACCCCTGGGGAACGCAACCGACTTCTTAGGCATCACAAGTGCCTCCTGTGTGATCCCACCCCTCCCATGCCGACATCCTGCCAGGACCCTCCCCACCCCAGGGGCCATTGTGGAGAGCGGTGGGGGTGCCAGGCCAGCAGAGACCCCCGAGCTGAGACCCACCCAGGAGGCTCCTCCGTGCCACGTCTCCATGGACCACCCGCCTGCTGCCTTCAGCACAGGCCTCCCCCTCTCATCTCCCTTTGAGCCCAGGACCCCTCGCAGCCTGTCCATGAACGTGGACTCTGCACCCCTTGCCACCCGGTGGTCCCAGCATCCCCGCCTGCCGCTCCTCGGCCACTTTTTGCGACTGTGAGCTCAGGACAGACGGTCAGCCCTCCCTCAGCATGGAGGTCCTGCTTGAGCATATATATATATATATATATATATATATATATATGGATGTATTGATGAGATTTAATGAGAAATAAATTTAAGAAAAAGAAATAAATCCACCTGTTCAGATGCTCTGTGTGTCCGTCCGTGTGTGTGTGTGCATGGGCTTCAAGTTACCTATTGACTTACTGCAACCCCATGAATTTCGCAGGGTTTACTTAGGCAAGGCATCCTCAGAGGTGGTTTGGCCACTTCCTTCCTCTGAAACAGAGCCTATGGCAGCACCTGGGATTCTTGGAAGTCCTTCTGGGCTTGGGGAAGGTTTTTATTTATGGACTGCCACTCCCAGAATCCCCCAGCCAGCTATGCTGTAGTTATTAAGCAGTCGACAAAGTGTGAGCCCAAGCTTCATTAAAACTATTTTTACAATCTTCAATTTTTGGAAGACCAGAGTTTGAATTTCTGCTCAGCCTTGGAAACCCACTGGGTGACCTTGGGCAAGTCACACTCTCTCAGCCTCAGAGGAAGGCAACGGCAAAGCCACCGTAAACAAATCTTGCCAAGAAAGCCCTGTGATTGGCTCCAGCTTATAATGAACCTATTTGAATATACATAATAGCAACAAACCCTCCAGACCATTTGGCTTGCCCTTTTCTGAGAGAAAAAAAGGAAGGAAGGAAGGAAGAAAGAAAGAAGGAAAGAAAGATGAATTGCCCCTATCAGAAGGCTTCAGAAGTGGAATTTCCCCCTTTTCAATAGATTATAGCACTACCTCCTACACTGCCTAACATAAAATTAAAAAAAAAACCCGTGTGTCTTGCTTTTTCCTCTGAATATGCCAGCCACAGCCTCAGGCGAAACGTCAGAAAGAATCTCCTCCGGAACATGGCCTCACAGCCCAGAAAAAAACCAAGGAAAATCTATGATTCTATGATTCTATGTCTTGCTTTTTTTCTTTTTTTTCTTTTCTTTTTTTTTTTTTTTTTTGCTTTTTTTGCAAATTGTGCTTTTTGGCAAGTTGCAGCCAGTGTAGCCCTTGGAGAATCCCGGGACAGAAGACTGGCCTCCCTCTGCAAACACCCCTGCCTGCTGTAGGCGCCCATCTTTCCTCTTATTCTTGGGGAATTTTTCCTAGCCACTTGGAACTACTTCCAGGTTTAAAGGCCATTCGTCTGAACAAAACAGAATAGCCGGCCCAGCAGAGAGCTCTGGGCTTCGTGACCCCCTGCTTGCAGGCTTTCCAGAAACATCTGCCTGGTCACAAACGAAAAGGGCACCTCGGGTCCCACTGACACTTGTGTTTTTCCCCATGCAAACATACCTGGACTTGTGGGGAAGGACAGGTTTCTTACCTGTAACCATAGATCTTCGAGTGGTTTTCTGTGAATTCACACAGTTGGGTAATTCCTGCTCATGTGCAGAGCATTTGGAACTTTCTAGAATCGCTAGGCAGATTTTTGACAGTAGCTCCGCCCATCCTAGTGGTCGCTCTGAGGCGGTTGCCGCTCATTCCCCTCAGTTCCTCTAAGGACGCTGCAAGCATCATCATCATCATAGCAGTTAAAGAAGAACCATGACACAGAGGGGAGGATGGGCGGGTCTGTGTGAATTCACAGAAGATCTCTCGAAGATCTATGGTTACAGGTAAGCCACCTGTCCATCATCTTCGTGGTCTCTGTGAATACACACAGTTGGGTAGATTAGGTAGTTTAGATTTAGGAGGCGGGTATGTCATGTCACCCAACTAATCTTATTAATAAATATAAAGCACAACAAACAAAAACCATCCAACATCAGTTCAATGTATTGGCTGTCAGGCTCATCCCTGAATTCTGGGATTTGGAGTGGAATTCATGGAGGATCCTGACATGAGGTGGTTTCCCCCTGGCTGGGCCTCTGGAGTTTTGGAGAGAGGCCAGCCCGCCTGGTTGGCCTGGGAACTCTCCCATCTCAGAGAGGCTCAAGGTCAGGGCGTCCAGGTGCAGGCCGACTCCTTGCACTCCCTGAATGCTTTTCTCATGCTGGGAGGGTTTATCTGGGGGGTTGCTGTAGCTGTGTTCAGTTTCGGCTTTGTTCTATGTTCCTGACACATGAATCCATGTCGGCACATATTCAACCAAATTCTAGTGTCACCTTTTCAACTGTGAAAGCACAGAAAAAGCAATGCAAATGGGCATATATCAATATCAATTGCATAAATGTAATACCTCAGAACAAGAGAACATATCACAGCACGCCCAGTTTCACTGAATGGTCGAGAGGAGTGCGGCCTTCCCAAACGCGGCCTCATTCCTGGATCTAGTGTCTAACCTGTAGTGAGAGATAAAGGTTAGAGGTGAGGCCCACGTTGCGGCCTTGCATACAGTCTCAAGTGGGACCCCAGCCAAAAAAGCAGCAGCAGCAGCAGAATAAGAATAAGAAGAGACTGTTCTCGTAGAATGTCCTCTGATTGTTATAGGCAAGGGTTTCCTTGCCAGTTCATAACATAGTGTGATAGTAGCCACCACCCCCTTGGACAGTCTTTGTGGGGAAATAGGTTCGCCTTTCTTGCTATGTCCATAAGCAACAAACAACTTGGGAGTCTTTCTAAATGAAGACGTGCAGTCTGTGTAGAAGGCCAGAGCCCTCCTAACATCCAGGCTGTGAAGAGATCTTTCAAAATTATCAGAAGGATTCTGCATCAGAGTTGGCAGAACTATCGGTTCATTAAGATAAAAAGTGGACACCACTTTAGGCAGGAAAGAAATATCAGGCTTAAATACTACCTTATGCTTGTGAAACACAGGGTATGGAAAATCAGATCTTAAGGCACATAGTTCACCAGCTCGTCTAGCAGAAGTGATTGCTACTAAAAATGCTGTCTTCCATGACAGCAAGTGTAGATCAGAAGTAGCCATGGGCTCAAATGGACCTTTGGAAAGTTGAGATAACACCAACTCAAGGCTCTATCCAAGTGTTGGATCTTTCACAGGTGGGTGTAGGTTCAAATAACCGCATAAGAATTTTTTAATGAAAGGGTCCTTGAAAGGGGATGGATGACCCTTTGCCTGTAACTCAGTGGAAATTGCTGACAAATAACATTTCAAGGAGGAAAATGAAAGTCCAGAGCTAGACAAATGCAACAAAAATTCTAACACAGATGAAACATTAACAGCACTCACCGGCAGACTCCTCTCCTCCAAAAAAGTTTGAAATTTCTTCCATTTGTAGGAATAAGACTTTCTAGCAGATTTACGGAGAGAAGCTGAAATTACTTGTTGAACTGCAGCTGACAAATTGATCTCATCATCTCTATGGTGAGGTATGGTACCGAGAAGATCTACAGGATGATTCTCCAAGGGTTAGGGTGAGGGTTAGGGTTAGGGTTAGGTATAAGTTGGGGTTATTTTTAAGTATAAGGTTTGGGTTACGGTTAGGGTTAGGTTTAGGGTTAGGGTTGGGGTTGGGGTTAGGGTTAGGGTTAGGGTTAGGGTTGGGGTTAGGTATAAGTTTGTGGGGTTTTTTAGGTATAAGTTTTTTTATTAAAATTTCCATTCTACAAATAATTTTTTGCAAGTCATGTTACAAATCAAAATCCAAAAAATCACAATAAAATTATACAATCATAAATATAAACTTCAAAGTTACATTACTATTTCCAATATTTCTAAAAGTTTACATATTAAATTACCAATATAATAATAATTATTACTAATTATCCTTACTACAATTGTTCATAAATATCTATCTCTCCTTATCCCTTCTTCCTAAAAATTCTTTCACATTTAAAAACAAAAAAAACAAGTTATACAATTATTTCAAATAACTAATAATTTGATTTAAAATTAAAATTATATCAATACTGCTCATGTTATGCCAGGCGTGGTCTCAGACAAAGCGTAGGGGCAGCCCTTTCCTCGCCAACGCTTCCCACGTGAACTGATGGTGGACTCGGTCAAAAGCTTTAGTCTGATCTAACAACAATATTTCCCCTTCCCATTTTCCTTTTTGGGCCAAATAAAACATTTCTCTGAACAAACATAAGGAGTCCAACATGGAACGGCCTGGAACTGCACTGGTCTGGGAGCCTAAAATAATCTTTGGAGCTAATTTTGCCAATCTGTTATTTAAAACCTTTGCCACAGTTCGATAATCTACATTTGTTAAAACGATAGGTCGCCAATTTTGAGGCAAAGTCAAATCCCCTTGTTTGGGAAAGAAAATCAAAATACCCTCATAAAACGAATCTATCAAACTTTCTCTAAACAGAAGTTCATTGATGACTCGGGTCGGGGGGGAACCAACCACCTAGCAAAAGTCTTATAAAAACTCTACCCGAGTCCGTCCGGACCCGGTGCGGATCTGCTCCTTCTCTGCACTATAACGTCTTGAACTTCCCGCTCCATCACGGGAGACGCCAATTCATCTCTGTCCTCCTGAGTCAACCCTTGATACATCTTCTCTAATATAGTTTGAGGTACCTTATCAAAAAAACCCCTCAATTTTCTCTCTGTCTACTCTTTTGGCTGCATAGAGATCCCCGTAAAAGTCCTCCATCATGCTCAACATTCCCCTCGGGTCACGTCTCACCAGTTCCTGCTCGCGAGACCTTAACCCTCCCATAACCACTGAGGCTTGGGGATTTTTTGCTCTAGCCCATTCTTCGACGTCCACCAATGCTCCCTTGGTCCTAAATTCTTTATAATTTTTCTTTTTCAGTTTCTGTTTAATTTGAAAATCTCTAATGACTCCTCTAGACCACTCCAATAAATTCTGCTTTACCGGGAGCCCTTGATTTACTTTATGATGACATTTCAAAAATTGATATACCACCAACTGATAAGTCTGCAAATCCTTCCTATTAATAACATATTCATAATTTTGACAGGTCTTCTTAATCACTTTTTTTGCTCGTTCCCACCAGTCCGACAGTTCTCCAACATACAAATCCTCCAAGGTCAACATATTTGCCAAAGTGGCCGCAATCTCTTCCTTACAGGTGGCGTTACCGATCGTCTTTGGGCGAAGCCTCCACAGGGGTTTTCCTCTGGGGTAAATCTCACCCAAAGCAAAGTCCATATTAAGCATGACGTGGTCCGACCACGGAGTGACCGTCAGTTGACAACTCAAGGTCTTTAATTCTGCCGGGGCTCTAATCCTATCCAACCTACTCGCTCTATCTTTTTGATACCAAGTAAATTTCCCACCCTCCAATAATTTATATTGATCCATAAATGCTGTTCTACAAGGGAGAGGGGAAAAACCCAACCGATTCCTCACTTCCAAGGCTTTGTCCTTCAAACTACAATCTGAGAAAAAGCTTTCTAACACTCTCTCCTCGGGTGTTAAAACAGGTGTCTTTTTTCCAGTTTTATTTTTTTCCACATAATTTGAATAATCTGATAACTTACTCCTATTATTAAAATCCCCTACGATCAACAAATGTCTATAAGTAGAACAATACCCTTTCAAATGCCCCCAAAATTTCTTCCGTTGTGCTGCCGCTACGGGGGCGTAAAGGCCACAAAGCCGAAAAGGCCTCTTTTCTTCCTTCCCATCCCTTAAAATCTCCACCAAAATAAAATCCACAATCAACAACCTGCCGGGCAAGGCCTCCAAAACAAAATCAACTTTCAGGTCCTGTCTAGCTTTAAACAAAACTGCCACACCTGCCTGGTGTTCCTCCACATAAGACCAAACGGAGGGGCCTTTGGTCCACAATTTCTGTGCCTGTGAACGTTGCTGTTCATTCACCAGGTGAGTTTCCTGTAAAACCACCACGTCGTGTGGTATCGCCGCCAACAGAGGAAGGATCTCTTTTCGCCTTTCAGCCATTCTCAGGCCTCTCACGTTCCATGTGGTGATTCTAAGGGAAACCATTATTAACCTTTCTATAAAAACATCTAAACCCTAACTTATAAAAAATAAATAACAATAATATAACTATTTATAAAAAAAAATTAATTTTCTTTCCCAAACAAAAACCAACATTAAAATCATATTCCACAACTTATTTACTTAATATAATATTAAATCACAATTTTATTGCTCCCAATTCTATATTCTTTACTTAATATTCTATATTCTATATAGAATACTCTATATTCTTCTCCCCGCCTCTCCCGGGTCTGGTTCCTGTTGCCCTTTCTTCCATCGGATCGAAACCCAACTGCTTGGCGATCATTCTTCGTTGCCGTAGGTCCGCCACGACAGTCAAAAGCCACTCCATCAAGGCTTCTCTAGACACCATGTTTGCTTTATTGTCCACCTGCGCCCAAACCAGAGGGATCTGGTTCTCTGGCGCGCCTTCCCAAATCCTATGAATCTCTTGAAAAGTCTTAATTAGTTGGTTCTCCATTAGCCAGTCCGGTAAAATAATGACCGATGACTTTGGTTTCCTGGCCAATAGTAATTGCTGGACAATCTCCAAGGTTAAATTTCTGATGTAGGCCACTTGCTCCGGGGAATCTGGCACCCATAATCCCGAAAGTACAGATTTCAACAAAGGAAAACTCTTCTCCAAGATTCCCCAAAGTTTGTCCCTACTATACTTTTTAAAACTGGGTAGGTGTTCTTCGGATGCCGGCAGGGCAATGTGAGCCACAGCATAGCCCCAGAGCTTCAAAGTATCATACCTGTCAAAGTCTTTTGCTAAAATAATATCCGTCACTTTGTCCCAGCGCTTGTGCAAGCATTCTGTCCAGGCTGCTGAAATTTTTCTTTCTCAGGAAAGGATCCTATTTTTGGAAGCGTCTGAAAGCGTTCTCTCCTGATCCGTCCCTTCCTTCTCTTCCACACTTTGGAAATCTGTATCATATTGAAGGATTAAATACTCCTTTGTGACTTGTTTTTCCAGGGGGAGGCCCTTGCCGCCTGCCTTCGTCTTCCTCTTAGGCCTCTCCTTCTGGGCCTTGTCTCCAGTGCCATCCTCCTCTTCCTCCTCCTCCTCCTCCTCCTCACTGCTGCTCTCCGTGGAGTCTTCGCTGGTAGCAAGCAGGGAAGAGACGCCTGAACACTCCACGCCACTCTCCCTTCGCGACTCTAAGGGAGGGCCTTCCAGCCTCTCTTCTTCCTCACTCTCAAAATCTATGAGGTCAGAGAGCGTAGTCCCGGCAGGCTGCCCACCGCTCGCCTCCTCCTGGGCCCCTCCAAGTTCCTGTCCTTTGCTTTGGTGGGACTGTGCCTGCTTTCTCTTAAAAGCGACAGATGGGGATAATTCCTCTTCTGAGGCCTTATCCGGCTTCAGGAGAGAGCGATCCCTACTCGCACTCAAGCCCTCCTCCACCAATAAATTTCTACTTTGGAGCTATTGTATCCTGTCCTCCCTAAGTTTTCTGGGTTTTAATTGCTTTTTCTCCTGTTTTGTTTGCACAAGAAATTCTTTTAATAATTATCTTTTGCATTCTTTATAAAGCTGTAAATTCTTCCTAACCTCATCACTGCAATGATGTCTACAATATCCAAAATATCCTGGGAGTCTTCCTGTGTTCTTTCCCCCACTGGCTTCAACAACAGGGTCCTGCCTTTCTCATTAAACTCTCGCACAAGTTCTTTAATCTTATCCATCCCTAAATATACTTTATTTTGCATTTTTCTAAAATGTGGGTTTTTCTGCACAAATTCTCTGACTTCCTTTGGCTCAGAGAGAAGACTATCTGACTCCAATTCCTTGCTGCCTTCTTCTATTATCTGGAAATACATTCCCAGTTTCTCTCTGTTTAGGATATATGTTTCCTGGGCCTGGTCAAACTGGAAAAAGTCCTGCAAAAACTCCTCCATGGTAGCCAAAGACAGGGTCTTCCCTCCCCTCCCCTCCTGGGCTGCTTCAGAAACTCCTTCAGGGTCCAGCAGCACAGAGAGGTATACCACACTATGCCCTATCCTGTTATTATTTCGCCATGTAGATCACAAATATATGACTATTCTCTCCGCACTTCCTTCTCCCATAGCGCTCCTGCCACTCGTTTTTTTGGCGTAATTGCGCTATTTTGCCCACCGCATGTACAGTCAGTAACACTTCTCAGCATGCATACTCCACCCCTTACATGGTGTTGTCACATCCTCTCCTGATTTTACGCATGCGCAAATTTCAGCTTGTTGGCAAAATAGCGCTACTTGGCGCGCCGCATGTACAATCACTAACACTTCTCAGCATGCATACTCCACCCCTTACCTGCTGTCATCACATCCTCTCTTTGTTTTATGCATGCGCAAACTGCATGCCTAGACTTCGCGCGATATCGCGAGCCTAACCCTGTAATCGGTGTTTCTCAATGCGCATGCGTATACCTACACCGGTTTCATCCAAGAATAAACGTCACTCTCGTACTGTCTGAAGCCGAGTACGTATTTCTTCGGTTTTTACTTCCACACTTTCATTCCCAAGTCCATTAGGTTTTACTTATTATCTTTCTTTTGTTGTCCGTATGAGGTGCTGTCGTCCAGTTGCAAAACCTTTTGCCATGGCTTTTGATTCTGCGCAGTACGTTACTTATTTATACAGCGCCCATACGTACTATAGGATGTGCGTGGTACTGCAGTGTTGTCATTCGGCGCCATTAACTTTTAGCAATGTCTAAAAATAGGGCAGGAGGGAGATGTGCAAGGTGGAGTTCTAGCGAGGTTGCCATGCTTCTCTGTGCAATTCGAAAAAGTGGGGAGGTGTACACTTTAATGAGGAGTACCTCCGCTCCTAATAAACATATATACACGCGGATTGCTAGGAAGCTGTACCTTTCAGGGCATTTTAGGTCACAGGCACAAGTAGCCTCAAAATTTAAAGTTATGAAGGCAAGCTTCTACAGGGTAATGGAGATGTTTGAAGGGAGGCCACCAACTAGACATCAGCCTCCATACTTCAAACATCTTCGCACCCTGTGGAAGCTTGCAGGCCGCCCACACTGGGAAAATAGACATATCTATGGTGAGTCTGTAATTATGGCATATTATATTTTGTGATGGACACTTGTTAATCGAAGAGTACATTACATTTCAATTTGCATACTGTTGCAGGTCAAAGACAGGGCAGACAATTCCCGCATGACTCAACACGACATGATGGGGCCAGGCACCGGCGCAAAGGTAAGTAAGCAATGCTTATGCCGTAACTGTCTCCTGTTCCCATAGATTCGGATGTAATGTTTTTTTTCCCCGTGAACAGCATTACCTCTTCTTCCTGAGTCTGATGATGATGATGACACTGGTGACGATGCAGTTTCTATGATGGACACTCCGCTTCCTGACAACCCTGAGACTCCAGGACCAAGTAATGTTTCCCATGCGTCTTCCTTAATAGACACTACAAAATCACATTTGCGATCCCATGACGCTGTTGACCATTCCCCCAATGTAGTTGCTACTTCAACTTTGTACTTGAGAACAAATGATGGCAGTGATATAAATGATAATACTTCTGATGGCTCTCAAGAATCTCAAGAAAAAGGTGCAGAAGAATCATGTACAACATCACACCATGAAGCTGGAATGTATCAGGTTGAAACATCTCCCGCTCAGTTACCAGAGAAGCGTGGTAAGTAGTGTTTCAAATTTCATAATAGGAGTTATCCAATGATGCTCCTACAGATTATTTGGAACTACAACGGATGATGTAATGTACAATGCCTTTCATACATTAAAATTAATTCTTATTCACCATTACTTTAAGTTTTACATCGATTTATGTATTCACATGCCACTCCTCAGTCATACGGCTGCAGTGGTGAATTTGATTTTTTTTAAATGAAAACAAATATTTATACATATGCACTGAACTGGATCATTTTCTTTTCTAATTAACATCTCTACCAGTGATCCATAGAATCATAGAGTTCCACGAGACTACCAGGGCCATCCCGTCAAACCCCTTCCTTCCAATACTGGAATACACAGTGAAAGCACCTGTTGATTGAATCCAAACCACATAAAATTCCCATAATATGTCCAAAGCAAAATAGACTTGGTTCAGGGCTGCTAGTGAAATTTCAGGCATGATTTACTCTAGGGCCTCCTTATCTGTCTTTATTGCTATTCATGGTATCCATAAACTGTCCTGCTTAATCAAAATTTTAGATGGGTTTATATTTCCTCATGTCAACTTTCATTGTTTTCCAGCATTCATATACATAGTTAGAATATAGACATATCATGGTGTGAATGGTCCTTACTTTGGTATTAAAAGGTACATCATTTTTGGGTGTTTATCTTCCTGTAAGTTACTTACTTTGCATTAAATTGTTTAGGGGTAAGAGGCTCCAACAAACACCAATTTTCATTACAGTTCATCTCAAACTGGAGACTGAAAGTAATATCATAACTTTTCCTGTTACAGGTATGAGAATGCTTACTAGGAAAATAGAAAAGGCTGCAATGAACAATCACTTTTAATGGGATGTTAAATACCAATGGTATAAAAACAACGTTTTAAACAGGTTGGGTTGCAAAACATACAAACTGGCACTGTGGTGTACTTGACGGCTAAGTGGTATAGTGTCATGCTTTTATGCTTGATTATGTAACTGTTTTACGTGTTTATGTCTTCTACTTAAATGCTAATGTGATTGAACACATTGATATCACGATGTTATATTTTACATTTCAGATCCACCTGCTGCAAGGGAGGATAAGGAAGTCCAGACAACAGTGCGCGTTACGAGTGAAAAGTGCATCCAGACTGAAGATTCTCCCCATGGAAGACCCACTAACCTTTGGGAAACAGTGGAGAGATTGATGACAGTTCAAACAGAAGGTATAAAAAATGTATTGGATTTGTTGGGATTCCTACATTGAGAAAAAGATTCTCCCCTCATAATGATTCATACCTTCCTTTGTAATAGGTTTGTCATTTCTTTACAGTTCTCAGGATAGCCACAGTGCAGGAGGCCCACTTTTCTTCAACCGACAGACGTCTAACAATAGTTGAAGCAGGAATGAATAGAAACTCCGCTTGGATTGAGCAGATCAGAAGAATGGTTCAAAATTAGCTGGGTGTGGGGGTGTGGAGTGGCTCGTGTGTGTGATTAAATTGTATGGGGCACAATTGTGAAATTATGTTTTTCCTTTAAAAGGCAAACTCTTTGTCGCTTAATAATTGTTGGGGGAGTGATACATGATACATGTGAATGTTTGCTGAATGCACATTATGTAAAATATAAGCACTTGATTCATGCTGTTTGGAATTATGTTACTTGATCAGAATGCATTTGGTTTTGTTTGTTTCAATATGAATGATGCCTACACACAGTGTATGCAGAACTAATGGTTTTATTCTGTGATAGAGGGCTGTTTTGGTGGAATTCTCCATTCAATTGTATACATTGCTGCACTTTTGAATTTGTTAAGTTGCAATGGAGAAGAACCACATTGCACATTGGTTAGTGGTTGTAATACATCCTTTTTAAAATGATTTGTTCTGTAAGGGTAAGAGTTGATGTTTCCTCATTCTGATGAGGTATCCAGGAAATTCAGCACTTCTCCTTAACTGTATTTGTGTTACTCCGCTGCGACATCTTACTGAATGTCTCATTGATGACTAATTTGAATATCTTGTACTTAACACACTAACGATCTGCAAATGTGGCATTACTTTACGTGTACACACATAGTATACTCGTATATTACCATGTCAACTGGATGTTAATACCTGTGTATGAAACATGACAGTTAATAACAACCTTTAAAATGTTAATGATGAAACTGAAGCAACATTTGCCTTTTGTAATATGATTTGCATATGGACAAAGCAACTGAACATCAAGATGGAACTTTTGTGTTGGTTTGATATCGCTTTAAATGCCTTTGTTTGTAAAAGACTTTGCATTATTACTGATGACAAAGCTCCAACATACTCAGGTTTGAATGGCTATGACTGTCCTGAATATTTACACTTTATTTAAAAGTGTTGCCCAAACAACCTTCTTTTCTTAATGAAATAAAGCTTGTTTGATGCACTGGCATAGTTCCAACATGCTTGATGTGCTGTATTTCCTTTTAGGTGCCTCATATGCACTGTACTACACAGCCACCTAAAACTACAGTGAATAGGAATACGCTTTATCTCTTTTTGATTTCCTAAAAATACATGTTATCAGAATCAGTATAACCTTTTGGGTTTCTTCACGTAATTCTGCTTTCATATTGTCACGTGTCCTTCTTTGATAAAGGAAAACTTAATATGAGTGGTGAAAATAAAAATATTTTGTTTAATATATCGTGTTGTTTGAGAGTTTTCCCACATGGAAATGATGCAACCTTCTCCCAAACAAAGTACAGTGTAACACACACATACTGTATGTTTGCTCGGTGCCCTACTTAATATTTGTATAATTTGCTGTACGAGCACAACCTTGCCTTGTGCCCTGGAAGATGCACTCCTTCCAATACATTTTTGGCAAATGCGTAACCGTGGCGATGCACACATAATGAACTTTGATGGGGAATGAACAGTACTCTACATGGTGCTGAGTAATCAATTATGGGATGCTATCAATATTGACAGTAAAGGTAAGAAATTACTTAATGCACTTACCTTGATAACATTCCAAGTGTTTACTTGTGGCCACATTGTAGATGGAGTTCTGATCATATTTTCAGGAATTAAAAAAACCAGTACTTGATGTGTCCCTAGTGGCTTCAGTACAGTCAATGCAGTAAGGAACACACAACACACGGTAAAACACACTGCTATTATACATAATGGGTTTAAAGTACAGGGGAGGATTTTCATTCCTGCATAAATTTCATTACAGATATGGGGTTTGCCTGTTGCCATTCACCAGCCTGCCTGTCACTAGGCATAAAAACTTTAGATGTTGACACACGGGGAACAATATGCAATAATACACTGATGTAATTTACGAATTTGTCTAAACGTATTCAAATAATTAGATTGCAGCTTGACTTTTGTAAAAAAAGGACACAATACGCAATTTAACCTCTGATATACATTATATACTATCTTTTTTCACGGGGAAAACCTCATTTTAAAGTACCATTAATTCACAGCAGATACAGAGAACAAGGATATGCAGAGATCAAGGTTTGAGACACATTTTCTATAGCATGCATGCTGAACAAATCTGCAACAAAATTAGTTTGCCACTTCAGGTATCCTGAAACGCATAGATGTACGTCGTCTGCTGCCATTGCAGACAGCGGATGTCTGTGGAGGCTAAAATAGCGCGACATCTCGCGCAGTTTTGACGGTACACTCTTGTCGCGCTTATTGTATGACATCACTTCTATACTAAAATTATGAACTGTTACCTTGGGTACACCTATGTGTTCAATCTTGTGTGCCTTCCCCAGTTTGCAGTGTTGTACAAATGTTTTGCTTTCCAAACTTGCCACATACCAAAACAAAAGTCTTTTTTAAATATCGCGTCATAACGGGAGTGGGTTGTTTCCATGGGAACAGTACTACAGGGTTAAACTGCGCAACATGATGATGAAATTTCCTGGGAAACGTCCTACTTGAATTACTTCCGGAAGGGTGGTTGGTCACGCAAGTAAGTTCCCATATATATCAAGCTTTCTGTTAAAAGCACATGTAGTGTACAACACGTTCCATTAATTATTTTTGGCTATCTCGTTTACTGTTAGCATGGCACGTACTTATTCATTCAGGGATGGGCAAGTTCTGACTTTTCTACTGAAAATCTGCCTGGCAGAGGAACTTCGCAGAAGAAGGCAAACACTGGCGTTGTCAATGATACAGAGGATAGTTGAAAGAAGAGGAAAAATTATTAGATACCTAAGTATGCTGTCTTCAGATATGACCGCCGATGCCTTGGCATGGCTGGCTACCACTCCAGATCCACGCAGGTACTGGGTACGTCCCAGGGAGCGCTCATTCTGGAATCATGAGGTACTCCACACATGGGATGATGATATGTGGCTATCAACATTCCGCATGTCAAGGGAGACTCTGTTTGAAATTGCTAACCAGCTTAGGCCGGAAATAGAGAGGAAAAGAACCACAATGCGTAACCCAATTTCGGTGGAAGAAAGAGTAGCCATAACAATTCACTGGCTTGCCACTCCACTTATGTATTTAAGGACTGCTGAAACCTTTGGCCTGGGCTCTTCCACTGTTGCTGAAATAGCGGTTGAGGTGTGCCTTGCTATTGAGAAAATATTGCTGAGGAAGACAGTGCAGTTGGGTGACTACAGACAGGTAAAACAGTCATTATTTATTAGTCGTTTTAATTGATTTTTATCCATAAAGTTATCTGTTATAACAGCTTTTATACTACTTAATATCATGAATCTTAGTGACATAGCCGTTGTTTGTTAACCTGTACCAGCTATTGTTTTCCCCCATATTCTGCAAAGTGGTTTGTTAGATGGCTTAGTAACCCTTACAGATGGAATTTAGGTTGATGGACAAGAAAAAAATTACATATTCATTTCACAACGCATCTTTCCATGTTTCTTTACAATATCATATGCATGCATTACTGTGTGTGCAAAATACTGTGACACTATATTCCAGAATGGAAAACATAATTATTACTTGAGTGAATTCGCACAGAATGTGGGCATAACCCGCATAAAATAGTACAGTTGTCCCTCCACATTCACGGATTTGACATTCACGGATTTGAGTATTCATGGCTTGAAAATATTCTTTAAAAAATAGTAATCCTAATAGCAAACCTTGATTTTGTCATCTTATATAAGGGACACCATTTTGCTATGCCATTGCATATAATGGGACTTGAGTATTCACGGATTTGGGTATTCACGGGGGGTCCTGGAACCTAACCCCAGCGAATGTGAAGGGACAACTGTACTTGGTTGAAATATTGAAATTGAGTTGAAGTCGCTTAACATTATAGTGCTGTTACAAGAATGTGCAGTTTTTTATATGCATGATGAGTGTGTAAACGTACAGAAAAATCCCTAGCATTGCTCCAATTTCCAATTTTGTGTATCTGTGTAAACTATTATTTTACCATCTTTTGACAGATAATGAGTGGATTTGAGGCTTTGGGCTTCCCACACTGCGTTGGAGCAGTTGACGGTACACATATACCCGTTTGTGCACCAAGTGGAAGAGGTCATGAGTTCATCAACAGAAAGGATGGATATTCAATTCTTCTACAAGGAACCGTTGATCATACGGGACGATTCATTGACTCTGAGATAGGATACACAGGTCGAAATCACGACAGCCATGTATTCCGCTACTCAGCATTGCGCCAAGCTATGGATGCTGGGGAATTCGTACCTGGTAATCCAACCATAACTTTGTTCGGTGTACAGGTACCTCCAATTATTATTGCTGATTCAGCGTACCCATTAAGTAAATGGCTTATGAAGCCTTATGGAGGTAAGTTAGATAGGAGGAAGAAGGCCTTCAACATGGCACTCTGCCGAGCAAGATCGGTTGTGGAACGTGCTTTTGGGAGATTGAAATCTAGGTGGCGCTGTTTAACGTCAAGATTAACCGTATCTGAGGAAAACTTTGTACCTGTAATATCAGCATGTGTTGTTCTGCACAACATTTGTGAATCTCGAGGTCACATTCTATCTGAAGAAGTTGCTGACCCAGAAATACTACTGCTCCCTGAATGTATGGAACATTACAGGCCATATAATGATGGCAGGGCACGTGAAGGAGCACTTGTGCAGGCTGCCCTTGCCAGGCTTATTGCTGGAGATCAATAATAATTGTGTTACAGTAATAATTTCAATACTGTTCTGCCCTTTTAGTTAGGGGAGAATCTTATTTTTATGCAGCCAAGAAAACATTAATAGCTGTATTATCCAATAAACTCCTTGACTTTATAAATCACGAAATAATCACTGCATAATAACATATTTCAAAATGCTAAATTTTAAAATGACAAATGGACAAAATAAAAATTTGTATTGCCATGTTGGATAACAACATAGTATTGATTTCTTTTATAATGTTGTTGTGTCGCTTCTTGCCTTCATTGCAAACTTAGGAAATATGATTTATACACAGTATACAATATAAATGGTTGAAAAATGTTTATTTGTCATGTATAAATTTCAAACTAGGCAAATATAAATAACAAACATACATATAACCACCAGTTTGTTCAGTCTAACACTGTCCATACTGGTATAATTCTGTTAGTAGTAAGAAATATTATGGTGGGTTGAGATGGAAATTTTACTACGGAATTAGGATTCTCAAGTACAAAAGAATGTCCATTCAGAATGTAACGCCTAACATTTTAAAAAAGTCTACGTTAAAGACAACAAACAAAGAGAAACATTGGTTTTCATAAAGGAAGTAGTACGTGTGATAGCCGTGTCGTATGCGGCTCATTGCATGTTTTTATATATATTACTTGCATGTTGAGCAACAGAGTAATACTATTGTCAGGCTCATCCCTGAATTCTGGGCATTGGAGTGGAATTCATGGAGGCCCTGACATGTAGCTAGTATTTTCTCAGGATTTTGGAATGCCTGAGAAGTGAGCCAGGCCTCCTGGTTGGCATGGTAACGCAAGTCCTACCGGGAACTCAAGGCCACGCTCCCCAGCTACTTTTGCTCCCCCGTGTCTGTTCTCACGCTTGATGCCTTATTATCTCTGGATAGTTTACATTTACTTCAGTAGCAGCTTTGCAATGGTTCCTTACACAAGCTTCTCTTCCAATAAAGAGATTTATTGAAGAACCCTGAGTTTGTGTTCTGCGTACATCACAGAAAGCTGCTACTCTTCCACTTTTATTTTTTTTCTCTGTCCTGAAACTGTGGAGCCTTTGCCTGCAATGTCTGACGACGCAGAGACTGGCACACAGACGGACCAAGATCTGATTGCAGCCAGCGCCAGAGAAGCCGAGGCCTCGAAGCAGGAGGCCGGGGCAGAGGGGGGTGCTGTAGCTGCCGCAGCTGGAGGAGCCAGCCGAGACCGAGACCGCCGGAGGGCTGCAGTATTTCGACCCTCCACTGAGCCCTGGGAGCTGGGGATGGAGCTGGCTCCAGGGAGGGGCAGCCTGCCAAGCTTCGGCACTCCGGTGCGAGAGGTTTTGGGCCCTGCCTGGCCATGGGCAGGGGCCGGACGCCGAGAAGACCGCAGGTCCCGGTGGGACAGACCCCAGGGTGAGGGGCCTAGAGAGCCAGAAGCGAAGTTTTCCCTGGCAGAAGTTGGAACCGAGGTTCTTCAACTGAAACAGCAAATGGGTGAGATACGGGAGGTGCTCCTAGAACTCCTGCACAGAACCCCTCCAGCTCCACCAGCCCCTGGAGGGGCCCAGCCTCCCCCAGCGCCACCTGCGGCTGCCCAGGCACCCGGGGATGGAGTCCCCGCTCAGCCCCCTGCTGTACCTGGCCTGCCGGCTCCTGGACCGGCTCCCCCGGTGGGGGCTGGCCCGGTTGAGCCGCAGGAGCGACCCCGGGGCTGGAAACACCGGCACCTGAAGGCGAAGTTCGATGGGGATCCAGCAAAACTACCCTACTTCATGACTCAAGTGGTGAGTTACATGACCCAGTGGGAAGGGGAGTTCCAGTCTGAGGCTGAGAAAGTGCAGTATGTGTCCAACCAACTGGAGGGAGAGGCGGCTCAGTGGTTGGTGGGTCTGTATGATATGGGAGCCCCTGAACTGGGTAACTACCAAGAGTTCCTGATGGCTCTCAGGGCCCAGTTTGACGATCCCTTAAGAGGGAAGCGGGCTCGAAGCAAGCTTAGGAGCCTGAAGCAAGGCACGATGCCAGTGGCCGAGTACGCAGCTGAGTTCCGCCGCCTAGCCAGCCAAGTGCCGGAGTGGCCAGAGGAGGTCAAGGTGCAGTTTTTCCAGGAGGGCCTGAACCCTGACATTCTAGAGTGGGCCAAGTTCCAGGGAGACCCCGAAACCCTCATGGGGTGGATACGGCTAGCTGGGGAAGTGGAGTCGGTGAAGGCCAGCATCAAGATGTTGCGCCGCCAGGCCGGGACGGAGGAGAAGTCCGCTGGGGGTCCCGGGAAGAAGACCAAGTCGGCTCGCTCGGGGGGAGGCACCACCGGGGAATCCGAATGCGAGCGAAGGATGAGAAAGGGGCTGTGCCTGCATTGTGGGAGGAGCGGACACCGCATAGCGGAGTGCCCGGAGAGGAGCCCAAGGGAGCAACCCGCCGCCGCCAAGCCAGCGCGGAGCGAGGGGAGATCCGGGTCTGCCAAGACTCCCTCCAAACCCAAGACCAAGGCGACGGCCAGGGCCCTGGCAGCGGGCCAGGCGGCAGGGGAGTCCTCAGATGATCCCGAGGATAGTGGGTCCTACTCTTCCGACGCTGAGCCGGCGGGAAACGGGCCCAGCCCGCCCTACTGAGCGCCCGAGGGCGGGCTAATCCGGAAGGGCGCCCGGATGCCGTGGTGAGTGGAGTGAAGGGCCCGTTCTTTATCCAAGCTCGAGTGGGGGTTGGAGGGGAGGGCCCCACCCGCAAAGTTATGTTAATGATTGACTCTGGTTGTACCCAAGTACTTATGCATCCCTCCTTAGTCCGTGAATTGAACGTTGATACTGTCAAGCTGGACAAGCCTGTGTGGCTGTCTCAGATGGATGGGGGGATGATGAAGGGGGGCCCCGCCCGGCGCATAACTGGCCCCATGCACATGAGGATGGGCAACCACCAGGAGGAACTGCAGTTTGTGATTGCTCCAGGTTTAGTCCCCGCGGCAGTTGTGGGTCTGAACTGGCTAAAGTACCACAACCCTACCATAGACTGGATAAAAGAAACACTGACTTTTACAGACCCATTGTGTATCAAGGAGCACGGGGCGGGGGGTGGATCCCCAGGGGAGGGGGGCCCCCTGGTGGATGAGCCGCAGAATTTCACAACTGCCTTAGTAAAAGGGGAGCTGAAAGGGCTGCCAGTGGAGTACAAGGCGTGGCAATATGTGTTTGAGGAGAGGGAATGTGACATTTTGCCACCCCACCAGGCTTTTGACTGTGCCATTGAGATACTCTCGGAGTCCAGCCTACCCAAACCTCGCATTTATTCCATGACACCAGCTGAAATGGAGGCGCTCCGAGAGTTCATAGATAAAAACTTAGCCCGAGGGTTCATTAGGCCCTCAACCTCGCCGGTGGGGGCCCCGGTGATGTTTAGGCGCAAGGCTGATGGCGGGCTTCGTTTGATTCAGGATTACAGAGGGCTAAACGCGATTAGTGTCTCCAACCAGTACCCCCTGCCCTTGATGAAGGACATATTAGCCCATCTCTCCAAAGGGAAGATTTTCACGAAGCTGGATCTGCGAGAGGCCTACTACAGAGTACGGATTCGGGAGGGGGATGAGTGGAAGACTGCATTTAATTGCCCCCTAGGGGCTTTTGAGTTCCTCGTCATGCCTTTCGGCCTCAAAGGGGCCCCTGGCATTTTTCAGAACTTAATTAATGATGTTTTACGTGAATTTCTGTACAAAGGGGTGTTGGTATACCTTGATGATGTGTTGATTTATTCTGAGGACTACACGTCCCATGTGAAACTGGTGAAAAAGGTGCTTGCCAGGTTGGGGGAAAATCATCTGTATGCGAAAATGTCCAAGTGTGAGTTCCACCAAAGCCGTCTGGATTATTTAGGGTACCGCATCTCAAACAAAGGGATTGAAATGGACCCAGAAAAGGTTAAGGGGGTCTTGGCATGGGAAGCCCCTAGAACCAGGAAACAGTTGCAGAGCTTCCTGGGGTTTGCTAATTTTTATCGGTCCTTCATCCCTGACTTTGCGTCGGTAGCCCTTCCCCTGACTGATTTGTTAAAAACCAAAGAAGGGAAAGTCAAAGGTTCCAAGCATGGTAAAGGGAACAAACCTCCCCAAAAAATTGTGTGGTCACCACAGTGCCAACAAGCATTTGACAAATTGAAATCCCTTTTCACTTCTGAGCCTATTCTCAAACACCCCGACCCCTCCCAACCTTTCGTGGTCCAAGTGGACGCATCTGATGTGGCTATGGGTGGTGTTCTGTTGCAAAAGGGGGAGGAAGGGGATTTGAGGCCATGTGCCTATTTATCCAGAAAGTTCAATGACACGGAACGAAATTGGCCGGTGTGGGAGAAAGAGGCAGGTGCCATCAAGTTGGCACTAGAGACGTGGCGCCACCTACTGGAGGGCTCACCCAAACCATTCGAAGTTTGGACTGATCATAAAAATTTGGAAGTATTGGCTACCCCTAGGCGTTTGAGCCCCAAGCAGGTCAGGTGGGCCAGTTTCTTTTACCGATTTAATTTCACCTTGAAATTTATCCCGGGGAAGAGGAATTTTCTGGCTGACGCTTTGTCCAGGCTACCACAGCATGAGAGTAAGCGCAAGGAGGTCATTGATACTGTTTTTTCTCCTTCCCACTTGGGGCTAGCTGTCCTCACTCGGAGCAAAGTCAAGGAACAGAAATCCACTGCTAGCCCTGCTCAGGTGCCGGGTCCTACGGAAATTGACGGTGATTCCCCCTTGGCACCTGGACCGGTGCCCCAGCCCTTGAGCCCCAAACCACCTTCCCCCGATCCGGGGACCCGAGCAGTGGCCCCTACGGCGGATGGCTCTGCCACGCCCTCTGTTTCTCAAGGGGAGGGAGGTGGGTGGCATTCTCAATTGGCCTCGGAACTGCCCCTGGACCAGTGGTTCCTGGCTCACCCCAATGAGGTGACTGTGAAGGATGGGGTGGCCTGGAAAGGGGATCGCCTGTATGTTCCTGAAGTCTTGAGAGCGGGTATTCTCAAACAGTGCCATGATGTCAAGAGTGCGGGACATTTTGGGTATCTCAAAACTTTACATTTGGCCCGGAGACAGTTTTGGTGGCCCCGTATGAGGAAGGAGGTGGAGGAATATGTGAAGGGGTGTACCACTTGTGCAGTGTCAAAAGGGGGGTCAGGGAAGCCCAAAGGTTTGCTCCACCCTCTACCTACCCCAAACAAGCCCTGGGAGGTCATTAGCATGGATTTTATTGTGGAATTACCAGAGAGTAGGAAAAAGACGGTTATTTGGGTGGTGACTGATTTGTTCTCAAAGCAAGCGCATTTTGTAGCCTGTAAGAAACTCCCCACGGCCTCCCAATTAGCCAAATTGTTCATTCAGCATATTTATCGGATTCATGGCATTCCGGCCAAGATTGTGTCGGATCGGGGGGCACAATTTACCTCGCAGTTTTGGAAGGCTTTCACAAACCTTCTGGGGGTGGAGCTCGGTCTCAGCAGCTCCCATCATCCCCAATCGGATGGACAATCGGAACGAACGAATCAGACTCTGGAACAATACCTAAGATGCTATGTGAACTTCCAACAATCTGATTGGGTTGATCTTCTACCTTTTGCTGAAGTGGCCTACAATAATGCCACTCACCAGAGCACTGGGCTCTCGCCGTTCAAGGTTGTGTCTGGGCATGATTTCGGTCCCCTCCCCTTGTTGGCGGGGTCCCCCAACTCTGACCCCGTTTCGGTCTCCCAGTGGAGTCAAAAGGTCAGGGATGCATGGCCTCATGTAATCTCGGCCTTGGACTTTGCCAAAGCACGCTACAAACATTATGCTGATCAGAAACGGGATCCTTCCCCCAAATATGCAGTGGGAGATATGGTTTATTTGTCCACCAAATTCCTTAAGTGTCCCCAACCCTCTAAGAAGTTGGGAGCCAAATACATTGGGCCTTTTCGTGTTGTTAGGATGGTAAATCCTGTGGCTTTTGAACTGTCTTTGCCTAAGTTATACCGTCATGTACATCCTGTGTTTCATTCCAGCCTGCTCAAGCCCGTGAACCCTCCGGACAAACACCATCCGGTTCCAGAACCTGCTCCTCAGCCGATCCTGGTGGATCAGGAACAACATTTTGAAATTTCTGAGATTCTGGACTCTAGACTTCACCGGGGAGGGTTACAGTATTTGGTAAAGTGGAAACACCTGCCTTTGGGCCATGCGGAATGGGTTGCTTCTGAGCATGTCAATGCCAAACGCTTATTGCGAAAGTTTCATGCCCGCTTTCCCGATAAGCCGGGCTGAGAAAGGGGGAGGGTTGGTCTTCAGGGGGGCAGTATGTCAGGCTCATCCCTGAATTCTGGGCATTGGAGTGGAATTCATGGAGGCCCTGACATGTAGCTAGTATTTTCTCAGGATTTTGGAATGCCTGAGAAGTGAGCCAGGCCTCCTGGTTGGCATGGTAACGCAAGTCCTACCGGGAACTCAAGGCCACGCTCCCCAGCTACTTTTGCTCCCCCGTGTCTGTTCTCACGCTTGATGCCTTATTATCTCTGGATAGTTTACATTTACTTCAGTAGCAGCTTTGCAATGGTTCCTTACACAAGCTTCTCTTCCAATAAAGAGATTTATTGAAGAACCCTGAGTTTGTGTTCTGCGTACATCACAACTATTCAGGGTTATTAACACATGGGATATAGTGACAGAATCCTCTGTAACCTAGTATAGGATTCTGAAGGATAATACCAAATTCAAAATTGTGAGAACATTGTGTTGCTCCAGCAAATAAATTTTGCAACAGTAAATCTGCAGAACTTGAATTGAAATTTCCAACGTTCACCAAAAAAAGTATGCAAAATCTAATGCCTTTCTAAACAAAAGGCTAAAACTCTTTCAATAGCATAATAAACCCAAAAAGGGCTACTGCAATCAGAATTGGAAGCGCATTACAAAGTTTCTATGGACTATAGCATTGAGGTTTTCTACGAAGTCTGCCTCTTTCCGCAGATGTACTCTGACTCAGGGAAGAAGAAGCAATATCAGAGATAGTAACAGCAGCAGCATTATCAATATCAACATCTTTGCAACCGCCAACAATATCAACTTCTACAGTATCAACACTGCCGTTCTTCTTGGCAGATTGAACTGCTTGTTTCCCAAAGTGAGACATGCCAAGGTTTTTTTTCCTTGGATACGGTGCCTGGGATGTGGATGGGTGGACATTGGTAGGATAGAATGACTCACTACATTGTTTGTAGGTTGTGCGCATGAATTCCAGTTGACTTTTTGCTACCTCGTTTGCAGTATCCATGCGCTGCAGAAATCTTTGTCTATCCTCCTTGGAAGACTGGACATCATCACGAATTATTTCCAAAAGTTGTTTAAGTATCGCTGAATCCATATCCAGGCGTTGGATCAACTCTGCACGTGTCTTATCGGCCTCCTGTCTAGCGTTCTCCATGATGGCCATCGCTATATTTTCTCCTTTTCTACCCCTTCTATCCCTCTGTCTAATCATCCTTAGTCTAGAAGAAGGGGATAGGCATGCCAGTGGTGTTTGCTGCCCAATATCTGAGAAGAAATTACACAAATAAAAGTTGTAATTTCCTGTTTTGGACATCGAATTGCCTGACCGGTTTTTGGCAGGAGTTCCCCATCACAGAGAGTAACAATTTTAGATGATTTTTGAAAGGACTGAACTGTTAGTGAAAACTAAATTTTTCAAAAATAATAACCGTTTGAACATTGTCATGCAGCATGCATTCAGTACTGTAACTTCAACTTTGAACAGAACATTGATAATGCTGTTAGTAAGAGTGTGTTCGAAAGTACCTGTGGGTTCTGTTTGAGTCGAGCAGGAAACATAGACAGCCTGTCTGTTGTTCTGCTCAGCAATGCACACTAATAACACAAGCAATATAATGTTGCATAAATTGAAAATCTACATTTATACATCTGTATCAACCACGCATGGAAATAACAATTTCTACAGTATAACCTTCAAATATAACCTTCAAATTACTAAAATTAGTATAACTGCAGTGAACTGTAAAATGGGTCAGACAATTTCTTCCAGTACTATGAATAACAAAAAAAAAACCACTCACCATCATCTGTTGTGTCATTTCGTGTTGAAGTGCTTCCCTCTGCAGAAGCATGTTTTTCAATCTGTGGAGAGGCTGTAGGAAAAAAGAAAGGTAGTCAGCCCTGGGTTTTACATTACTCCATAAAATGTGCTGCTTCAGAACTGTTGTGCACACATTGCTTGTGTTAATGAATCTCAACACATACTGGTCCATGTACTTATCTCTTGTTTTTAAGTTGCTATTGTGTACTGTAACAACCAGCTTCCCACAGCAAGCATGTTAACAGTCCAATGGTAACAGATAGTAAAGGAGTACTGCTCAGTCTTGCATTAACAAGTTTATGAAATTGCTGGGTAACATAACCATTGCAGAACATAGCCATAAAAACACTTCCCATTATAAATCTGTCCTACACCTTATCTCGCCCTCCTCTGCTCAGGATCCCCCTAACAGAAACCCAGGTTGTACAATTTTGCAAAGTACCAGTTGCGGGGGAGGTGGTGTTATATAGACAAAGCATTGGGTTACTAATGGAATTACCAAAAAATTGGGTCATATTTTAGACCAAAACCACCCACTTTGTGATCCTCGTTCATGCCGATTGTCCTGGTGTGTATTAAGTTACTGGGGTCATTGAAATGCTCTTCTTCTGCCCTCAGCAGCAAATGGGGGATGTACAGTGCTGCGTGGTATAATTAATGTATGCATAAGCATTGCAGGGATCACTTACCAGAACTGCCAATCATTGGAGCCTGAGATGCAGTATGAAGGAATAGTTCCTGGCTCATTACGTCCTCAGTATTGACCTCTACAGATTGTGTGTTGTCCTCTAAATCTTCACCACAGAACGTATTACAATCTGAATAAAATTCCAAGCACGAAGTAATATTAACATTTAATATCACCAAAATTGTAGAATGAGTATACTTTTAATAATTTGAGGAAAGCATCGAAAAGTTTATAAATTAAACTCTTCTTTCTCTGTGCAAGTAAGTATAGGAGTGCAGTCACATTTTTCATCACAGATTCATGAGTCATGTATGCCTTGCCCTATATGTACTGCTTCTAATTATTTCAATTAGATAAACATTGTATAAATAAGAATGTCTAGAAAGATGAGAAAAGTACTGGAAATACATATTCCTTCTGTATAAGAGATAGGACTTTAGAAAAAATTGATGACAGCATAGCAAAGGTACGCACAGAGGTTATAGTGTTTAGCAATCTTTAGATGTTAGTTATGCGTCAACTAAAGACCCATGTCATTGAAGTTTAATAATTATTAAGTTGTACTTACCTTGTTGGCTATCATCTCTTAGTTGTGAAACGTCAACTGTTAAAAGCCCATCAGTATTTTTGGGGGAATGTGGATGATTATATCCATCTGCCCTATCTACTGTCTTACCAGTAGTTTTTCTTCCAAAATTAAGGCTCCTACTAACTCTTCTTGGCGAAACGCTTGCATCCCCTTGAAGGATATTATTGAGTTCGTTGAAATATGGGCATGTAGCTGGAGCAACCCCACTCATTTTATTGTGAGCTAGAACCCTCTTATATTCCAGCCTTAGAACCTTCGTTTTACTACGGCATTCTAGAGCAGTTCTAGAGTGAACTAGAACACTCATCTCCCTAGCCACCTTTTGGAAAACATCAATATTACGGTGGCTGGAGTGAAGCTGCTCCTGTAGTTTTCTCTCTCCCCATATAGAAAGCAAGTCCCTAACCTCATCGTCTCTCCACGCTACACCCCTTCCTTGTATTTTCTTCTGTACTCCCCCCTCCATTGTTAAATTGCTGGGTGGAATCACGCAACAATAATTTGCGCGGTTTCAGTGTACCCACAACCAGCTAATGGCGTCGATTGCAAATACCCGCGATGGAATACAGCGTCACACCAGAGAGCATTACTGTAAAAGACTACGTCACAATTAAGAGCCGCGGATAGCTTACTTTAGCGGAAGTGTGGTTAAAAATGTAATACCGAAAACTGAAAATGCCTTAGATTACACTTTTTTGAGTAATGGGACCACATTTTTTATGAAGTCTATTTTAATGCTTGGACAATGGTAACTGGTACGCAATTGTAACTAGCGCGATTTCAACAAAAACTTTCGAATATAAAATACAGATCCGGGAAAACAGTCCCCAAAATAGGACGTCACTTGTCAGCGCCAAACAGTATTGCTGTTGACGACTGATGCTGTTTAAAAAAAAGAAAACCTTTGTGTTCGGCCGTAGATTTGAAAATGCTAGTAATGTATGCTTGCTCTAAGTTTTTATACTGCTATAAAGCAGTAGTTTTCTAAAGCTCATTCAAAAAATTCTGAACTCATTCTCACGGTGATTAAATCATGGCTGCACATATCATATGGTACCTAAGAAGGATACTACCCATTTCTGCTGTAAACACCACATGGACTAATTTTTTTATTTAAACACACCCCTTTAATTTGCGCAATTCAGACTCCACACCCAACAACTATTTTTAAATTGGTTTTTGGTATATACACACACAAAAAAAGTGTCTACATTTTACCCATAGTTGGTACGCCTTGTTTAAAAGAGAGTTGCGGGACAGTTGTAAAGGAACATTTCCGCGCTTATTTGCTAAAGTTCAATTCTGGCGTGCAAAGGATCAGAACTATAGCCTTTTTGTTCCTAGAATAATTGAAACCCAACTGAGCAACCTAGAAGGTAGTAACCCTTTGTGCAGGAGTGCATTGAAATGAGAAGAAGTCCAGCATTGATAAACTTGAGGGACAAGTGGAAAATAACAAGATCTAGTAAGGAAGCCATTTCGCATGCTTGCAACCTAGTAAGTACTGTGGTGTGTTAGAGAAATAGTGGGAGTACAGTCCTCACAGCACTTTTTCACTTATGCCCCTTGGAGGCAGTCATCATTTTTTGGATCTCCATGAGATCACCCATAATGACCCCGTAGTGTTTATCTGAAATTAAAAATTTTGTAATGTATACAATTTGTTAGAAGGCTGCTCCAAAATGGGCAAAGTGTGGAACTGTCTTTGTGACAAGGGAATTAATGCTTTGATAGAAGTTACCTTTAATAACCCGCAACCCGGTTATTACGCAGCGTGAGTATCGTATGCAGTGTAAAGCAAAAACACTTTATGGGCCATGTATAGACGCATGAGCAGCATTGGGAGTATGGATGGCATTAGGAGATGCTACAGAGTCACTCTTACTATTGCGACAAAAAATGGAATGTATTTTCATTTATTAGCTGTAGGGTTGACTCAGCACAGGAAAACAGAAGCAAGCTTGATAATGCAGCTTTCACATTGATGATTGCCCAATGTGCGGTAGGTAGCTTGGCTTTGGAGTTTTTCAATGCAAAACACGAAGCACAATTAGTATCCTAACTATCAATAGGAACGTATGAAACAATGACCAATTATATGTGTTAAAAAGAAAAATTGCTGAGAAATTAAAAGAAAAGGAGTAATCACAACAATATGCCCTGAGACACTTAAAGGTTAACTGATGTATTCCCAAATAAGCAGCCACCGGCCCTTATGCGCTATTTTTAACCCCATAAAAATTGTACCCTTACATTCACAATCATTAATTGTAGCCATAATGCTACTTTAAATCTCTGATGAAAAATGCCAGTGAGTATTTATTGTTCTAATGCTAAATGAACGAGCAGAATGTCCTAAATGCCAGTGCACCTATACAGGAGCATTGCAAGTAGGACCAATACTGTTGTTCTGTATTCATTATATTATTATTTAATTTCAGCTATAATTACATTCAATGAATGATATATTATGTGCTTTATTCATATCAGTGTTATGGGTATTACTTTTTATCCATTGGCGTAAAGCCAATGTTCACAGAGAGGCAGTTCTTACAGTAACGTGATTATATTAATAATTAGAAAAGACCACCCAAAAAAATTTAGAAGTAAATGGTGCAGGAAAAAGTATTTATTTAATGGGAGTAAAGGTTAATAATGCCTAGTGAGAATAACATTCATCCATCAGCGTTGTTAAAAGGTATTCAATTCATCCTCCGCACATTTAATCTCTAACAACGCGGGAAACATACTTAAAAAGGTACATGCATGTATATATATAACGGTCAGCAAAATCTTCAGATGTTGAGCTGTAAACCTTTCCTAAACATGCCAATTAAAGGCTCTTTAGTTTGGCTACAATAGTATCATAACGTATTATGGGGTTATAGTTTAATCATTACATTCGTGTTTGTAGGATTTCATAGGTGTACTGGTTATTGGTTGGCCCTCTCCCTCTGAGATTGTTGTAAGTTCAGAGTCATTATCGCATTTGTAAGGACTGTTATGCCCTTGAATGTTTTCACGTATATAAGAACTCCTGTCAGTTTGTCTTGTTATTTCTTGTATGAGTGGGTCAATATTTTTGTTTAATATAGAGATGTGAGCTCTTATTTCTGACATGGTAAGCAGTAATTCTTTCATAGCTTGCATCCTAGAAGGTGTATCAAAAGAACTTTCTGGAAAATCAGTTTGTGTTGATGCATTCTCCGTGTCAATTTTCCTTCTCTTTAACGCCCATCTCCCCGTACATGGTTGGCAATCAGTCATACAAGGAAGACTTGACGTGCCTGTAGAGTATTGTAAAAAAGAAGAGCATTACTGTTTTGAAACCTGTACACATAAATATTAGTAGATGAAGTGCACCATTAGAAATCTCTTGAGAAAAATATTACAGCCATGAATCGTCTCACATTAATAATTACTGTTGATATGTAGTGTTGTTTGAAGCAGCAGGAATGTCACCATTGTGTTTATGTAAAAGTGGGGTGTTGATTTTGCACGCAGTACTCCATTTATTGTTAAATACACAGGGGTAGAGCAGTCTTACATAATGTTTGGTGTAGATAGACCTATTGCTTTGGACCACCAATAAATAGTACCTTCACATTTGCGGCGCTCTCGTGCATGAAATAAGTTCTGCATGTGCTCCTCGTGTGAAGCGGCAATGATGTTTGTGCAGGGATGGCAATTTCGAAGACGTAATGGATATTGGAACGAACAGGCACATCCACATCTACTGTCACAACTTCCTGGCAAGAACAGAAGGGAGAATTGGGCTTTAATTATTTTTCTGAATGTTTGTTTTTAGAAATAACCCAAAAGGCCTGGTTAACACAACCATTTATGATTTACTAACCTTGAACCATGGTAACATAACCGTCTTCCTTACACGGGCAGGACATTTTTGGAACTGATGAATCTGCAATTGGAGAACAAGAGGAGACGGATGAATTCAAGTGAAGCATCTATAATTCAATGTCAGAAATGATTATCCTTCATCAATTTCTACTGGGAAAAAAAATCGCAAGACGTTCGTTGCCGCTATCCATGGACACAACGGAGCAGATGTTTAGTTGCATGTATTGTTTCTGAAAAGCGTGGTAAGAACATGGAGCAAGCATGACAAGATATAACTGTAAATACTATGAATGTTACCTCACTGAATAAAATGGCAGCTATTCAAGCAGATATATTTGCTCTTCGTAAAAAGAGTGAATCCATATACCATGAAGCAATGTGCAGATCAGGAAAGGCAAATAAATGCTGCTTCCCGTGGTATACAAGGATAAAGGAACAGTAGGTAGTATTTTCACGCAGAAATCATTTGATCATTATCACGCAAAATACCATATACAGCAAAAGTAAGCATGGAACCCGAAACAATAGAAGTTGAAGGCAAGATGGCGCTGATCCACATGGAGCCTCAGCACGAACTCATAAGAAATTCTGTACCATATGGAGAAGTAACACACAGGAATGGGGAGTCTATTCTAGCGAATCAAGCAGTAGTAGTTGTTGCTTTAACAATATAAATTAACTCTAATGCCCTTTCACGAAAAATCGGTAAAGACCACAAAATTCTACTTACGCCCTCCACACTGTACCTCTTAAAATGGAGACCGGAAGTCAAATGAGAAAACTGTAGGCATGAAGGTAGAGTAGGAACGCCCACTCCCAAAAACACATCACTGCGGTTAAGTGGAACAGTAACACATATTCACACCGCACGACAAACAGCGAGCATATCATCGCGCAACAGAGGTTCATTGACGGGGAGAAGCCGTCAATGAGTTGTTGCGTGATTGCACCCAAAGTGAAACGGAGGGTACACTGAATAGCAACAGCGTCGTGCGGGCCGCGGAAATCAGAAGCAAAATGAAAGCGCAATGATCACTGAAAAAAACCATTGTGCGGTGTACCCCAGTGTCTGCCTCCTCCATTTCTGCTTGCTGAGTAGGTGTGTTTGTTGCATGGCTCCCTGTTTCCCTTTCAGGCAAAGGAGGGGGTGGTTCCACCATGGCCACACATTCTGTCTCCTGGGACCCCTCCTCTGGACCCCCAACATCCACACTGGGTCCCCCTTGCAGTGGGTCTGTGCTTCCTTTACAGCAGGCAGTTTCTCTTTCTGCCCTGCCTGCCACGCCCAGCTTCTTCAGAGCTGGTTCAGCCATTTTCTCCCCCCTCTCTTCTCTTTCCTCCTCTCCCAGGCTTCCCACTTGAACCAGTTCCTTTACTGGGGTCTTTAGGGTTAGGGTTAGGGTGAGGGTTAGGCTTAGGGTTAGGCTTAGGCTTAGGGTTAAGTTTTTTTTTTTTAGGTATAAGTTTTTTATTAAAATTTCCATTCTACAAATAGTTTTTTACAAATCATATTACATATCAAAATCCAAAAAACCCCAACAAAATTATACAATAATATATATAAACTTCAAATTTACATTACAATTTCCAATATTTCTAAAATTTTACATATTAATCTACCAATATAATAATTATTATCTCTTTCTCTCCCTATCTCTTCTTCCTAAAAAATTCTTTCACATTTAAAAACAAAAAACAAGTTATACAATTATTTCAAATAACTAATAGTTTAATTTAAAATTCAAATTATATCAATATACCTCATGTTATGCCAGGCGTGGCCTCTCCCAGCCATGGCCAAAACTTCTTCCATCTATCAGAAGGCATCCTTCCTCGTTCTGTTTCACTTACAATCTTTATCTTATTCGTTACAAAACGTACGGCAATATTTACATCCACTTGGGATTGTGTAACTAACTCTCTTTTTCTTTGAATAACCAAAGCCAATAATACATATAAATTTACTAGTCTGATAGTAGACCAAGGAACATCCCAAAACAAATCAACATGCCCCCTCCTATGTCCTCTCTTTCTTTTCCCCCCCAGATATCGACGTGGTCCTCTGACTCTGGACTCCGGCTCCAGTCCGGACGCCACCGCTTCCCAAGGCTGGCGCACCAAATCCGGCCAATCCAACACCGCAGCTACCTTTTCCCAAGTGTCCTTGGCCGCTGGGCAGTCCTTTATAAAGTGTTCTGTAGTTTCTTTGGGTGAACTTCCAACAACCAAAGCTTGTCTCTGACACAAAAATCTAGGACATATCTGCTCTGCTTCTTTCAGCCACGGCTGGTTGCCCTTCAAATAATATATCTGGTGATAAAATCTCCATCGGATGTCCCACAGAACAAAAGGGACTCTCCGGTCTGTGAAACATTCGATCCTTTGTGGTGGTTCTTTTAGATATCCAGACAAGTGGTCTTTCTTGGCATCTTTTTCCAACTGTGGCTGAAAGAAAACCACCCTCACCATTTCCCAGTATACAAAGCGCTTCAAGGCTTTCACAGATCCCCCCTGGGTCTGAAACCACTCCGCCAAGACGCTGTTTTGCCGAATCTGCCCATATACCTCCCCAAGGAAATCGGGGCCAGCATGTCTCATCGTGGCTGTCACCCGGAAAGGCACCGGCTCCTCACTCCACCACTTCTCAGCCCAACTCTCCTTCACCCAATGTCCTGCAAAAAGAGCGACCCACCCTTCTAGGCTAGCTTGCCGATAAAGCCATTGGCTGCATTTTCCAAAGTTCTGGCTGAGAAAAACAGCCAGAAACTTCAGACGTAACGCAGGTAGGTCCAGTCCTCCTTGCTCTATTTTCCTATAGGCCACAGCCCGAGCCAGGGGGAAAGCGGCCGTTCCCCAGAGAAACTGGAAAACCCGTTTCTCTGCTTCCTTAAGCACGTTCAGGGGAGGTGGATAAACTGCGGCCAAATTCAATGCCAGAGGCATGATGTAAGTTTTTACGTACACTGCCTTTTGATAAATATTCAATTTCCATGGTTTCCATTTGTCAAAGTAGTCTTTAATTTTATTCAACCAAAGATGCCAATTCTTTTCCCACCCAAAAGGGTTTAGAGAAAACAGTAAACCTAACATTTTATAATCCTCTAATTTCTCTGGTGTTTCATTTTCATGTCGTGTATGTCAATTCATCATTACTACCTCTGCGGGAGAAAGAAGTAAGCTATTTTCCTTTCTAGAAAATGAAATCAAATGGCTTTTCTGCAAGTTTATCTGGGCCCCCGAAGCTTGCTCGTATCCATCAAAAACAGTCATAACTGAAACTATCTCTTCCCAACTGTTAAGAAAGAGAGAGACGTCATCCGCGTGGGCTGCGTATTTCACCCGCTTATGGGAAGGCTCCGTGGGAAAAGACACAATACCCCCGCTGGGAGGGCGAACCCTCAAACCTGCGATATTTTCCTCAGCCTGGATCTGGCCCAGAACGGAGTCCAGAACCAGGACGTAGAGGAGGGGGCTCAAGGGGCAGCCCTGCCTCATGCCCAAATCCACCCTAATCGGCCTCCCCCTGTGCCCGTTGATCTGAGGAGTCACCTGCGCCCTCAAATACAACAACTGGACATACCTGACAAAACGTAGGGACAGCCCTTTCCTCGCCAACGCTTCCCACATGAACCGATGGTGGACTCGGTCAAAAGCTTTAGTCTGATCTAACAACAATATTTCCCCCTCCCATTTTCCTTTTCGGGCCAAATAAAACACTTCTCTAAACAAACATAAGGAGTCCAACATGGAACGCCCTGGAACTGCACTGGTCTGGGAGCCTAAAACAATCTTTGGAGCTAATTTTGCCAATCTGTTATTTAAAACCTTTGCCACGATTCGATAATCTACATTTGTTAACACGATAGGTCGCCAATTTTGAGGCAAAGTCAAATCCCCTTGTTTGGGAAAGAAAATCAAAATACCCTCATAAAATGAATCTGTCAAACTTTCTCTAGACAGGAGTTCATTGATGACTCGGGTCGGGGGGGGAACCAACCACCTAACAAAAGTCTTATAAAAACTCCACCCAAGTCCATCCGGACCTGGAGCGGATCTGCTCCTTCCCTGAACTATAACGTCTTGAACTTCCCGCTCCGTCACGGGAGACACCAATTCATCCCTGTCCTCCTGAGTCAACCCTTGATACATCTTCTCTAATATATTTTGAGGCACCTTATCAAAAAACCCTCAATTTTCTCTCTGTCTACTCTTTTGGCTGCATAGAGATCCCCGTAAAAGTCCTCCATCACGCTCAACATTCCCCTCGGGTCGCGCCTCACCGGATCCTGCTCGCGAGACCTTAACCCTCCCATAACCACTGAGGCTTGGGGATTTTTTGCTCTAGCCCATTCTTCAATGTCCACTAATGCTCCCTTGGTCCTAAATTCTTTATAATTTTTCTTTTTCAGTTTCTGTTTAATTTGAAAATCTCTAATGACTCCTCTAGACCACTCCAATAAATTCTGCTTTACCGGGAGCCCTTGATTTACTTTATGATGACATTTCAAAAATTGATATACCGGCAGCCATGGGGTTTTCTTTGAAATGTTTTTTTTAAGGAGGGGTCTACCCTTTGTTCCTGAGGCTGAGGGAGTTATTTGTCCAAGGTAACCTAGTGGGTTTTTATGGCCAGGTGAGGATTTGAACCCAGTCCTCCAGAAATGTTTATTGGTGAAACCAATACACCAGCCAGGATCCACTATTCCTGCAAGCAAGCAATAATTTACATTTCCACCAGATGGTGCTGTTGTGTTTATTTCTTTACACTTCTCTGATACCTGAAAATAACTTTTTCTGGACCTTATTACTGTTACTATTATTAATTACAATTATTTATTATTATCCTAATAATTATATTTATCCCACCTTTCCTGGGTGTCCTTGTGCAGGGGTCTTGCCTTTAACCCTGTGAGGTGGGGTCTGCTGTAAGAGAGTATATGGCTCGAGGGCCCCTGGGACAGCTTGCATCGGGGTAGATTCGAACCCCAGCCCCCACAGCCCCACAGCCTGAAGCAACCCTTTCCGCGGCGGGAGGGGGTCGGTGGGGCCCCATGGCATCCTGCTCCCTCTTCTCTCCCCAGGAACCAGCCCCAATCTGTGGAGGCAGCTCTTGCAGAATCCCGGAACACCAAGGTTGCCAGGACATGGTTGCTTCTCCCCCGAGCGCTGGAGTGACCAATGGTCAACTTCCACACATCTCTCCTTCCAGGGGTACGGGTGGGTTGTGCAGGTCAAACCCAAGGTGGGAAACCTCCACCCGCTGTGGCCAGAGAAGACACATTCGCTTGAGGGGTCCAGGCCTCTCCCTCCTTCGGGCAGCTTGAGCCTTCCCAGCCTCGCGATGGATGGACGGCACACTAGGCAGCTCTTTTCGGTGTGATGGTTTCTCCCCACAAGGATTTCTGGCAGCACTTTCTCCCCCCCACCCACCGCAATGGCAGCGTGAACCCACCCCCAATTTCCCACAGCTGACTGGGACGTGCTGCCTCGTGCAAGCTCTCCTGTCCTGTCAGTCCCTGGGGGTGCCTGGAGGGAGATGCCCCATGCTGCACCCACAGAACTGGCCCTGGGCAAAGGGGTATTGGGTGGAGGCCGCAGCATTGGAGGAAGACCACCTATTCAGCTTGGGCTGCAGTTCCCATCTTCCCCATAAAGCGTGAAAATGGGGTTTCTATTCAGTTTGGGTGTGGAGGGAGAAAGAGGGCGGGCCGGCCTCCTGAGAGCTGTTGCCAAGGGCGTTGCTATGGAGACTTTCTAGGCGGCTCAGTCTCAGAGGGCCTGGGCATCGAGGGGCGGAGGCTAGAGCGCCGCGTCTCGACAGTCTAGGACTTTCGACTCAGAGGGCTGGCCCTCCGAGATATAAGGGCCAGAGCGCCGCCCTTTCTACGAGTGTCCGTCTCAGAGAGCCAGCTATGGAGGCGTCGGGAATAGAATAGTCTAGGACTTCCTAATCAGAGGGCCGGCAGTCAGCGAGGCCAAGGCCAGAGCGTCACCCTATAGACTTACGGAGCGCCAGCAGGCGGGCCTTCTGGGCGCCTCTTTCCGAGGGCCGCAGCCTGGCTCTTAGGACAATCTAGGAAGGTCGTCTCGGAGGCCAGGCCCTCTGAGACTGAGCCGCCTAGAAAGTCTCCATAGCAACCCCTTGGCAACGGCACTGGGGACATCTGGTGGCGGTTCGGGGCACTGCAGCTGGGAAGGGAAGCCCGCGCTTTTCCACGCGAGCCCTTAGAGGCGGCGCGGCAGGAAAGGGGTCGGACATGGGGGCTCCTCAATAAATCAATGGGCATTTCAGGGGGTAGCTGCACCCATGGTTGGCACAGCTGCAAAGGGGTGGAGGAAGGGAGTCTGTGATTTAAATTATTGGGCATTTTAGGGGCTCACTGTGCCCATGGTTGGCACAGCAGCAAAGGGGGGGGGAGAGAAAGAGGGGCTACAGTTTAAATCATTGGGGATTTTGGGTGGTCGCTGTGCCCATGGTTGGCACAGCTGCAAAGGGGTGGAGAAAGTGAGGCTGTGATTGAAATTATTGCAGCAAAGGGGTGGAGAAAGTGAGGCTGTAAATTAAATTATCGAGGATTTTAGGGGCTCACTGTGCCCATGGTTGGCACAGCAGCAAAGGGAGGGAGAAATTGATACTGTGATTCAAATTACTGGGTATTTTAGGGGCTCACTGCGCCCATGGTTGGCACAGGAGCAAAGGGGGAAACGGTGGCTGCAATTTAAATGATTGGGCATTTTAGGGGCTCACTGTGCCCGTGGCAGGCACAGCAGCAAAGGGGGGGAACGGTGGCTGCAATTTACCCTAACCCTAAAAAGGAGGCACCAGACAGCCCTCCCCTTGAAGGAATTTGGGCATTTTAAATAGCATAAAACTTAGGGGTGCACTACTAAAAAGCAGACAGGAAGGGGCGCTGTCTTAGTGCCACAAATCACAGGGGCGCACTACTAGAAAGGAACAAGGGGTGCTGTCAGAGAAGGATTTGGGCATTTTAAGTGGCATAAAACTCAGGGGGTGCGCTGCTAAAAGCCAGGCCCCATGAGGCACTGTTCCGAAAGAAGGTCTTAGTAATATCTTAGAACTATGTAGGTCCTATAATGGGAATGTAGCCCATCGCTCTAATGATGTAGGTCCTTGAATGGGAATGTACTGTAACTGTATGGTGCCCCCCAAAATACCCAATAATTTATAGAGAGGCACCCTCTTCTGGCAAGTTTGCAGTACAATGTCCCCTGCAAATGCCCAATAATTTATAGAACAGTGTCCTCTAGTGGCAACTTTGCAGCAGTGGTAGCCATGGGTACGAACACCCAATAATTTATAAAAAGACCACCCTCTTGCAACTTTGCAGCAGTGCCACCCATGTGTCCAGTGCCCTCCTAGATGCTAAAACTCAGGGAGTGCTCTCCGGCAAAACAGGCACCAGGGGACACTGTCTTAGAAGGATTTGGGCATTTTAAGTGGCATAAAACTCAGAGCGTGCACTGCTAAAAAGAAGGCACCAGTGGGTGCTCTCTAATAAGAATATGGGCATTTTAAGTGGTATGAAACTCAGGGGGTGCATTACTACAAAGCAGGCACCAGGGGGCGCTCTCCTAGAAGGATTTGGCCATTTTAAGGGGCATAAGACTCAGGGGGTACACTGCTAGAAAGCAGGCTCCCAGGGGGGATTTCCTAGAGGGAATTGGGCATTTTAAGGGCCATAAGACTCAGGGGGTACACTGCTAGAAAGCAGGCACGGGGGGGGGCAATTTCCTAGATGGATTCGGGCATTTTAAGGGGCTAAGACTCAGGGGGTTCACTGCTAAAAAGCAGGCACAGGGGGGGCAATTTCCTAGATGAATTTGGGCATTTTAAGGGCCATGAGACTCAAGGGGTACACTACTAAAAAGCAGGCATGGGGGGGCAATTTCCTAGATGAATTTGGGCATTTTAAGGGGCATAAGACTCAGGGGGTTCACTGCTAAAAAGCAGGCACAGGGGGGGCAATTTCCTAGATGAATTTGGGCATTTTAAGGGCCATGAGACTCAAGGGGTACACTACTAAAAAGCAGGCATGGGGGGGCAATTTCCTAGATGAATTTGGGCATTTTAAGGGGCATAAGACTCAGGGGGTACACTGCTAGAAAGCAGGCTCCCAGGGGGATTTCCTAGAGGGAACTGGGCGTTTTAAGGGCCATAAGACTCAGGGGGTACACTGCTAGAAAGCAGGCACGGGGGGGGCAATTTCCTAGATGGATTCAGGCATTTTAAGGGCCATAAGACTCAGGGGGTACACTGCTAGAAAGCAGGCATGGGGGGGCAATTTCCTAGATGAATTTGGGCATTTTAAGGGGCATAAGACTCAGGGGGTACTGTTACAGCAAGTAACAAGGAAACATCGCGATCCAGAGGCAAAATGCTAAATTGATTTTATTCAGAGTTTGCAGGCTAACAGAAAGACATTAGGAGAAAGCAATGGACACTGCATCTCAGTCAAAGCAATGCAGACAGGCAGGTAGATACAGCAAGACAGAGAGACATGATAAAAATGAGCAGAAGCTTCTCCTTAAAGAGCAGAAGCTCTTTCTTTATAGGCTCTTTGTCACGTAGGCAGTTAACCATTTGTCTGTACCATATACACTCAATCACTGAGATCAAAGGAGGTCTTAGCCTAGGGATGTGATGTTACATGAAAGGAACTTCCATGGGAAACTACAGATAGGAAGGTAACACTGAGTTGTAAAATCCAAGGTAATTTCCTGAGCTTCCCTTCAAAGATGGCTTATGAAGCCAGATGTTTTATTGGCCCAATTGTAAAGGTAGGAACAAAGGAAGCATGAAGTTCCCATGAAATGTCTGGTGTGCCAGACAGCTGAGAACCTCAGATTCCTACATTTCCCCCTTCTTTATTTTTTAAAATCCAAATTGTTTAGTTGTTGTCCAAATATAACAACTGATGTCTCTTTGTAGGAAAGGCTCATGAAAAATCCTATAAAATAAACAAAGGCAGTTTGTGGTCAGTTTAAATTAGGCAGCTAGCTTAAAAGATCATGAAATCCTATATTTGTAGTAATGTGTTGTCAAGTTTCTTAAATAATGCAACTGTTGTTCTATAAAAAGTTCATATCTGTGATGATGCAGGTAAAGCAAATAATAGCAGCTCTACTGGCAGCAAGAAGCCTATTCAGCATTATGTGAGCATCATTAAAGGATACATATTCATATGTTTAACAATTAATGCAGGTGGCAAACATGTTCTGGCAACTCAATGGAACCTTGGTTTGAATTAGATCAGGCTTTACAAACATGGAATATAAATTGTGCAACAGAGAGTTAGAAACAATGGAAGAGATAAACAGAAATAATATACATCCAGATGTGTCCATATGTTGAATAAAACAGTCATGTAAAAGTCTCTTTAGCAGTTATAGGAGTGACTGTAAATAAGCAGATAAGGTACAAAAGTGTTTTGCTGAATTAGCAGTAGGTCCAAACTGCTGCAACAAAAGTTCTCAGGTGTCCTTTAGTTTGTTCAGTCAATATAATTTGTGTTTGAACAGTCCTTTAATATCTTCCCAAGTTACTGGACAATGGTTTGGTATGGAATCACTTGTTGCAGGCTTGAGATGAAATTCAGGATCAGGATCTGGAAGCTGGCTATTCAGAACCTGTGGTTATGGGAGGGAAAGGGTGCCAAAAATGCTTCTGTATTGGGGAAAAATCAGAAAAAGTTAATAATTCATAGTGTAAATATACAATATGCAATTGCTGTTTGACTGAATGACTACCAGGGAGCACAGAAGAGGCACACTCCCCCCTTTTTGTTTTTCAAAAGTCTTTGAGTGACTATGCCCAATAAGTTGACCTGTAAAGAATGTCATGAGATTAGGAAAGAGAAAGATGCATATCACAAAACATAACATCAGTCTTTGAAGAAAGGGAGAAAAGAAGTAAAATGCAGTTATTCATATGCCAAAGTTCAAGGTGCAGGACAAAGTTTTAATTTTGGGGTCAGTCTGGATGCCCTTGTAGGGTCTCCAACTTTGCCTCAGGGTTGGATTCAAATTCCTGTTTTTGTAATTGGAAAATCAGTGCATGTTAGATCTATGTAAATTGTGTAGAAAAGAACAAAACTCTAAAACAAAGGAAAAGAAAAATTATGAAAGTTAATCAGCAACAGTTGAGCAATCTTCCTTCCCCAGCTGTGGAGAGGGCATCAGGGCAGTCCAAAAAATTGGCAGCTTCCAGGAATTTCAGGCTTAGTCTTGTCTAGTGCTGATGAGACACCTGTTTCTGAGAAAAGCTTTGAAAAATTATGCAAAAGCATTCATGGCAACAATAGCTGAGGGATAACTAACCAAAACATCATGGGCTTTAGAGTAACTCATTTAACTAAAGTGAAAATCAATAACAACAATAACAACAAAGCAAAAATAATGGCTAAAAGGAGCACAAATTCTACTACGACCTGCAAAAGGACAAAAGTTATTGGGGTTCCCAAAGATCAGGAAAAAGTCATGGGCAAAGGTTTTAGACAATTTGGTCAAATAACAAGATTTCAAATGAGAAATAGAGCAATTCCCTTAAACAATGTAATTCTCTTTTCCCAACCTAAGTTGCTTACAGAGGTGGGAATTCATGAAAGAACTATCTGAGAATGCAAAAATATCTAAAATCAATTACTATGTTGAACAAAAATCCCAATGAAAATCAAATTTCAGTTATTAACATGTAACTTTTGGGAACTTCAGGCAGCAGAATTTCATAGGTCAGCAATCACTGGAAAGGATCAGGGAATCAATAGGATGTCAAAGTGCATGCTCTGACTTCTTCCTACATGCTTAAAAAAGAAAAAAAAGGTTTTCCCAATTCAAAGAATTACAGTTGCATGCCATCAGTCTGGGGCCTCCAAATGCCCCAATTTGCATGACAGAGAGAAGACAAAAGAAAGGCACAGAACTATTTACAAATGATTGGGTTGTGAGGACTTCTTTCCTTATGAGATACCATTCCAGCTTTCCTTATGGGGGATACCATTCCAAAAGATGGGGGAGAAAGAAATGAAAAAAGAAAAATATCTTCGTTTTCTCACTCAACTGTTACAGAAGAAAAATACATTCATGGGATGAACTTGTTAGCATTTCATGTTTCATGGGGGGTGCAAATTCCCAAAAGATTTGGCATCTCTCCAGTCAAGAGACATCTTTTCAGTCATCACAAGTGGTAACACTGTCTCAGCCTCTGAAAGGCTAGGAAAGGCTAGGGCAGCCTCATTTGGAGGTCTGCCGTTCCACTCAGACAGCTTCTGAGGAATGGCAAAGAGGTAATGAAACTTCTCTGCTTTTGTCTGCTCAGGGTTTCCAGGAACACTTTCAAGAAAGAAGGCTTGTGATTTTTTGTGGACTGGCTGGAGTTTGTAGCATCTCATCTAAGTGGTGTTTGGCACTTGAAGCCATTACCATTAGGAATGTGGTTAAAATTGAGCTGCATGTTGCCATTGTGAAGGAAACTAGAGAAGTTGCAGCCTCATGGGCATTGCAGTCCACAAAATTTCTATTGGGGACTTCTGCAGCAATGGTTTGGATTCCCTTATCCAAAATCAGGAGAGAAACTGCTGTTGTGACGTTTGAACACACAGATTTCTCTTTTCTGAGTGCTCTCACTCTCTGGGGAGCATTTCCTGTGATGGGGGGCATCAAGGCTGTTGTGCTGACAGGTTCCCATAAGGGGAACTTGCAAGAGATTCCCATCAGGTCCGCACTTTCCATTGCCCAGTTGGGGATTGTCTGGATGACCTTTTAGACTAAGGGGCAGATCTGATAAATCAGTACCTTTCAGCATGGATTTCAAGGTTGGCAGACAGGGAACTTCTAAATTTGAAGGTTCTGAGAACAGAGTTGGTTTACTGGGACCTCCCAAATTTGTGGACTCCATAAATGCTAAATTAACTTTAAAAACACACAAAAAATTATACTCACCATTCTCCGTGGATGTTCTGTCCTGTGTTCCATCCTGTAGATTTGTTCCTAAAGGAAAGCCTGTGTATTCTAGGGGAAGATTCCCTGAAATTTGAGTCTGTGTGGGTAACACTATCTCAGTTTCACAAGCATTGCTTGCTCTGCTCAAGGCAGAGAGTTGGCTTGTGCCATCTGGGGGTCTGCTATGCCATTCCAGTACCTGCATTGGGGTGGCACACAAGTGGATCACTTTTGGTGCTGTGTGATCCATTTCTGGGGCAAGCATCTGTGAAACTTCACTTGCATCTCTAATCTTTGTTTTAAAAGTCATTTCCTTTTTCTTTGATGTCTTGTGGGGGACTGATTTTGCCTGTGCTTTCTTAGAGCAAGGCTTTGCCTTCCTAGTGAAGGTTTTCCAAACCACTTGGGGATTATGTGGATGTGGTTTGTGGATGGATGCCTGTTTGCAAGTCACAGGGATTTCAAAATTTAGATTCGTTGAGTTGGAGGGCTCTAGATTTTCCCAATCTGAATCACTATCCTTACTGCAATTCCCATCATCCTGGCAAGATTCATCCATTCCTTCTTGAGTTATAGTTTTGACTAGATGATCTTTAGTTTCCATGTTGCATATGGCAAGCATTTCTGCTGATTCCTTAGCCAGAATTTCTCCTGCCATCTCCAGCACTGCACTATGATTTTTTGGGTTTTGAAATTCATTGGTTGGAATAACAGAAGTGGCAGTCAGTGGTGGTATAAACAAAGGGGATTGAGGAGTTGGAGGAAAAGTGGATAGCTCTACAGTTTTTGATTCACAGCCAAATTTTTCCACTGCATAACGACAAAGATGCCACATCTGTAAGGTTTCAGTTGAAGCCCTAGGTTCTGCATGCAATTCCCTTCCTAATTTCTCCCAATCCTTAAGCTGTAGGGATCCTTTTTGGGGGTACCACGGGCATTTTGCCCCAAGTTCAAGGACCAGCCTTTGAACTGCATCCCAAGAAGGATGGCGACCTATTCTTTGTAAAAGAAATAAGAGTTCCTCTGCGTGCTTCTCCTGTTCTCCTGACAGGAAAGCGCCCATACTTACCTTGGGGGGATCGGTTGAATCCGATGGTTAAGTAG